>CM012460.1:24181038-24758203 GCA_003999625.1 Oryzias javanicus
TTCTCCTGAATGAAAGGCCGGGGCGCAACAAGTTATGTTGAAAAAAATGAACCGAATTTGTCAACCAGAAACTTGAAAGTGGAAGTTGGAAAATCAGGTTTATTACACTGGATTTTTATTTTTACTTACCAAGCACTTTTGAACACAAAACAAAGTACACTAATCAAAGACTATGGTATGCTGAAGGAGCAGAGGGTGGTTCTGATCATGGTATGGTGCAGTTTAGAGTAATAACTCATTTATGGATGAATGGATGGAACTTTATAGTTTTACAAAGTAAAACAAAAGCACAGCGGGCCATTCAGCAACAAAGAAATGTTGCTTTGTCGATTCTTTCTTATGGTGGTTTTAAAGAAAAAGAGTGTAAATAGACAGAAATCTGGGTAGCTACAAAGGTTTTGCACACACTTTTGTTGTGAAATGTTTATGTCACAAACTAAGGCAGACACTCTCTCTTCCTCGTTGAGATGGGATGGAAAACAACAACAACAAAAGTTAAGGACACTTAAAAACTGACCTGAAACCAGTCTAAGCCAGTGGTTGATGTCACAATACACACCACGCTATATACAGTCTTTGGCAAAACAGTATAAAAAAATGACAACAAAGATGTTTGTTGCCAAAAATTTAAAGAGTTTTAAAGAGGGGGAAGATCATTTGCAGGTTTTATACCAATAAATGACAGAATTTTTAGATGTGAACTTTGAATCAACTGAAGCTTATCCACCAAGAAGGCTTCAAATGTTCCTGTTGTCCAGATTTAGTTTTGTTTGTAAAATGACCAATAGGCCTAATTATATATTGATAGTGGTCCCATATTTTCTGTACAATAGTATGCACCAGATTATAGTCCATACTGTCTATTTTTGAACTTCTCATAAATACGATGCAACTATAAGACACATTAAGTGAGACAAAGAAGTCAGAGATAAGTCTGTCAGTCCGACTTTAATAACCATGTTCACAGTAGCTTTAAGGCCAAATCCAAATTCTTCCCCTATGACTTCTTTCCATCTCAGCATTAAGCCCTCCAAACGGAGAGCAATGGAAAATAGTGTCTATGTCCAAATTCCCTCCCTAACCCCCCAACTACTAAAAAACCATAAGCATGGACCCTTGATTTTTAAAGCAATTTGGAAACCAAGCTCAATACATGTTTTCCTTTTTTTAAAATGTCGAATACGATGTCACCAAAAGTGAAAACCTAATCAATACAAACATTTTATGTCAACTATTCATTAATCCACTGTGCTCTGATAATGAAAGCGTTGATGGGTGTATTAAAAAAAATACATTTAAATACATGTTTTTTTCACAAAGATTCTTAAAACGCAATGCATTGTGGTCTATATTGACAAATCTAGTAAAGTAGTGTGCAAATGAGATCGATGCAAGCTGGTTTTTCGCAGAGAATTCTGGATAATTTCTAGGGCACTCGATTTTGAAATTGTAGATTCGAAAAGCACCAAAAAAAAAGGCAAATAATGCATGATATAGTGAGCAGTGAAAGAATTCAGAGCTGGTGTCTTCAAATTGGATGTTCCTACCACCTGATGATTTCAACAGTAACCAGTCATCTACATTAGCAAGAGCTGACAGTGTTCAGAAAACACAACATCAGTTTTATAATAAAAAAAAATGCTTTAAAACAAAAAGGGATTACTTATTTTTAAATGTAAACAGTGCTTAAGAGCATACCCACGTGATGAAATGCATTCCTCCTCCACAGCATAATGCAGAATACACAGTCACAAGTCCCTACGGTTCCCCGTAAAACACCATTTTGGACACCATTAGCCAGCCCTACTTTGGAGGTGTAGGGAGAAGCCACAGGGGAAGAATTTGTATTCAGCCTCCAACTTGTTTGTAGCATGTTAGCTACATTAGAAGCTTTTGCCACATTAGCATATTCACAAAACATGTAAGACTCGACCTTGCTTGCAACACGAAAAACAAAAACGGACTGATACCTCTAAAAAAACGTTTCTGTGACAACGCTAACTTCTAACCTTGTTTGCAGCACACATTAAAAAAAAAAACACACACACATTCCAGCAGTGGACACGTTAACAAATTTATATTTGACACCGAACCTTTGTGCAACACATTCAAATACAGACTGAAACTGCCAAAACAAACATTACTTTGACTATACTAACTCCCAACCTTGTTAGTAACACGTTATAAAACACTAGTCAGACATCGCTACGGATTAGCTGCATTAGCACATAAACAATAACACCCAACCTTGTTAGCAACTCTTAAAAATACAGATTATTACTGCTAAAACAAACATTACGGTGACTACGCTAACTCAGCCAAACTCCAGGCCTCGAGGGCCGGTTGTCATGATTTAGTGATTATGTTTTGTCAGTTTCTGTTTTCCCTGTCAGTTTCACCATGTTCAGGTTAATCATCCACAGCTGTCTTCATTTAGTTAATCAACCTCAGTGTATTTAAGTGTCTGGTTTTCAGTTCTCTTTGTCAGGTCATCTGCTCTTTTACGTTCTGTCACCGCACTGGTTTGTTCTCCTGGGTTTTTGTCATGTTTAAGTTACTTTAGTAAATGTTTATGTTTCTGCCACCAAGTCTGGTCTCCTGCGTTTGGGTCCTCCACCACCATCCCTGACACCGGTGTCCTACATGTTTTCCAATCAACCTGCCTTTGAAGCTCCTTATTGGCCAAACACACCTGATCCAGGTAATCAGCAAAAGATAAGGCAGGATTTCTGGAAAACCAGCAGGACGTTGGCCCTTGAGGCCTGGAGTTCGACACCCCTTCTTTAAAAGACATACTTTTTGACTTAGCAACACCTTAGTTGCATCGGCATATATACAATATTCAACTTTGTAACTCTTAACATAAAAGAGACTGAAATGTTGACAGAGTGCTGCACCTTTTTGAATGTGCTTTAACATCCATAAACACAACCAGAGTTAATACATAAATAAGGCACTATAGATTATAAAGCCTTTTATTTCTGGAAAAAAAAATAAGGCTTTTAAGTAAGCCTTTTAGTCCATAGAATATGTTAGTCTATTTTCTCTTCTGTTTTCTTTATCTTAACCCTGTCTTTTCTATAAACTCTTATCTTCTGATGTCCTCCAAAAAGGTTAAAAGGTTAAAACGTCTTTCAAACAATAAATAGATGACCTGGATGACATAAATCAAATAATAAGAACTGATGGGGTCTTGACAACTTTTTTGTTATTACTCAAATTGGAAAAAAATACTTCATTTACACTTTTTATAACGTAAGCTTTCACGTTATCCTGAAACAAATGAAGTTATGGTCAAGGCCTAGCTTGTTATGGTTGTATGTGTTTGCCTTTAGTTGCATGTAGTAAAGACAAAAAAAAAGAGAAAAATTAAACACAAACAGGCTCAGCTAAGCACAGAGAAAAGGCCTAATTGTTATTTGCGCGTTTTGATGTTAAATTCAGATTGACAAAATTAATAATGAAGCAACTTCACCACAAAAAGACCAGCTTAACAAATGATTTGGAAACTTTCCAAAAAAGACTTTCCTGCTTTTTTAATTCATTGTTTGTTCTCAGAGGTAATGTACCCTGAAAAACTATTAAGCTCCAGGATAATCTTTGAGACTTAAGTGTATGCAACTATTGCAATTTATCTTATCAACAAATAGCAGTTGTGCTAATTTGACATGAGTGGCTGAGGTATAATAGTTTACTTTATATAATGAGGTAACAATGGAGAAACAGAATTGGTAAACAGAAGCCTGCATGTCTGTGACTAGTGATAAAGTGTAAATACTTTGCCTGGAATGGTGCTTGGCAAAAGAGGAAATGATAAAGTTGAAACTGCAAAGTGCTAAAGTGGGGAGGGGAAGAAGGAGACTTGTTACTTCCTGTCTGAAAACATCTGTTGATGTGCATGCAGTCTGCTCGGCATGTGGGTGGAAGCACACTGAAGTCAGGTAAGAAAACAAAGCAAATGCCATGTCAGAGTATCACAGAGGCAACTTCAAACAAAAACCAGAATACAAACACAGATAGGAGACTAGTTAAAATGAGCAGAATTTACAACAATGCTTTTCTGCTTTTATATTCACAACAATGAGCCTCAGAGGAGCGCTAAAATGCCACAAGTTGATGATGAAAAACATCATTTGGTTGCTCAGCGGACAGGCAGGACTTTGCAGAGGCCTTGATCTCTCCAGAGGGGCTGCAGTACGACAGATCAGAACGATGACGAAGAAGTTTCGGCTTTTTTCATCATCTGCCATATTAGACATTCCATTTAATGACAACAGTTTTGACTCGTCACATGTTTCTGTCTGTTTCTTGGTATCCAGAATGCGAGAATGTGTTAACTGCTCAATTATTGAGTGTGGCGTAAATAAAAAATAAGATGTATGAACATGTTTTTACTGGAATAAATATATGTGCAGTGTGGAGAAATAAGAAACAGAATTGGCGAAAATTGTAAAAATGACACGAGCATCCTTTCCCAGCCTGACGCTTCTCGACATATGTACCTGGTGGCTTATTATACCTCAATCACAACTGCCCTTAAGGGAGAATAGGGGCTGTCTTTGGGCAAAAAATTGCAAATTCTGCAAGGGTGAAACAAGTGGCCCACACAAAGTTTTATGATTAAAGACCAAAAAGCAAAGATGAGCAAAAATATTCATAAATATCTTTTATGCAAAAAGTCGTAGAAAACACTTAAACAGCATGGAAAGGTAGGTAAGGGTGAAGTTGGTGGAATGCAAGCATGTTGTAAGAATGTATTCTTTTTTCGGGTCCCAAACTCTGTGCACTGCAGGTCAAGTGAAAAGTGTGCATTGCTTGGGTACCTGTTGCATGCTCCATCCCTAGCCAGCAAAGCCAAGTAGGCCCCCTAAAATAACATGTGAGACAGAAACATAAGATGGACAGTAAATGTGGGCCCCAAATCGGTTTAACCCCAGTTTCTGTGGTGGCCCAACCTGTGTTTGCCCACATTGGCTTAAGTGGGAACTCGGTGAGCTGACTCGTCTAGCAGAGCAAGCGAGCGTCACCGCCCAGTGAACAACAGTGCATTCAGACTGGGACAGTCCATTGGTTCGGATAAAGTCTGCTTAATTTGGTCTGGACGAGTCCTAAATCTAGCCTTTGGTCTGAGTTCAGATTGCTGTCAATCTGACGTTTTACTCCAAACCAAAACTTGTAAATAAATCATGAGTAGGGCATAGATATCTGGAAATCATGCTGAAACAGCAGCCCTCGAGGCATTTTTTTTTTTTTTTTTTGGTACAGTTTTACAATCACGACCTCAATGCCAGAACAGAAGTGAATACACTAACAAAAATGGAAATCATAGCTGCACTTTTTTAAACTACCAAGCATTCCAGACATGTCTTAAATATTAGATGTAAATCAATCCCTCTGCTAATCATCAACCGCTCCTACCGATGATAATATGGAATATTAATAACCTCCATAAGTGCTGACCTTATTTAATGTTGGCAGAGAAGAAATGCTCAACTGTGCTGGATTTGAGTTTGATGTCCAGATGTGGTCCTTTTTTTAAAGTTAAATCTGCACTTTAGCAGATGGTTATGTTGGACTATCGACTCCTGCAGCAGGTTGTCTCCTTGTGTGGCAAAAGCACAAATGCCACAAATTAGAGTTAACCTGATGAGCTGAATGAAGCCTACTTTGTCTCTCGAGCTTAATTAGTTTCACACATAGAAAGTCCTTGTAAGGTTTGGTGACTCTCGAGGGGGATCCCACTTGGCAGCTGACATGTTTGGGTAAATTTGTAACCTCGTTAAAAATGCAACCAATCCCACTGACACATGTTATAATTTAAGTGGGCTGGCAAAGACATTTGCAGAGATCTCATCTAAGAGACGAGCAATGGATGTTAGAGTTCTTATATTTCAATGAAAAAGAGATTTATGTCTCTTTCTTTCAAGACAAATCTCTAGTGATGTTGTGGGTATTTAGTCCAAATTCAAAGTCCAATGGCAAAGTCTAGCTTTTTACGATTAAATGTTTTACATACAGTACAACATCTTGGATGTAAACCAAGACCACGAGGTCTGAAGTTAAAGTGTCAAGACAGAGATGTTCAGAAGTCCTTTTGAAGAATGATGATGAAAAACTGAATATTTGAAGATGAAAAATCTAAATCAAGTTAGACCTCGAGTCTTAAAAATTAAGCTAAACCGAATGGATACTGGTCCATTCAAAGAGTTAGTGTAAACGGACCGTCCAACAACACCCAAGGGGGCAAAGTGGTGATACTCATCTTGGGAGGAACCATCTCTTGCCTAACTTTCAAATAAAGGGGACACAAACCCTGCATCTAAACTCCTTAAAGCCTACTCAACACTACACTAACCCTTATACCCTAACCTAAGTTTGAAGTTTGAGGCCCCAAAACGAAAATATGAAGTTCTGGAAGACGAGTCTCAAGTCAAAGAACCATCGACTGTCTCATGATGGAAGGCCAGGTGGTTCCAGCTGAAAACTACAGCTTTAATATGTATAAAAAAAAAATACTAATTAGATCATTAAGACATTTACAAAGTTTCCTCAAGACTAGATTGTATGCAATCATCTGATAATGATTAAAGAGATTAACCCAGAGGACATGCACGCTTCTTTATTGATTCCAGGAAAGAACCTTTCTGCAAGGTTTTGTACCAGCTTAAAAACATAAGCTTTTTTGGAAATACTCTTTTAGAAAAAAAAAAAAACCTTTTCAGTTTATAGTAAAAGTGTGACTTCTTGTTTCTCAACAACCGCCACCGAAAGCCTTGTTCAATGACCATAACCAGAATTTTAGGTGATGTAAATGACAAGAAACTTCAAATCGCACCTCACTTTTTCCCGTCCCTTTGTTTAAAGAAAGAAAGAGGATGTTGCATCAGGAAATGCCTGAAGCAGATTCAGTGTCTTGCAAATCTGTCCCAGAACAGGTGGATGAGAGAATACTTGCATCTAAGAGCTTAAACTCAGATGGAAAAGTTGCAGTGGGTGAGATCGCATTCCCATTGGATCACACCGCTTCTTAAGGATTCTGGATTCAGGTGAGGATTATCAACCCTGGGAAAGATTGGTTTCTTCAAGCTGTACGGTTGAAGGCAGCTACAGAGTGAGTTAGCTCCTTTTTTGGCAATAGTTTAACAGTAGTGTTTATTGACGTTTGAATTTCCTTTTGCACTTTTTACAGAATTACCAAAGCGAGACTGATTTGTGTTTAGGTGTCAGAAGTCACTGCACATTTTGAAAATGACATCTTTGACATTTTTTTTTTACATAATTTTTGCTCGCTGATGCTCTCAGTTCCTGTCTAAGATTTTTATATTTTTTCCTGTAATTATAAATATAGACAAACTAGAAGTCCAGTAGCAGCCTGGATGGCTTCATTGAGGTGGGTAGTTCACATGATTATCACAGAAGGTTGAACTGATAGCAGAGCTGGACAGTCACGATGATCATCTGTTACAATGCAAAGCTAAAGAGGCCTATCAAAGAACCTTGAGGGACTCCGGATGACTGAAAAACCAAATCTAACATCAATATATCTACATAGAATCCAAAGACCAAATAAATCATTGTTTTGAAGGTACTATAGAAAATGTGAAATTTTGACCAAAACAACTGAGGAAAAGTTATAAGCCTCACTGCAGATGCATCACAGTATCTTTAAACATCCATCCATACATCCATCTTCCGCTCAACCAGGACTGGGGGCAGTAGTCTAAGCAAAGATGCCCCTCTCTCCCTCTCTCCAACCACTTCCTCTAGCTCCTCTGGGGGGACCCACGCCCCGATGTGTTCCCAGAACGCCAGCAAACCAGACAGCCTCTCCATAGATCTGTACTCGAGAAGCGTCCAGGACACACTGCCTCTGCATGGTGAGATACTGTACTCCTCAGGGAAGCGTCCAGGAGGCATCTGGACCAGGTGCCCGAGCCACCTTAATGGCTCCTCTTGATATGGAGGAGAAGCGGCTCTACTCCGAGCTCCTCACTCTATCTCTAAGGGAGCGCCCAGCCACCCTCCGGAGGAAGCTCATTTGGGCAGCCTGTATTCTGGACCTCATACTTTGGGTTACGATCCAGAGTTAATGAGTACTGGAACCAAGATCAACTGGTAAATTGAGAGTTTTCCTCTCTCTTATCCACCTGTCGATCTCAAGCTCCAAATTTCCCTCACTCAAGATCCCAAGATATTTAAACTCTCCCACTTGTAGCAGGAGCACTCCACCCACCAAGAGAGGACAAACTACCCTATCTTTAAACAGTAACAGTTCATTTTATGTTCTTGCATAATGTTGCGCGGGACCTTTGTTGTTTTATCCTTTTACAGTAAATGTGAATCTGTAATTGGTTGAATTTTCCAAAGATGTGTCACAATAACACTAATTCCTAGCAGTTTCAATGAAAGTAACATTGATACTATTTAATGGGGGACTTGAAATGAAAATTACTGACAAACAGCTGGCTTTAGCGCTAAAAGTAACTGTTTACATTGTGGTGTTGAGGCTCACATCTGCAGACGCATACGTTGTTGTGATCATGCCCGGCATCTCCCTCATTAGACTTTACAAGAAGATAGAACGCTTCCTGTAAATGAGCTCCACTCACAGCTGAAAAGTGTGAGAAGCCGAAAGCGAGCGTGCGGCTCAGCTCAACAGGTGACATCACTTCCTTGTTGGTGAGTCACACAGGTGCTCTACTGCAGATGAAAGCGGCTCTTCATTCATTCCGGTTAAAATCGCCGGCTCAGAGGAACAAGTGAACGGGGGATGTACAGAGGAAGAAAAAACGATCAAGTGGTTGTAATCTACGGGGATTTCAAATGGAGCTTCAAACCCAACAAGAATAGATTCATGTATCAATTACATATTACAATCAAACTATTTTTTTCTCTAACAATAATTCATTTGAGCTTTAAGTTTTAAGTTTGTTTTTTTTGTAACAAACAGTTAAACCAATTTTCGACAGGTTTTATTTTGAAAGCATATGTGTTACATTTGTTCATTTGATGTGCAACACAAAGCAATGTGTTCTATCTGACTCTTCAGAACTTAGTCTCAATTGCGCTAACAAGGCTTAATGCTGCCCCCCCATGATAGATTTAGGAATTCAAGATTCAGCAGAAGTTTGTCACCCTTAATTCCGTTCATACTCACCAGACACCATCTAAAGTCGTGGTCCCCACCATTTTTTAAAACACAGGCCGGTTTGATCTCAGACAAACATGCCTGAAAATGGCATTTGTGTGTATATATATATACACACACACACACAAATATATATATATATATAAATATAGTAATTAAATTTAATGAAATACAAAACAAAACTTAAAAAAAAAATTAGTTTTAGACTTTCAGTTTCTGAAAAATCTATCCATCCATTCCTTTTCTTATCCTGCTGTGTCCCTTCCGAGGTCGCGAAGCTACCCGACCCTACCTAACCTGGATACTGTTGAGTGAAGACGAGATAGCCCCTGGACAAGATCGCCAGCTTGTTACATGCAGGGCTTTCAGAAAAAAAAAATCAAACTAAAATGCTACTACTTTAAAATTTAGCTTAAATATATTCAAAATATATTCAAAACTGTGTATATTTTTCATCTAATTTAAATGAGGTTAAGTTTGTAGAAGTTGTTTCTGATTTGTACAAATTCAAAAAGAGCAACATTACAGTTATTTTTCTAGAACACTGAGAACTCAATTCAGGCTCAGTTTATCTTTAAGGGTAAAAATGATGATAATATTTTGTTTCCAAAAAAATCTTGATCAATTGTGTTTTTCTCTTTGACACGTATAAGTCATTTCTGTACTAAAGTTTCTTAGCACGTACCCACATAATTTCGCTTTGCTGTAGGAAAATTATTAAATGCATCTTTTAATTTTTTTTCAAATCAGCAACTTTAATTTATTGATTATTCATTCTCTGTAAAAGTTTTTGCAGTTGTTTTAAACTTAGACTTTGAGTACGATCCATTAAAACGTCAACTTCTTTCGGCCTTGTTCAATTTAAGGTGTGATGGATAAATACAGAAAAATAAAATGATAGAATTGTCGTAAAACTGGTGTGCTCTGAATTTAATATTAAAATGGAATCCACTGAGTTTTTCAACTTTATTAACATTTTCAACTATATGTGTAACATAAGAGTCAGCCGCATGTTATGCAAAGTGGAATTGTTACCTGAGAACTGTCCCAAAAAATAGCTTTTCTTGTAAAGGATTTCTGACTTTGTCAGTAAATAGCACATTTCTTTTTCTTTGAAGTCAAGGACTCTTCATCCTTTTTCTTAATTTCTCCCTGAAGAAACTTTCCAAAGACGTTTGTTTTTATTCACTGTTAGTTCGGGGCTTTCAATCTAGCAGTTGCTTTACGAAAGTAGCAGACATGTGACCGAACCAAATGAAAGAGACAATCTGGTAGTTTTCAAAAATAAAATTTCCTTCAGAGTCAGAAAATAATTAAAACGATAATTTTTTTTTTTTTTTTTGTCTGTGGCACTATACCAAGTAACCCATGGACTGGTACCTGTCCCTAGCCCTGAGTTAGGGGACTGTGGAGAAAAAAATAGACTCACTCTGATTTGTGTGTGCGTATTCTTGATTTTTGAGTGCGTAATTCTTGATTTGTAACTCATATAATACATTTCGTTCAAAAGTTAAAAAAAAAAATTGCGAAATAAAAAAAATACAAAATACAATTTACACATGCTCAAATTAAAATGACAACAGCTTGAAACTAATTACACAGAAAAATCTTTAAAAAAAAATTTGCACGAATCACCTCTTACGCACACACAACATATAAGTTATGCATGAATCTATCGTGAGACTCTTTTCTCGTCTCACAAATTCGTCCGTGAGTGATGCGTTCAAGTATTACTAGAATGCTCCTTCACCATAGTTTTCTTGTCAAACTTTGATTGTGAATAATATCCGGTAAAACTTGACATTTTCCCACTTTCTTAAAAATATATTCCCGGTAATTAATATAAAAAGTCTAAATAAGCGTTTTTAAAACACTTATCCCTTTAAAAATAAAAATATTTCCAGAAAACGCCTAAAACACGATATTTGTGTTCAAGATTTTTGTATACAATTACTTTCAAGGTGTTGTAATTTTAATTTGTGCATGTGTAAATTGTGTTTTGTATTTTCTTTAATTTTGCTTTTTTTTTTTTACTTTTGCACAAAATGTATTAAATCAAGATCAAATCAAGAATTAGGCACGCACAAATCCAAAGTTATGCATAAATCAAGAATTATAAATCAGTGAGTCTATTTTTTTCTCCATAGTGGACCGCTGATATAAATAACAACAAAAGTTATGCCTTATCACTCAAAGCAGGAAAAAAAATGTTTTGATCTTCCAGTTGTACCTGTGTGTTCAGCAGCAGCATCAAACCACAACAAGGACAAATATTCAAGGCTCAATCGGGGATTCTTTGAGGAAATTATAAAAATCTCACCTCTTTTGTTTCAAGATTGGTTTGGTTAGATTCTGCAAAAATTTGATTTGAATTTATTTGCATGTTCCTTAAATGTTTATAGATTTTGGTTTTCCTAATGTTCAAACAAAACCACAAGCATACAAACCAAAGGAAGACGACTCATGCACATCCCTTTCTTCTTTTTTTTTTTAATACATTTTGGGGAATAAACCTTCTTCTGAAATCTTAGCCACACTTTTAAGATTCATAAGGAGGAGGACGGGAGGGGTGGTGGGTTTAAATCCCAAAGGTGGCAAAAGGCAAATGCATAAAACGTGTCCAAGCAACTCTGATTTGGCTGACGACACAGTTACTTCAAGGTGTTTATGGGTTCTTTCTGGCTTAGTGACCCTGAAACGCAGCCTATGAGGAACATTCCCAAAAGTCCTGAAGTTGGGCTTTTTTAAAACTTTATTTAAGCAACTAAATGAAAGGAGACAGAAATGACGGTATGGTACTCTTTCTAGTACTTTATATCTAGTGATATCAAGTTAAGGATTGAAGTGGAACCTGTAATGGTCATTTAATCACCAATAAATGATGAGTTTCTGTTTTATCTCCTCTACTCTCTGTCTTTCCAAGACTCAGCTGCTACAATTTGAGACAGCTGGCAATAAGAGTCCTCCATCTTTGATCCCGTATGAATTCAGTTTTGGCCATCGTCAGTGTGGACACAGACAGAGCAGCTGCCTGGATCTGTGTTCTCTGATATCAAAAACCTGTCCTCATCCAATATGGAATGGACATCAGACAATCTTCAAATGATACAAACTGCTTAATTTGTTACAGATACATAACAAAATCCCTTCCTCTACTTTCCTTTTCACTGAATTAAAGTGCACAAATCGTAACACGCCTTTCATTCATTTCCTTTTTGAGGATTCATTTATTCAAATTCTTGTGAAGCTGGAGCAGACAAAAACAGTGCAGTTTGAAATAAGGCCATTTGTGACATTGAAAATAAGCTGGGTGGGCCTCAGGCGCTCCACTCCACGGTGGGAAGTGGAGGCGGGTCGCTTAGTATTGAAGGCCTCGCCCACAACAAAGAGGCAAATTTCTCATTTCTAACTCCTGCTGCTCCGCAGAAACTATGTTCTAGAAAGAAATACGAGCTCCATTGATTTTGGCTGAAAAGAATATAATAATAAAAAAAACATTGAAGGAAACCTTTGTAGGAAAACAAAGTTTGATGTGAGGCCTTAAAATGCCAGTGTTATCTATAAACCTAGAAATTTTGATGTAATGTAATTGTATTTTGTTTTAGAAATTGCTGCCTCTTGGCCAGGACTCCCTTGGAAAAGAGGTTTTTAATCTCAACGGGACATTCCTGGTTAAATAAAGGTTAAATAAAAATAAAAAATACCTATCATTCTTTGTGTTGAAAAAAATAGAAAAGATTGAAATTGTAACTTTAAAACTGTGAATAAAATCGAAGCTTGACTGAATCATTATTAGAGAGTGTCTTAATTGTGGTTTGTATCTGTCACATATTATGGAAGGGAATAGAAATGGTTTATTTCAAGCAAACTAAGCAAGAATAATGCATAAACAAGACAACCAACAGAGGTTTATATCCACACAAAGACATATCAAACATAGAACAATTAGACATAAATTGGAAAATGTTCATATGCTCACCAAGAAATTAATTCAATTACTTGTAATTATACAATAGATCTTTATCAAATCCCATTTGAATACCATTAAAATATTTCCAAGTGCACCCAAACAGGTTCTTCTCAAATGAAGCTACCGGTGCTGCACTTCCAAGGTCTGATCCATACAACACTGTGCTCACTCTGCAGCAAAAACATTTAGTTTTCTTCTACAACAAGGAAGGAGAATCAAGAAAATCTGTTTGATTTATGACACGAAAGACCACATGTGAACTCAGCTCATTACTTTGAGGGGAAATCTGTTTGTTTTCTGTGCGCTGATTCTATAGTCGCTTCACTTCTAGGGCAGCAAAATCTTCCCACGTAAGCTACAAATAACAACTGTAAACTCTTCGAGTGCCTTTATTTTAAACATTGTTAGAGCACGTAAAATATACCTCTTACTTTATAAAGTGAATATGCTGAAAATGTTCCAAAGCCATCGTGGAAGTCAAAAGTCTGCAATAATTTTAAGTTTAGAAAGAGAAACTGCAATAAAGAAAAGAAAAAACTTGGGATAAACAGTGTTGGGAGCTCAAACGGATCCGCCTACAGCTGCAAATACAAACTCCGTCCCTGTTGTTTGTCATATTCATCTTTTCATTCTTCCCCATTAAAATAGATCACATTATAAATTTTGCATAAAGACTTTCTCCTTCTCACATTTGAAATGGGAATTCAATTCAAGTCAGAATCCACTGCACTGTGAAGCAATGAATATTAAATCTGTTTTGATATGTATAATTTTTAATGTGATTTTATGTTTCGGGTTTTATGCATTTCAAGTTGGCTTTCTTCTTTAAAATATTCTCGGGATGAGCCATGCCATGAGGAGTTCTTTGTGCATTACACTACTCCTTTGTGCAGACACCCTGAGTGATGTGCTTGTAAAGAGGCCTGGACAGAGTCTCCTTAAATTATAACATACTCTATGAGACTTTCAGAGTTCAGTGCAGTCCACAGTGCAGTGGATTTCTCTCTGCAGCTACCATCTCAAACACACAGAAACAATCTACATAATGCCCATCTCTTTTAATCAGGAAGATGAAAGATCAATAACAAAACAAGCGTCGGAGTTTGGATTTGCAAGCCTGTAAGCAGATCAAACTTTTAGCTCATAAAACTGAGAATGCACAAGGGTGTCTTTTCTATTTTATGCAGTTTCTCTTCTAAAAAAAAAAACAACAGTGAGCTTTCCCATTGATCATATTTTACTTTTTAATAATATTTTAAGACTAAAATGTTTAAATAAAGATTCGAGAAGAGTTTACAAGTGTTATTATGTAGCTAACGTGGAAGATTTTGCCTGCCGCTAGAAGTGAAAGATTAAAGGACATCATGAAAAATAGAGAACACCGTTATCGGGCTGCCAAGGTGGACCGGAGAGGCGGCCGATCTCTGATCGGAAGATTTCAGGTTCGATTCCCGCCAAAGTGCCCTTGGCCAAGACACTGAATCCCAATAAGCCTCTGGTGGAAGGTTGGTGCCAGTGTTTGGCAGCAGTGTGTGTTCGTGTGTGGATGGGTGAATGAGAGTGTGACTGTGAAGCTTCTAATGCTTTAGGCCTTCGAGGAAAGTAGAAAACTGCTATGAAAGTGCACGCCATGTACTATTGTGATGCATGTTTGTCATGAAGTGTTGGACAATGACACATAAGTGATGTTGTCGTACAGTGCCTTTTACACAGCGCTCAGGTCGTTTACTGACTGTGCTCAAATACTTCATACATGTGGTGTGTAAGTAATTCATAAGGGCCTATAGGACGCCCGAAGAATGCCCCCACAAACTATACTCTGATTGTCAAATGTCCTCATTTCTAACAGCCAAGGATCAAGTACCAGTGGGCCCCCGGTGGAGTTTGCATGATTTAGGAGGTTGAAAACATTGAAAATCCATATGACGTGCTTGCATCTCACCTACTTCCCCCTTTCTTACCCTTTTGTGTTGTGAAAGTTCTTTATGACTCGTCATCTGCTGCATGCCTTCACAAACGTTTTTGATCTATGCACTCATCAAGTCAGCCACGTGGCCTGCACTGATGTGACCATTTCTCGCTCATAGACAGCTCTTATCCCACTGTCAGGGCAGTTTTGTTAAAGTTTTATCCCCTCTACTCAAAACAACTTTTTTAACTATTTAAATGTTTAAGAAATCCTATTCAGAGGAAGTCTAGGTCTCTGTTATGTGTCTATTGAGGCCCTGTAAGAGACTGAAGACTTGTTCTGGTTGAAGCCCGCCTTTGCCCAAATGCAGCTGGAATAGACACACTTTGTGCAAAGTATTTTTTCGAAAGCATTATCTTTAGTAAACGTGAGCGTGTGTAGAAGACGCACACATTTTGTCGCTCCTCATTATTGAAAACTGACATTTGTTTCTGTCAGCTCCTTTAGAAATTTAAAGGATGAAAAACAGAATTCTGCAATATTTTGTTTTGGTGGTCCTGATGTGCAAATTTCAAACAAATCATTCGATGCAAAAACATTTTTAAAAAATCATGACAATTAAAAAAGCACAACATATATTTAAAAGCAACATTACATTTTAGAAAATAAAACAAAATTCCAGATAGTAAAAGGTAAAAACAAACAAAAAAAAACATTTATAAAAACAGAAGTAGTTTCCAGAAAACAAAATAAAATGTCAGAAAAAGGAGAAAGCAGAAAAGCAGAATGATGGGACATCGCTGATTAGATGATGAAATTCCAAATCGCTTCATAACAAATAACTTTCGGATGTCAGAGTGTCGAGGTGGACTGAGTTTTTTGGCACAGGGTCTTCCCCGAGGAGCTGTTGGAGGTCCCTGTACAAACCCCCCATGGAGAAACGAGCGGGTGACCTCCAGTGGAGGATTGTACACGGGATCTGGTGCACCTCGATCCTAGCACGGGAGGGGTGTCCTTTTTGTTTGGTCAGGGAGTTGGTCCATTTGCTGAATGTCGGCAACTGACTGGTCTCCTTTCATTTCTGCAGGAGTTGGTTAGGGGTTTAGGGGAGTCCTTTTCTTTGGTGGTTTTCATTTACGGCCCAAAATACCAAGTTAGGAGAAAACTGTTCACATATTAATACATTTTCTTGTGGCTGAAGCACAGCTGGCTGTGTGGAGGTCACGGAAAAATCATATTCAGGGGACCGGTTCTGATGATGTTTTGTTTCTTTTTGATCGGTCTGTTGTGCTGATTTCTTTTTTCTTTTTGTTTTTGTTTGTTTGGTTTTGTTTATTTCTTCTGACTAACTCTCTACTTCCATGTAAGTGCTTTTTGTAATTTGCAAAGTTACACTGTACAAAAAGGTGCTTTGAAAAACAAAAAAAACCCCAAAAACTGTCATCATCCAATCAGCGATGTCCCAAAGTCCCCACTGCTTTTCCTGTTTCTGTGAAAAAGAAAAAAACATTTCGGAAAGCAAAAATAATTTTTAGGAACCAAAACAAAACATTAATAACAGAGAGAGACCTATAAATGTAGGTACTTTGGGACATAGATGATGATGACGTTTGTCCATCATTTTAACCGAAAGTTCTTCAACATGAAACTATACTGGATTTCATCATCAAATTAAAGATGTTTGATTAACTTTTTCTAATTCTAATTGTGTTTTGTTAACATTTCATTTTGAAAATGACTTGTGTTTTCTAAAATGCTTTTTTTGTTCTTTACATTTTGGTTTCTCGATTTTTTGTTTTTCTAAAATTTAATACTGTTTTACTAATATTTGTTTTGCCTTTTTAATTGTCCTTGTGACTTTTAAAATGTCTGTGTCAAATGTTTGCACTTAAGGGCCACCGTATTTTCTTGCAAGCTGAAGCAACAATATGTAAAGGCATGTTTTTATTAAAAGTGCAAATTAGCTCATTATTTTCACTAGCTAGCAACACTACTTGTTCCCTGCATTCCCTCAAAGACTCTAGATTAGGGGTCACCAACCCTGTTCCGTTTTCCAGCAAACCTTGCTTCAGTAATTTCTGCTCACCTGGATTAGGTGTGTTCAGCCAATCAGAAACGGGGCTGGGTTAGCCCAGCTAATCAGCCTCTACTAAAGCAGGGTTAGCTCCGAAACAAGCGGGGCTGTAGCCCTCGAGGGCCAGGGTCGGTAACCTCATCTCTAGACAATAAAACGCTAAGAATTTTTATTGGCTGGTCTTTCTTCTAACTAAAGCTTCAGTCTTTTTCTACAAAAGTGTTTTACTGAACTGATGCATCAGTTGAGTGAATTCAAACAGCCCATTTATCCATCAATCCATCTTCTTAACCCGTTTTATCCCTTTTGAGGTCACGGAGCTGCTGGAGCCTAACCCAGCTACTGTTGGGTGAAGGTGGGGTACACTCTGGACAAGTTGCCAGTGTGTTGCAGGGCCACACATTCATAGACACACCTAGAGGAAAATTAGAGTCATCAATCAACCCATGAAGCATGTTTTTATGCTGTGGGAAAAAGCTGGAGTGCCTGGAGAAAACCCACACATGAAAACTCTGCACAGAAAGGTCCCAGCTGGGATTTGAACCGAGAGCTTATGTGAAGCCCAATTCAACCAGCCAAAAGAGTAAAACATGTTTTGTGTGTTTTTAAAATCCTGCATGTTGATTTATTCACTACAGTGACGGATGTGTAGATGCTGCTTTAAGGTAAATACAATTCTCATCAACTTATTTTTTTACTTTTTTCTATTTTTGGGACATAATTCATAAGGATGAAGCATATGGCATGCTTCAGTAATTTGTGATCGTTTTAATTAATTTCAAGAAAGCATTTGTGTTTGTACGACCCAGGTTTGATGGGGGGGGGGGGGGGGGGGGGTTGAGCTGTTCCAGCCTTGACAGCTGTTGGAGAACACCTGTACACTGCGGGACTACTAAAACGTTACCATCAATATCTCAATGCAGTATTTCAGATGCAGCCTCTCTGCAAATCAATGACAAGAAACATAATAAATGTTTGACTGCATATTAGAAAACTACTTTAATACACTGGCTGAATGTGAACAATAATTCTGCTACAATTTGGATTAAAAATAAAAAAAAAATCACATTTTCTACTTACTATCATTCCTGAAATGATAAGTTTTGTCCCCTTAAGGCAAATAATTGAATACCCCTAAGCACTCTAGCTTGTCATTGGATCTGTTACTTGTGTCAGCCATGAAAGAGTGCATCCAGTTTGTACTTCTTGCCAAAAGGCAGAAAAGTTTCTTTGATACAGTCGCCTCTGCCCTCTGCAGGGAGATCAGATGCCTCGGCTAGCTGCAGGCCATCCGTCCTGAAGCTGTTTTGTAGCAGCAAATACTTATTCATCATCTGCTTCAAGCCTGTTTGATTGAGAAGCTTCTTAGTGGAGTCCTCAAGCAAAAAGGTCTGTAGACCTCCTCAGTGAGCAGCACTGATACCTCCCAGTCACCTCTGAAATGTATCTGACCATCTGACCAACAGAAAGAGTGAGCAAACAATTCTAACAACTTTTGAAATAACGACAAAGATTTGTTTTATATCTAAATATTTGAAGGTGGGGATTCACGTTGCTAAACCTAATTTTAAAGTACTTGTACCTTCCCTGATTCAAACCTGTTATCAGATTTTATCCATTTATTTGTTGTTAGGAGTGACAGAACATGCACTAACTGACCCCTTTATTAGGCAGTGTTCAAACAGGTCGTTGATGCAAATTTCTTTTCAGCCAATCACACGGTAGCAACTCAATGCATTTAGGCATGTAGACATGGTTAAGAGGATCTGCTGCAGTTCAAACAGAACATTAGAATGAGGAAGAAAGGTGATGGAAGTGACTCTGAGCATGGCATGGTTAATGTTGCCAGACAGGCTGATGCAAGTATTTCCGAAACTGCTGATCTACTGGGATTTTCTCCCAAAACCATCTTTAGAGTTTACTGAAAATGGTCAGAAAAAGAGTAAACATCAGTCCAAAATTCTGCCACATGGAATGGGAGATTGGCATCATGGATGTGCAGCCGACAAATCAGCTGCAACTGTGTGACGCCGTCATGTTAATATGGAGCAAACTCTCTGAGGGATGTTTCCAGTATCTTGTTGAATTAAAGCAGCTCTAAAGGCAAAAGGGAGTCCAACCCGGTACCGGCAAGTGGCCAGTACGTGTACATGACACCACTGACCAACAGTAAGCTGCTATTTTGAGAAAACTTCTCAATGGTTCTTTTCTGTTTGCCACACTCATTCATGATTTTCTTTCATTCACGAGACTCAGATGTTCCATCTTAACCCACAGAGATTCAGATGAAATAAAAAAAGATATAAAAAACCCATTAAATCCCCAGAGTATGAATCTGACAAAGATGAAACTTGGTTCAGAAACTGTGCATCTTCATTGTACTTCTCTGTAGTCTTTCCTGCACCTCCTGGTTCAGTTGTGATCCTAAGTTCATATACCCAAGAAGAAATGATTAATTATAGGCTATTTTTCAGAGAATATGAATGACTACACAAAAACGTTTTTCCACTCATGGTTAGTGGTTGGATTAAGCCTGGACCACAGCTGAAGTTTTTTGTTTGGTTTTTCTTTGCACCCCTAATGATTTTTCTGGCAGAGATTTTTGTGGCAATGTGACCAGAACCCTTTACTTTCCACTACTTAATCAAAGTTTGTGCACAACTGACCAAAGTTCTTAATTTCTTCCTTCTTATATACCTTTCATGTTTGTACAGTTGAGTTACCTTTACCCATAGATCTGTTGACAACCAGCTTTCCCTACAGTATATGACTCAGAACCCAGAAAGGGATGAAGGATGCAAGAGTCTGTTGGGAGCCCAGAAACTCCAAGACTTTTTGTTCAAATAACCTCTATGTGGTGCTGCTGTGAGGGGCAGCTCTTAATATCCTCAAATGGAGGTTTTTCAGAAAATAATCTGACGCGATTGTAGCAGGATGAAATTGGTGCACCTGCGACACAGATGTTTCTAATCTTCCTGGTTGCTCTAAGGGTGTGGTGCAGTCTTTAAAACCAGAGTTGCTTGTGCCTGAGACACTGCACTTTGGAGAGGGGACGCCACATTATGCTGCAGGTTCCAGGCCCAGTCAGTGGGCACCTGAAATCTGGTGTATGAACCTGTAGCACCAAGTTCCCTGTCCACTGCACCTGAGAACATGCGCTCAGTCAGGAAGCACAGACGGTAGAGGTTTGGCCCTTCACCCTGTGCTTCTCAAAGTTAATGGTGCTGCGCTGATCCTCCTGCCTGTCCTCCACAGGGTCGGACCGTGAGCCCCTGCTGCTTTGCATGTTTTGCCTGTGTGGCCTTGCTTGGCTTCACCCTGCCTTGCTTTGTTCACCTTTATGATGGTTTTAATTTTTATTTTTTTAACCTGGTTGGTCGTTGCCTGATAGTGGACTGGACTGGCCTCTGCATGGATGCAGCCGCTGCCTCGACATGGACGGCAGGACACTTGGGGGTTGACTACGCTGACTTGCGGCTAAACTGGGAAGCGGTTGCCAGTTGGACCCTGGATGTGCTGATTGCACCACCTCAATAAACTGACGACTGCAGCGTCCAGGAGTGGGCAGTGCTGGAAGTTTTCACTGAGGCGAGAAGTCAGTCACCACCCAGGACTGTTGGGACAACCAGCCATCTTAACTGCTTTTTATTTTCGTGGATGTGTGTGGATGTGTATTTTATCATTTTGAATTTCTTTTTAAATCCATTTTAGGATTTGTGATCCCTGGGTTGGGCTTCCCCGTCCCTTCACTATTTTATGGCATGGTGCACGTGTGTGGGGTGATTTGTTATTTTGGGTATCCTCACCACCTGTTGACCCAGTTTGGTAGGTGCAGGAAGGCTGTGTAGATTTTAGCGTTTAGATTTTAGAGCCAGTGCCGGGTTGACGTCCGGGAGGAGCGCGGCGCTGGGAAAGCAGCGTGCTGAACAGTTCCCGAGTGGAGCAGCTCGGGGAGGACGGTCCCAGAAGGGCAGTAGAGCCAGGAACCAGGCAGTGGCGGGGGGGGGGGCAGGACGCTGGAATTGCAGAGGAGTGTGGTCTCGTTACACCTCTCCTTCACTTGTTTTTTTTTTTTTTTTTAACTACCTGAGTTTATTTTTTTTAATAGTTGACACCAGAGCTGTTTGCCTCAGTTGCATGCTGTTATTTATTATTTTATCTCTTAACTCAGGGGATTTTATTTTTTTAACAGGGGCTCCTGGCTCCAACATGAACTGCAGACGGCTTCCCCTGCTGGACAAAATAAACTTTCTTCTTAAACTGTTGTCCCGGGTCCTTTGTCTCCACACACCTCCAGATCAAAAAGAGAATCCTACACCCCACTCCCTTTCTTACACTATTATAAGTAAATAAAAATACAATTAACTAGTAAGCAAATTGACCAAGGTAATAAAAAAAAAGAACTACATTGTTTGAAAAATAATTTTAAAAAGTAGCCAAATTCCTTTTTAATCTTTCTAAAATTGAACGGAACCAAAGTGTTTTGCAGCTCATGACTCCTCATTTGTTGCTTGTCATACAGTACAGAGTGACTCACGTTCATCCCACTGTGTGCTTCTGTCACATCCATAATTGCATAGTTATTATCATCCATCCATCCGCTCATTTTCAAGCAGCTTCATGCTTTTCAGGGTTGTCAGGAGGGGGGGGGGCACAGACTTTAGTTTTGGAGAAATCGGTTAAGTCCCCTTTCCGTGGGGCATCATATTTTTATTTTGAATAATTGTCATAAATCCCTAAAAAATGTGATTTCTTTTCCTCCCTTTTTTGCTCTTTGCTCATTATCCTTTCATCTCCAGCAGTTTGATATTCTAAGAGTTCACATTTCTTGCTTTTGCCTTGTAGGAGACATTTCTAATTACAGTGGCTGTGGCTGATGGACTGTGAAACATACTGGACCAATTAACAGTGTACTACAAATAGACTGTTATCTGTGAAATCCCTCCGCCCGGAATGGAATGATGAGTGGAGCATAATTATCATGCAGTGACAGCAGGGTCACTGAAATAGTCAGTGGTCAGTTTTTTTTTATTTTTTTTTTTAACAGTTTGATTTAAAGTTTCTCTCTGAATAATTGATTCAAATGGTGGAGTAGCATGACCATGTTATTGTAACATTTTTGCATTTGTTTCTATAAACTGTAAAATAATGACATTTTTTTCATAAATTAAAAAAAAGTTACGTGAATTTTGCACATTGGCAGCTGCCTTAATTTCCTCGACAATTAACTTTGTTAATTTCAAACTCTTTAAGTTTCTTTCATTTTTGGTCTTTTTTTTTTTTTCGTCAGCCTAAAAAACATCTACACCAGAAGTCTTTGCCATGAGACTGGGAGGTCATGGGTTCAAATCCATGGCTGGTTCATACAAAGATTGAAAAAAAAAAAATTGGCAGTTGTTGCGTTTGTTTTTCTGTCTGAGTCCCGTCTGTTTGAGTCATCACTGAGGGTCCTCAGCAAGTCTGTGAAGGTTTCAAAGCGGCCAAAACCCCATGTGGGCGGCAGGTCCACACAGATATCCTATATTTGGACATTTTTCTCATTCATCCTCCCAGCAGGGAGCAAGAGAAGCCGGGAACCCATGAGCTGCTTTGCAATCTGTTTGGCTTTAGCGTCAATGTCAATCAAGCTAACAGTCTAACTCCAAGACAGTCTGTTTTTAAATATGTAATAGATTAGGGCTCTGCTTTAGCACTTTCTTTATAGATATGAAAGATTGATTTAAAGTTGCCTCAGCTATGTTTTTTGCATAACATTTATCTTTACAGCTTTTCTGCCATAGACCCCTCCCTTTGCACAATTATAGCAATAATGTGTTAGGAGCAGGTGGTGTAGAACTCAAAATCCAAGAATCCTCACAGTACCCCTCCACAAAAGGGCAGATCCCAGATGTCCAAACACAATAAAACACCAAGCAGGAGACCAGCTTAGAGTCAAAAACTTAAAAATAAAAAAAACTTACCATGACTAATATCATTGAGAACTAAAAAAGGTGACAAAGCAGTTGACCTGACAATGAGGGAATACACACCAACTAAATGAAGACAGCTGTCAAGTAAGACTGACAGGGACAACAGAACATGACAAGTGTAGAATTCTCTCATACCCACTCTTCAGTTTTATAACATATAGGACAGGCTGAAAGATTCTAGTAAGTAACCAAATAAAACATTTGTCAATAGCTCTCACTGCTTGCGGTCCAAGTTAAACTGTCTTAAAATGGCAACCTGTTCTTTATCTTTCAGATACTCTCTCAAGTGATTACCATAGCAATTCATTCTGTGATTTTCATGACTGGCTTTGGTTTTCAAGTCCAATGTCCTCCTTTGACACAACACTCTGCATTTCTTCAGACTTGGGATTGTCTCACAAAAATCACTGGATTGGTTACATTCAAGCAGGCTATGAACTATTTCACCAAATCATGTCTGTTTCTGTCACAACAGATCCTAGAATTCACCTTTGTTTGAGGCTGTTGTTGTTATGACGTCTTACATATGACATAAAATAATGAATTCACTTGAAAGCTAAAAAAGTAGCAATTAAGGTTGAGGTATCACACGTGGTTGTACAGTAGTTGAATGATTAAAGACACAGGCCTTCCACCACCATAATTAGGATGTGTTTTGAGAAGCGGTGATGTTCTTAAAGTGATCTATTTCAGTGATAACATTATTAGATTTGCAGATGAAAGCAGCGAGACTCCACCCAGGGGAGGATGAGATGGAGTTCAAAGAGCTGCTGAGTGGGTCATAGAGAACAACTACCTGTTTTATTGCTGAAATCCAGAAAACATTATAGATTGCTAGCCACAGTATTCTCCACCATTTACTGTTCGTCTTTTATTGCTTATTGTCTGGATTGCTAAAGCAAATCAGAGTATGTTGTTGTACAACTTTATTATAGATTAATTGTCTGATTGCTGAAAGCAATCAGAGTATGTTGTTGTACAAATTTATTATAGTTGTCTGATTGCTGAAAGCAATCAGAGTATGTTGTTGTACAACTTTATTATAGTTTATTATTATTATTGTCTGATTGCTGAAAGCAATCAGAGTATGTTGTTGTACAACTTTATTATAGTTTATTGTCTGATTGCTGAAAGCAATCAGAGTATGTTATCCTACTACTTTATTATTGTCTGATTGCTGAAAGCAATCAGAGTATGTTATCCTATAAATTTATTATTCTTACTTCTTCTCTTTTCTTATTCCGCCAAAAGTTTGCCGTGTATCTCCTCCTACAGTTTAGCAGCTACAATGTTGATAGTTATACAGTTTGTAGAGTTTGCTTGTGTGACCTGTGCTATTACTTTGTTTAGCCATTGGACCTATGGTTGATTTTATATTAATATTTTTATGAATTATTTTTCCCATTGACTTAACATTGGGAGCACCTTTAAATGGTTATATCTTCAAAAGTACTAAAGATAATTTTATGAAACTTTCCAATATCATAGGGTATGGTAAACTACACATTCTATTAAAATTGTAGGTCAATCGATCTCTGTAGCGCCACCAGGTGGTCGTTTGAAAAATGTTTTTGTTTTTGGCCTCTATCTTGAATACCGTAAGTCAGAAATTTATGCTTTCTTTTTCTGTGTGTTCCTTGGATGCTAATGAACGTTTTTCAAATTGGGACTATGGACTTCCGTCTAACTAGATTTTTCGCTATTTGCGATTTTTTGTAAAACACGTTTTTGGCTCCCTATTCAACATAGTTTGACCAAAGTCGACAAAAATTGGTACATACCCTATTTAGACTACCCGAATCCAATGGTACACTCAATCCGCGAAATTTCTTACCGTTTTGAGATAATCGCAATGCTAATGAGGTGGGTGTGGTCCCAGATTTTAACATGCTCTAGATCCTACAAAGATTGTCAAAACTTCACAAGTTTTGAAATATAACTTCATCCCACAGTGATAAAGTAGTATGAAAAGTTTTATGAAGATATTCCTATAGGTGGCGCTATAATTTAGGAAATTGTGTTTAAGCCTCTATCTCAAAAACTACTCAACCTAGCTAAATAAAATTCAACACATATGTTGAAAGAGGGGACTTATATAACATACTAGAACAAGGGCTCTGCTGCGCCACCTAGTGCTGACTTAAGAACGATAAGCTATCTCTGGATGGGTCCTGTTATCTTCCAAAATATTGCATGTATCAATATGCAACCACTTGTAGTTGGTTAAGCTGATCAAGGAGATGTTTGGTTTAAAATTTCTTACCATTTGGAATTATGGTTGATTTTAAATGAATTTTTAAAAATATTTTTTCTCCCTATCAAAATACATGGGACAAACTTTAAATCCCTATTATCTTGAAAAGTAGTTGATCAACTGGTATGAAACTTTGTAAGTACATACTACAGACCAATCTTTAAATGCTCAATCAATTTTGGCTCTATTGCGCCACCAGGTGGTCAGTTGGAGCACTAAAGTGTATAGGCCTTATTCTCCAAGAGCATTTGTCTTCAGCCCTACCTTTTACCCCTTTGTGATTCATTGGATAGTAAAATAATAGCTTATATTCATCAACGATCTCTATTTTGTAAGACTTTTTCGCAATTTACGATTTTTTGCAAAACACTTTTTTGACTCCCTGTGTCACGACTACTTTGACTAATCTTTACAGTTTTACACACACCCTATTTGGCCTACCACAAATCCAATGGTGATATCCGTTTTGCGTAGATCCGTACGGTTTTTGCGTTACACATTATGCAAATTAGACAAGCTGAGATTGTAATGTTTGCAACGCTGCAGCTCCTTAACAGTTTCACATAACTTCACCAAACTTACAAGACTTCTTCCACAGTGAAAGATGAGCAAGCGTAACAACTTTCACAACGGTGCTCCCGTAGGTGGCGCTACAGTCAATTCCTGACGTTTTCCTCTAATATCTCCAAAAGTACTTGACCTATGCAGACGAAACTTGGCGCGCGTGTCGTACAGAAGGTCTTTAACACTTGCAGCTAGAGGATGTTTCAGATCGGTCTTGCTTTCAGCAATCAGACGCAATTTCTTCAGGGAATTGCAAATCTAGTATTTTTTTCTTATTCTATTTTCTTATTCCGTCAAAGTTTGGCGCGCTACTCCTCCTACAGTTTAGAAGCTAAAAAGCTGAAACTTATACAGTTTGTAGGACTTGGTCATGAGAAGTGTGCTTGTATTTTGTTTAGCCATTGCACTTATGGTTGATTTTATATTAATATTTTTATGAATTATTTTTTCCCATAGACTTAACATTGTGAGCACCTTTAAATGCTTATAAGCTTTAAAACTAAAAAGATAATTTAATGAAACTTTCTAGTATGTTAGAATATAGTAAAAACTACACGTTCTACGATTAATTGTTAAGCTCAATGCTGCTTTAGCGCCACCAGTCGTCGTTTGAAAAAGTGAATTAGTTTTTGGGCTTTCTCGAATACCGTAAGTCAGAAATTTGTGCTTTCTTTTTCTGTGTGTTCCTTGGATGCTAATAACATTTTCAAATTGGGAACACATGGACTTCCGTCGGCTAGATTTTTTCGCCTTTGCGATTTTTCGTAAAACACGTTTTTACAAATTCCACATAGTTTGACCAAAATTGACAAGATATCTCACATACCCTATTTGGACTACCCGAATTCAATGGTACCAACTTATTTTGCGAAATTCTAACCGTTTTTGAGATAATCGTAATGCTAATGAGGTGGGTGGTCACAATTTTTAACATGCTCTAAATCCTACAAAGATTGTCAGAACTTCACAAGTTTTGAAATTTAGCTTCATCCTACAGTGATAAAGAAGTATGAAAAGTTTTTTGAAAATATTCCAATAGGTGGCGCTATAATTTAGGAAATGGTGTTTAAGCCTCTATCTCAAAAACTGCTCAACCTAGCTACTTAAAATTCAGCACATAGGTTGCAGGAGGGGACTTGTATAACATACTAGAAAAAGAGCATTGCTGCGCCACCTAGTGGTGACTTAAGAAGGATAAGCTAACTTTGGATGGGTCCTGTTATCTTCCAAATAGTTGCAGGTTTCAACTTGCAACCACTTGTATTTTGTTGAGTTGATCAAGGAGGTTTTTGGTTTAAAACTTCGTACCATTTGGGTTTATGGTTGATTTTATATGAATTTTTAAAAATATTTTTACCCCCCAATCAAAATACATGGGACAAACTTTAAATCCCTAATACCTTGAAAAGTTGTTGATCAACTGGTATGAAACTTTCTAAGTAGATACTTCAGACCAATTTTTAAATGCTCAATCATTTTTGGCTCTATTGCGCCACCAGGTGGTCAGTTGGAGCACTAAAGTTTTAAGGCCTTATTCTCCAAGTGCATTTGTCTTAAGCCCAACCTTTTACTGCTTTGTGATTCATTGGATAGTAAAATCTTAGTCTATATTTATCAGCGATCTCTATTGTGTAATACTTTTTCGCAATTGACGATTTTTCGCAAAACACTTTTTTGACTCCCTTTGTCACATACTTTGACAAATCTTTGCAGTTTTCAACACATACCCTATTTGGGCTACCACAAATCCAATGGTAATATCCGTTTTGCGTAGTTCCGTACGGTTTTTGCGTAACACGTCATGCAAATTAGACAAGCTGAGATCGTTGTGTTAAGAACGCTGCAGCTGCTTGACAGTTTCACATAACTTCACCAAACTTTCAAGACTTCTTCCACAGTGTAAGATGAGTCAGTGCAACAACTTTCACAACGGTGCTCCCCTAGGTGGCGCTGCGGCCAATTCCTGACGTTTTCTCTGTTATCTCCAAAAGTAGTTAACCTACGCGGACGAAACTTAGCGTGCGCGTCGAACGGAAGGTCTCAAACGCATACAGCTGTAGAATGTTTTAGATCGGTATTGCTTTCAGCAATCAGACGCAATTTCTTCAGGGAATTGCAAATCTAGTTATTATTATTATTCCGCCGCATTTTTGGCGCGCTTCTCCTCGTAGTCAAAGCAGTTATAAAGATGGAATCAAAATACTTTGTAAAGCTCTATTGTGAAGTGTGCTTGTATTTTGTATAGCCATTGGACTTATGGTTGATTTTTTATATAATATTTTTATGAATTATTTTTCCCATTGACTTACATTGTGAGCACTTTTAAATGCTTATATCTTCAAAATACTAAAGATAATTTCATGAAACTTTCCAATATCATAGGGTATAGTAAACTACACGTTCTCTTAAAATTGCAGCTCAATGCTGCTCTATAGCGCCACCGGGTGATCGTTTTAGTAAGCAGTTTGTTTTTGGCCTCTATCTCGAATACCGTAAGTCAGAAATTTGTGCTTTCTTTTTCGTGTGTGTTCCTTGGATGCTAATAAACGTTTTTCAAATTTGGACATTAAATTCTGTTGGTCTAGATTTTTCGCTATTTGCGATTTTTCGTAAAACACGTTTTTGGCTCCCTATTCAACAAAGTTTCATCAAACTCGACAAAAATTGGTACACACCCTGTTTAGAGTACCCGAATTCAATGGCCACTCAATTGGCGATATTCTTTACCGTTTTTGAAAAAACGTATGCTAATGAGGTGGGTGTGGTCACTGATTTTTTAACATGCTCTAAATCCTACAAAGATTTGTCAAAACTTCACAAATTTTGAAACATAACTTCATCCTACAGTGATAAAGAAGTACGTAAAGTTTTATGAAAATATTCCTATAGGTGGCGCTATAATTTAGGAAATTGTGTTTAAGCCTCTATCTTTTGGTTTTAAATCTTTGGCGTCATCTAGTGGTGGTCTGATGAAAGTTTGAAAGGCAATTTCTCTAGATCTGTGGAAACTGACATATGCATACATATATAAAGTGGGTATTTTTGGCTCTTTAATAGTAACAGCTTTAAAATTGCTTTAATACGGTATTGCTTTCAGCATCAGACGCAATTTCTTTATAGGATTGCAAATCTAGTTATTGTCTGATTGCTGAAAGCAATCAGAGTATGTTGTTGTACAAATTTATATAGTTTATTATTATCCGCCGCATTTTTGACGCGCTTCTCCTCGTAGTCAAAAGCAGTTATAAAGATGCAATCAAAAGTACTTGTAAAGCTCTAATGTGAGAAAGTGTGCTATTACTTGGTATGTATGTACAGAATTATGAAATGATTTTATATGAATATTTTTAATGAATTATTTTTCCCATTTGACTTAAACATTGTGAGCACTTTTAAATGCTTATATCTTCAGAAATACTAAAGATAATTTCATGAAACTTTCCAATATATGGGTATAGTAAACATAACGTTCTATTAAATTGCAGCTCAAATGCTGCTCTATAGCCCACCAGGTGATCGTTTTAGTAAGCAGTTTGTTTTTGGCCTCTATCTCGAATACCGTAAGTCAGAAATTTGTGTTCTTTCGTGTGTGTTCCTTGGATGCTATGAACATTTTTCAAAATGGACCATGGAATTCCGTAGTCTTAGATTTTTTTGCTATTTGCGATTTTCGTAAACACGTTTTTGGCTCCCTATTCAACAAAGTTTCTCAAACTCGACAAAAAATTGGTACACACCCTGTTTAGAGTACCCTGAATCCAATGGTACCAAATCAAATGGCGATATTCCTTACCCCGTTTCGAAAAACGTAATGCTAATGAGGTGTGTGTTCACTGATTTTTAACATGCTCTAAAATCCTACAAAGATTGTCCAAAACTTCACAAATTTTGAAAACATAACTTCATCCCTACAGTAAATAAAGAAGTACGTAAAGTTTTTTGAAAATATTTCCTATAGGTGGCGCTATAATTTAGGAAATTGTGTTTAAGCCTCTATCTCAAAAACCGCTCAACCTAGCTGCATAAAAATTCAACGCATAGGTAGCAGGAAGGGACTTGTATAACATACTAAAAAAAGGGCTGTGCTGCGCCACCTAGTGGTGACTTAAGAAGGATAAGCTAACTTTGGATGGTTTCCTGTATCTTTTAAATAATTACAGGTATAAACATGCAACCACTTGTAGTTTGTTAAGCTGTCCATAGAGATGTTTGGTTTAAAATTCCGTACCATTTGAAGTGACGGTTAATTTTATATGAATTTTTTAAATATATTTGCTTCTATCTAAGTACATGAGACGAATTTAAAATCCCTATTATCTTGAAAAAGTAATTGATCAACTGGTATGAAACTTCGTATGTAGATACTTCACATCAATCTTTAAATGCTCAATCAATTTTGACTTTATTGCGCCACCAGTGGTCAGTTGGATTACTAAAGTGTAAAGGCCTTATTCTCCAAGTGCATTTGTCTTAAGCACTACTTTTCACTCCTTTGGGATTCATTGAATACGAAAATACTTGTTTATATTAATTTGCGATCTCTATTGTTTAAGGCTTTTTCGCAATTTACGATTTTTCGCAAAACACTTTTTTGACTCCCTTTGTCACATACTTTGACGAATCTTTGCAGATTCGTTGCAGAAGCTTGGTCTCTGCTGAATAAACAATTTATTCTCAAAGTTTAAGAATTTGCACATAAAGACTTTAGGTTTCTGTGAACAGTGTTAATGCAGCAAAGCTAGTTTTCTGAAACTACAGGAGATACAAGAAAAAAACACTTTTAATAACTTGGTCACTGATTTTGTTTTTAAATCTTTGGCGTCATCTAGTGGTGGTCTGATGAAAGTTTGAAAGGCAATTTCTCTAGAGCTGGGGAAACTGACATATGCGTACATATATAAAGTGGGTATTTTTGGCTTTTGATAGTAACAGCTTTAAAATTGCTTTAAATACGGTATTGCTTTCAGCAATCAGACGACAAAATTTCTTTATAGGAATTGCAAATCTAGTTATTATTATTATTCCGCCGGATTTTTGACGGGCTTCTCCTCGTAGTCTAAAGCAGCTATAAAGATGGAATCAAAAGTACTTTATAAAGCTCCATTATAAGATTTGTGCTATTACTTATGGTACCAAAAGCTTCAATGAGTGATTTATGATTAATATTTTTCTGACTAAAATTTCCCATTGAAAATGCATTGACCAAGAATTTTCCCAGCATGCCACAAAAAGCTTCTTAAAACCTTGAGTGAGATGGGTGTCTGTACTTATGGTACTTCCCAAAAGGTCATAGTAGTACTATGAAGTTTATGTAAAGACTTCCTTGGAGTTTTCTAAACATATGAGATTTTTGAAGGTTTATTAAAACTTTGAAATGAAATGTCAAAGGTGATAAAAAAACAAAACACCTAAACTCTACTCTACAGAAATGTTTCAAAAGTTTTAAGAAGGTTAGATACTTCTTCAGAGTTCCCAGACCTGTTTCCAACATTCTTAAAGTAAAATAACAACATTTAAAGCTTTAAAAGTTATTGGCTTCTCAAAACTTTAGTGTGGTGTCTGTTTGTAAATCCCAAGAGCCTCTAAATTGTACAGAAATATTTGAAATATATACTCAAGCTTAAAGAAGTTTTGTTAACTTCTATAAAAGCTTAAACATTGTGAAAGAAACTTAAAAAAGTAAAACTTCAACTTTAAAACAATAGCTAATACTGCAAATAATGGAAGTGGATCTAAAGCTTTAAACCTTATAAATAACATTTGGAAGTGCTTGGAACCGTTTCCTGTAACGATTAACTAACACAAATAACATTTAAAGCTTAAAAATAGTAAGTAAAAGTCCAAAATACTAACACCAACAAACTTCACATCATTCCTCAGTATGGTTTCTGAAACACCCTGAGTGAAGGGCCAAGAGTTAGACCTCCTGATTGCTCATGAGTTCCACCTGTTGTACATGACAACAAAGAAGCTTGGTCTCTGCAGATAAACAATTTCATTCTCAACCTTAAGAATTTGCATTTAAAGATTTAGGTTTCTGTGAACAGTGTTAATGCAGCAAAGCTAAGTTCTCTGAAACTACAGGAGATAAAAGAAAAAATAAACGCTCTAATGTCTTGATCACTGAATTTTTTTTATCAAATATAAAGGTTTAAATATTTGGCGTCATCTAGTGGTGGTCTGATAAAAGTTTAAGAGACGTTTCTCTAGATCTGTGGAAACATCTTCAAAGTAGGTATTTTTGGCTTTTGATAGCAACAGCTTTAAAAATGTTTCACTAGATGTTTGTTTGTAAATGAAACATACTGAAAGTGTTAAAACAATTACAGCTAATGAAAGCTATAAAAAGACCTAATGAAAGAGACCCAAAAATTCCCATGATGCAACATGGTGTCTGAAAACCTTAAGTGTGGTGTCTGTTTGTACTCATGGGTTTCTCCCATGAGGCTGTTCTTGGTATGGACACATGTGCAAACATGTGTTACAGGTGAGGCCCCCTGCAGGCAGGTGAGGCCCCCTGCAGGCAGGTGAGGCCCCCTGCAGGCAGGTGAGGCCCCCTGCAGGCAGGTGAGCCCCCTGCAGGCAGGTGAGGCCCCTGCAGGCAGGTGAGGCCCCCTGCAGGCAGGTGAGGCCCCCTGCAGGCAGGTGAGGCCCCCTGCAGGCAGGTGAGGCCCCTGCAGGCAGGTGAGGCCCCCTGCAGCAGTCTCAATTGCTTCAAAATGGTTATCTGAATAGCGCAGGTCAAGAGTCAGACCTGCTGTTCAGTGAAAACAAAGAAGCTTGGTCTCATCTAATGAAAACAATTTCATCCTCAACCTTTAAGAATTTGCATTTAAAGCCTTTAGTTTCTGTGAACAGAGTTAATGCAGCAAAGCTAAGTTCTCTGAAACAACAGGAGATAAAAGAAAAAAAACACTAAAGTCTTGAATTTGTTTTTTATAAAATGTAAAGTTTAAAATCTTTGGTGTCATCTAGTGGTGGTCTGATGAAAGTTTGAAAGGCGATTTCTCCAGATCTGGGGAAACTGACAAATGTGTACATCTATAAAGTGGGTATTTTTGGCTTTTGATAGTAACAGCTTTAAAATTGCTTTAATATGGTATTGCTTTCAGCAATCAGACGCAATTTCTTTATAGGAATTGCAAATCTAGTTTATTATTATTATTCCGCCGCATTTTTGACGCGCTTCTCCTCGTAGCCAAAAGCACTTATAAAGATGGAATCAAAAGTACTTTGTAAAGCTCTAATGTGAGAAGTGTGCTATTACTTTTGGTATGTTTCAGAATTATGAATGATTTTATATGAATATTTTTATGAATTATTTTTCCCATTGACTTAACATTGTGAGCACTTTTAAATGCTTATATCTTCAAAAATACTAAAGATAATTTTCATGAAACTTTCCAATATCATAGGTATAGTAAACTACACTTTCTATTAAAATTGCAGCTCAATGCTGCTCTATAGCGCCACCAGGTGATCGTTTTAGTAAGCAGTTTGTTTTTGGCCTCTATCTCGAATTACCGTAAGTCAGAAATTTGTGCTTCTTTCGTGTGTGTCCTTGGATGCTAATGAACGTTTTCAAAATGATCATGGAATCTGTTGGTCTAGATTTTTTGCTATTGCAATTTTTCGTAAACACGTTTTGGCTCCCATTCAACAGAGTTCATCAAACTCGACAAAAATTGGTACACACCCTGTTTAGAGTACCCGAATTCAATGGTACCACTCAATTGGCGATATTCCTTACCGTTTTCGAAAAAACGTAATGCTAATGAGGTGGTTGTGGTCACTGATTTTTAACATGCTCTAAATCCTACAAATATGTCAAAACTTCACAAATTTTGAAACATAACTTCATCCTACAGTGATAAAGAAAGTACGAAAAGTTTTTGAAAATATTCCTATAGGTGGCGCTATAATTTAGGAAAGCCGTGTTTAAGCCTCTATCTCAAAAATACTCACCTAGCTAAAATACAATTCAACGCATAGGTAGCGGGAGGGACTTGTTATAAAATACTAGAAAAAGCTGTGCTGCGCCATCTAGTGGTGACTTAAGAAGGATAAGCTAACTTTGGATGGTTTCCTGTATCTTTTAAATAATTACAGTATAAAAATGCAACCACTTGTAGTTTAAGCTGTTCCATAGAGATGTTTGCGTCAAAAATTTCGTACCATTTGAAGTGACGTTAATCTTATATGAATTTTTAAATATATTTGCATTCTCCTATAAGTTACATGAGACGAATTTAAAATCCCTATTATCTTGAAAAAGTAATTGATCAACTGGTATGAAACTTTGTATGTAGAACTTCAGACCAATTTAAATGCTCAATCAATTTTGGTCTCTATTGCGCCACCAGGTGGTCAGTTGGATTTACTAAAGTGTAAAGGCTTATTCTCAAAGTGCATTTGTCTTAAGCACTACTTTCACTCCTTTGGGATTCATTGAATACGAAAATACTAGTTTATATTAATTTGCTATCTCTATTGTTTAAGGCTTTTTTGCAATATACGATTTTTCGCAAAACACTTTTCTGACTCCCTTTGTCACGTACTTTGACAAATCTTTGCAGATTCTTTGCAGAAGCTTGGTCTCTGCTGAATAAACAATTTATTCTCAAAGTTTAAGAATTTGCACATAAAGACTTTAGGTTTCTGTGAACAGTGTTAATGCAGCAAAGCTAAGTTGTCTGAAACTACAGGAGATAAAAGAAAAAAACACTTTAATAACTTGGTCACTGATTTTTTTTTTTTTATAAAATGTAAGTTTAAAATCTTTGGCGTGTCATCTAGTGGTCTGATGAAAGTTTGAAAGGCAATTTCTCTAGAGCTGGGGAAACTGACATATGTGTACATCTATAAAGTGGGTATTTTTGGCTTTTGATAGTAACAGCTTTAAAATTGCTTTAATACGGTATTGCTTTCAGCAATCAGACGCAATTTCTTTATAGGAATTGCAAATCTAGTTGTCTGATTGCTGAAAGCAATCAGAGTATGTTGTTGTACAAATTTATTATAGTTTATTATTATTCCGCCGCATTTTTGACGGGCTTCTCCTCGTAGTCAAAAGCAGTTATAAAGATGCAATCAAAAGTACTTTGTAAAGCTCTATTGTGAGAAGTGTGCTATTACTTTTGGTATGTGTCAGAATTATGAATGATTTTATATGAATATTTTTATGAATTATTTTTCCCATTGACTTAACATTGTGAGCACTTTTAAATGCTTATATCTTCAAAAGTACTAAAGATAATTTCATGAAACTTTCCAATATCATAGGGTAATAGTAAACTACACGTTCTATTAAATTGCAGCTCAATGCTGCTCTATAGCGCCACCAGGTGATCGTTTTAGTAAGCAGTTTGTTTTTGGCCTCTATCTCGAATACCGTAAGTCAGAAATTTGTGCTTTCTTTTTCTGTGTGTTCCTTGGATGCTAATGAACGTTTTTCAAAATGGGACCATGGAATTCTGCCGGTCTAGATTTTTCGCTATTTGTGATTTTTCGTTAAAAAACGTTTTTGGCTCCCTATTCAACAAAGTTCATAAACTCGACAAAAATTGGTACACACCCTGTTTTAGAGTACCCCAAATTCAATGGTACCACTCAATTGGCGATATTCTTTACCGTTTTCGAAAAAACGTAATGCTAATGAGGTGGGTGTGGTCACTGATTTTTTAACATGCTCTAAATCCTACAAAGATTGTCAAAACTTCACAAATTTTGAAACATAACTTTATTCTACAATGATAAAGAAGTACGAAAAGTTTTATGAAGATATTCCTATAGGTGGCGCTATAATTTACGAAATTGTGTTTAAGCCTCTATCTCAAAAACTGCTCAACCTAGCTGCATAAAATTCTCCGCATAGGTAGCGGAAGTGGGACTTGTATATAACATACTAGAAAAAGGGCTGTGCTCACCCTGGTTCGACTTAAGAAGGATAAGCTAACTTTGGATGGTTCCTCTTATCTTCAAAATTTGCAGATATGAACATGCAACCACTTGTAGTTTGTTAAGCTGTCCTATGACGACGATGCTTCTACAAAATTTCGTACCATTGGAGTGACGGGTGATTTTTTTATGATTTTTAAAATTATTTGCTTCTCCTAAGTTCATGAACGAATTTAAAAATCCTATTATCTTGAAAAGTAAGAATGCAGGCGGACCCAGCGTGTCTGCAGATACGTGTATGTTGTGTTGAATCCTATAAACGTCGGTGTTATGGTACGACGGAGTATTAGGGCCACAAAAAAGAAAAAAAATTAAATTTGATTTTTAAAGTCGTAAATTTACGAGATTTACAATCGAAATGAGCCTATTGCGATGAACACTGTGACAGAACCAGACCGACTAAACTGTGAAAAGCTTCTGATTTCAACAGGTAAACTGAATGTTTAAAACATTGCACATGTTTGGAAGTTTCTTTGTTTGATTTGCAGTTTATTAATCATTGATGGTGGCTTGCAGGATCTCTGCAGCTCCGTTGATGAAACCATCGACACGCGCAGCTGTCCACTTCAGTCATTTCTTCCTACGTGAAAGATCAGATCTCATTTCTGTGTGATGCTTTCATCTGAAGAGGAATCGTTTTTGGAATTTTCAGTGTACTTAGCTAACGTGACAGACTGTTGTCATCCCCTGTTGTTGTTGTGTGTTGAAACGGGACGATTCACGTGGAGCTCTGTTTACATTCTCCTTTTTCTGCGCATGTCAGAGACATGCAGTAAGGTGGTGAAAGAGCTTCCGGGTATGTGAATAAAGAATAATAAAGTGGCGGACGGTCCTGCAAACATGTCTCTAAGCTCTTTATTTTGCATATGAAACTCTGCATTACCGACCCGGATAGTCAGCTTCATTGATGATGATTTGATTTCGAGTCGCCAAAAGGTTCAGAATTTCTTTGTTTTTAAACCGATCTGTAAATAAAGCTTCACGAGATGCTCCACGTCTTCCAGCTTCGAGCATGGCTCTGATAAACTGACAGCTTTGGTTCTTTTCTCATTAAATTACGACTTTAAATCGGCATTCTCAGCGTCACTGTCATTGTGAGCTCTTACTTTACGCACTGCCGGCTCAAATTGATCGGGCTTTACAGTCCTCAAACCACAAACACCCGGCGCCTCTGAATCAGCGTCACTTTCAGAACAAATGTTTCCACAATCTGAGTCTGAAGACAGAATTGTGGACCAATATCGCCGCTATCGCTAGCTCCGACACGCAAAGGAGAAGTTATCTTGCTTCTGTTACCCATGTGACGTCACACGCACCACGTGACCAAAACGGAGCGTTTTCCCGGAAGTGGAATTTGCATATGGATTGGCCGCAAAAAAGCCGTTTTATTTCATTATTTCTTGCTCAAAACACACCAAAACATTTGGAAATTGTAAATATAAGGCAAAATACAGTTAACACCGAAAATGACCCACAACCCCATTACTAGCCCTTTAAGAAGGATAAGCTAACTTTGGATGGTTCCTCTTATCTTCCAAATATTTGCAGATATGAACATGCAACCACTTGTAGTTTGTTAAGCTGTCCATAGAGATGTTTGGTCAAAAAATTCGTACCATTTGGAGTGACGGTTGATTTTTTATGAATTTTTAAATATATTTGCTTCTCCTAAGTACATGAGACAAATTTAAAATCCCTATTATCTTGAAAAGTAATTGATCAACTGGTATGAAACTCTTTATGTAGATACTTCACTCCAATCTTTAAATGCTCAATCAATTTTGACTCTATTGCGCCACCAGGTGGTCAGTTGGATTACTAAAGTGTAAAGGCCTTATTCTCCAAGTGCATTTGTCTTAAGCACTACTTTTCACTCCTTTGGGATTCATTGAATACGAAAATACTAGTTTATATTAATTTGCGATCTCTATTGTTTAAGGCTTTTTCACAATTTACGATTTTTCGCAAAACACGTTTTTGACTCCCTTTGTCACGTACTTTGACGAATCTTTGCAGTTTTCTGCACATACCCTATTTGGACTACCACAAATCAAATGGTGATATCCGTTTTGCGTAGTTCCGTACGGTTCTTGCGAAGCACGCCGTGCAAATTAGACAGGCTTAGATTGTAATGTTTGCAAAGCTGCAGCTCCTTGAAAGTTTCACATAACTTCACCAAACTTTCAAAACTTATTTCACTCTGTAAGATAAGTAAGTGCAACAACTTTCACAACAGTAAATCAGTTGTTAGGAGCACATATCTAAAAGACACAAAAAACACCATGAAGGCTTAAGAAACAATTTAAAATGCTGTTGAGAACTGTTTACGTAAATATTTTAAGCAATAGAAATGTTTAACCTATTAAAAGCTATTTAAAAATAGTACTTAGATCAAGAAAAGATCCCATGATTCCTCAAAACCAGCGATCAATTATTTGTTTTTTCTAAAGGCTGCAATCTTGTGAGGTTTTTGGAGTAACCAAAGGTGGACTTTTTGGAGACTATAAAATGTTTTTCACAAGTTATCAAAAAATAGTTGTGGGCAGATTAAATTTTATGAATCATTGAAGCCTCCCATCCAATTGGTTCACTCTAGTACAATGCTTCAAGAAGCTTAATTTGCTCCAGGAGGACATCTAGTGGACACAAAAAATATCAGGTTACAGTTTTTCTCAGTGGCTTTGGTGCGTTTCTCAGAAAACTATTAACATTTGCACAGCAGTTAGTGCATTTCTCAAAACAAATTAGTGCAAACTCCAAAACCTAGTGGATATCCTGCAAAAGCACTTCACATGCTCAAAATTGATTATCCATTCCTCAAAAGCAAGTATTCATGTCAATGAAACTGTCAGTGCCATCAAAATTAAAAGTCTTGACACCATCTTTATGAACAAGATAGTCAAATGTCATTGTCATGTTTTCACTATGACAGTTTATCATTTCAGTGTTTGCCATTGCAACAATATTTGGTGACATCCTGAAAATGTTCAAGACAGCACTATGGCCTACTTATACAGCCATCCAAAATGTGCAGTAAAGTCACTGTAGATGTTAAACATAAAATCACCCTTTTGGTAGAGCTGTGAACAATAGACAGCACATGTAACAGTACAGTAAATTACTGTTGGCATACCTGTTTTCTAGGGGTCTCGGAAAAAAATCGATTCACATTCGAATCTAGATTCTCATTTTTAACGATTCAGAATCGATTCTTGATATCCAAGAATCGATTCTCCCGCCATATTCCTGCATTTATATGTTTTATTTACAGTTTTTCTCAGTCGCTTTGGTGCGTTTCTCAGAAAACTATTAACATTTGCACAGCAGTTAGTGCATTTCTCAAAACAATTAGTGCAAACTCCAAAACCTAGTGGATATCCTGCAAAAGCACTTCACATGCTCAAAATTGATTATCCATTCCTCAAAAGCAAGTATCCATGTCAATGAAACTGTCAGTGCCATCAAAATAAAAAGTCTTCACACCATGTTTATGAACAAGATGGTCAAATGACTTTGTCATGTTTTCTCTATGACAGTTTATAGTTTCAGTGTTTTCCATTGCAACAATATTTGGTGACAACTGAAAATGTTTAAGACAGCACTATGGCCTACTTATACAGCCATCTGAAATGTGCAGTAAAGTCACTGTAGATGTTAAACATAAAATTACCCTTTGATAGAGCTGGGAACAATATACAGCACATGTAACAGTACAGTAAATTACTGTTGGCATACCTGTTTTCCCTACGGAATGGTTGAATTATTGAACTGACAGTAGTTCTTCCAATATTGGGTTGCACCCTTCGACCAGCCTCCTCCATGGTGAGGCCGTGATTGACAACATGGTCCACAATTGTAGCCCTTATTTCATTAGGAATCCGCCTATATCTGCCTCTTCTCCCTCTTCCCCTTCCTCCCTGCATCCTCACCCCTGTTCCACGATGCTGAACTTCCATTTTGTGTCACAGAAGTATAGAAATGGTACACACTAGCTCCTGCGCAGTTTATAAATGCTTGCCAATTGATTCATCCATAATTGACAGTGAACAAGTTGTTTGTCCTTGGTAAAAACTAAAATTGCACACACCTCCTCATGAGTGACAGCTGAAATTCACCTGAGATCAACTGTTCAATGTAGGAGACATTTCCAGGAAAAAATGATAAAGAAATGTACAGAATTTGCTTGATAGATAGCTAATATTTGACATTTGATAACTAGTTGAACAATTTTGAGTGTAATGACTAAAGCAATGATAGTTAGACTATTAGTTTTATTGAGAACGACTATTCAGCATCCATAAGTATAATTAATTTTGACTGACATGACATAAGCAAATGAAAATGTCAAAAAACAGCAGAGAATGTATGAAAGCAACTGATTCATGTCCAAAATCATTTGCAGTTTGTTCAGAGAGAGGAGAGATTGCTACTATGATGTGCACAAATGACTAACTGTTGTGGAGGTTGAACTAATAGTTATGAGGATTTCAATTCTGATCTAAGAAACACACCAAAGCCACTGAGAAAAACTGTATTTAAAAGTGGCATTAAAAAAAAAGAATAAACACGTCAGCAAAATATAGAAGTCTACAAAACATGTACATCGCAGTATGTTTTCTTTATGTGTGTTTACCTATGTTACGTATTGATATAAATATATATTTTTAAAAAAAATTGTTTTCTCAACATGAGAAAGTTAGGAAATTGTGATATTTTAATTTGGATTAAGTGGATCCTGATGCTAAACCGGTGTGTAAAAGTGGTGGGTTAATAGTGGTCCTGTAAATTAATTTCTTCATTTAGTAAAATTATTATTGGTGAAAAACAAATTCTGTACACTAAGTGTGAAAAGTTCTGCACAACATGAATAGTGAGATATTAATGAATATTGATGATTGCTTCAAACAGCTCTGGTTTCTAGAGGGCAAAACCATTACGTCAAACGTGAAAAATAACATTTGAAAAATAAAAAGCAATTTTTCCAAAAGCCTGTAAGTAATAATGTGGTGTCAAAGTGTGAAGGAGAACTCATTAATGTGCTTTATTTGCTTTTTTAATGCTGTTTGACAGTCACTGTGGAAGTTCTGTGGCAGCTTTCTGGTTGGCAGCCATATAACTGCCATGGGTTAAACAGGCTGTCGACCTGTCCAGGACATATGCCACCTTCACCCAACAGTAACCAGGATCAGTTCTGGCAACCACACATCTCTGAGAGGGAAGCAGCGGGTTCAGGTTCAGAACGTGGATGGTAGTTCAGGACAAAAATACACATATTGGATTTGTATTCTACCTGCTGATTAAGTATTTGAAAAAGTCACATACCCACAGCTATACCCACACCTGACTGGTAGATGTGATGTTACAGCCCTACCAATATTCAGATATTTGAGCCATTTGCACTATGGCGATCAATTCACGCTGCTGCCAGACCCTTGCTGTTGCTTAAATCGTGCAGCATGACCTCAGATTACGTTTGTGCCATTGAACTAACATTGAAACTGTCCACCTCTGCTGCTTGAAAAACATTCAGTCTAAATGCAGCATAAGACTACTCTGGGTTAAAGATTAAACTTTAACATTTTGATTTTATAAATAGTATTATATAATATAAAGAGTTGTACGTTGATAAGTGTTCACGCAATTTAGCTTTAATCTCTGAAACCAATTCTTGATGAAAGTATAACATTTCACCTTTGGACTTCCTTGTATGAAGTTTGAAATTAGTTTTTGTGTTAAAACCCAACATACTTAACTTATATCTCTATCAAGATGCTATCTAAAGTAATTTGTAAAGGTTAGTTGTGTGAAGGGTGTTGTTACTTTCCTTACAAAAAGTTAGGATAATTCATTTATAATTACATTTTTCTAAAAAATGAAAAAGTGCAAGCTACTACCCATGAACCTTATGTAAAGTTCCTGTTTTTCTCATGGTAAGCTACAAGCAGCTTTCAAGGCGCCATCTACTGTTCAAATTCAATATTGAATTTGCCTTGGCTTTCAATTGCAGCTGCATTGCATTGTGAGCAATCATTCCTACATTTTGGCTCATCTTCTCCATGTCCCCTTGGTTTTGGAGGTAAGTGCGCTTTAACAAATTCTTTTATACCCTTTTCAAGTTCATTTATAGATAGAACAACAAACTAAATGTATTTAATGAATTGTGATATTTTTTTTAAAGAAAAAATGTAAAATACCATTTAAATTAAGGTGTAATTTTTTTAAGAACTATGCTCAAACAAGATTGTGCTTGTTGATTGTTAATTTGTCTTTCAATTGCAGCTGCATTGCATTGTGAGCAATCATTCCTACATTTTGGCTCATCTTCTCCATGTCCCCTTGGTTTTGGAGGTAAGTGTGTTTTAATAAATTCTTTTATACCCTTTTCAAGTTCATTTATAGATAGAACAATAAACTAAATGTATTTAATGAATTGTGATATTTTTTTTAAAGAAAAAATGTAAAATACCATTTAAATTAAGGTGTAATTTTTTTAAGAACTGTGCTCAAACAAGATTGTGCTTGTTGATTGTTAATTTGTCTTTCAGTTGCAGCTGAGTTGCATTGCAAGTAATCATTGTGTCTACACTTTGGCTGTACTTCTCTGCTCTCTTTGCTTTGGTGGTAAGTGTGTGGGAACAGTTACCTTTTATATTATACAAACTTTATTGAGAAAGGGACAATGCATATTAATACACATTAAAACAAATTTAAAGCCTCGGGCTAATTTCCATCTCGGGTCCCTTGGCAGGTTGATGTTAAATGAAATAAAACAGAGTTTCAGAGATAAGCACTACACATACAATTATACAACACTGGTAAAATAAAGTATACAAAATAAAATACAGAAAAGATTTGAAATTATATATCATTTTACAATCAGAGCTTGCTTTGTAACAGTTTTATTTTTCCTGCTCATTTGTGATTGCATATTTGAGACTCCGAAAGCCACAGTTTCAGTTGTTTTTTTTAAAACATTTTTTTTCACTTTCTCTTATTTTTATTGTTATTGGTATTATGTTCCAGAAGGTTGAGTCCTGGAATGAAAATACATTTTGTGAGAAGGTTTGTCTAAATGGGACCTCACAGTTACCTCTAACAACAGTTGCTCTGCAGGAGCCTCTGAGTGATTTCTGCTTAAGTAGTGGTGGGGGGTTAAACCATTTAGGACTTTATAACCAAGACAGGCTAACTTAAACTGCTTAAACCCTTCTGCTCTCCTTAGCTTATTTACATTAACAGTGGGGTCATCTGGACCCCACAAAACAGTGTGCTGACCATTTTTTTTTTCCACTGATTGAGTTTCACTAATGTCCATGGCAGACATGAAATCCTGTCCACCTTTGTCCAAATTTGTCATGAAAGATATCACATAACAATATGTGGTTGGAGTCATCTGGACCCCAAAGAGAGCGGAAGGGTTACGATGTTCAAAGCTCAGGAGTTTATATTTGTGGAGAATGTACCAGTGATGGTATATGTGAGACTCCTTATCCAGGACCTTAAGAGCTCTTTTGTAGCAGGATTCAATAGGTCTAACGACAGTGACACCAGTAAATGACAAAGTGGTGATACAATAATTTGTGGGATAAGACCAATGAGAATAAATATACATGTGATGCTTCATCTGTAAACTATGCTCTGATTACATATTCCCCCTTTCTTAAACAGATATTTCTAATAATATAAAAAAAAGTCATGTTTTTAGAATACTTATCCCTTGTAAAATACCCTCCACTCTACAGCGCTGTCTTTAATTTATTTTTTTTCAATTCTGGAATCTTAATATGTATCTTTTATAAAATTGTGTTTTGTTCTTTTTAAGATTAAGAATAAATGTTCACAGATCGTCTTAAAACCTTTTATGGTAATACAGTGTCGCGCTTTATACCTCTAAACTATACTTATTCAATTTTTAAAGTCGATTGTTAAAATTTTAATTGTTAGAATTGCTGTTTAATTTTTGTGTTTCATATTTTTAATTTCTCTCCCACTTTTGGAGTTATTTTGTAGTCTGCATAATCATTACTGTGTCTAAAGAGGAATACACATTCAATTTTATAAATTTGTATTTCTGACTTTTCATTACCAGCAAAATACAAGCAGGAAAGACTTAATTGTAAATGGAAGCAATATCCACCATATTCCTATTTCATTTCATGACTTGGAAAAAATATAATTTTATATTTTTATTGTATATATATGTATTGTATGTATGTTTGAACTTTGACTTGTAATGTACAGCTTTGCTTTTTCTCCTTTTACAGAAATCATCACGGCACTGGGAGTTTCAGGTTGGATAAAATCACTCAAATATTATCAATTGCTTGCATCTCTATCAACTGATATCCCTATATCTGTCAGTCAATTACTGGGATTTCTCTATCAGTCTTTAACTGATATCTGTCAATTACTGGGATTTCTCTATCAGTCTTTAACTGATATCTCTCTGTCAATTACTGGGATTTCTCTATCAGTCTTTAACTGATATCTCTCTGTCAATTACTGGGATTTCTCTGTCAGTCTTTAACTGATATCATTCAGCCAATTACTGGGATTTCATTGTTGGAAAGCCATTACTGAGATATCAAAACTGTAAAGCCATTACTTGGATATCATAACTGGAAAGCTATATTTGGGATAAAAAATACTGATAGTGTATTACTATGCCTCGGAAAGGAAAAAGATCTCAAGCAGCAAAAACTCGATGGCAAAAGCTGTCTTTATCTGATACGAGTAAAAATGAAAATGAAGTGCTGATTGACACTAAGATGAAGAAAAATACCAGTGAATCACTACAGTGTTCTTTGGAGGGAGTTGAAGCACAGCAAAATATTTCCAATATTGTTTGTCTACAGGCATCTCGCAGTCAAAATTCACCAAAGTTTATTGAATTTTCCAGAAACAAACAATGCACATGCAATTCATTAGTGTTTCTTGCATTTCTTTTTGAAAATGAAAGCATAGACATCACAGACCTGAATAATATATTGGATCAAGGTGATCAAATGTATCGTGAACTCAGGAAAAGACTACCTAATGAAAATCATTTGGCTTTAGATGAGCTTCCTGCTCAGGTTACTGCTCGTACCCATGTGTACAATGTCAACACAGAGCTTGAATTTAGGTTTGGCAAGTTTCAAGACCCAGCACCTGAAGATGCAAATTACTTTTTGGACTTGGAAGCTGGCTTAAGCTGCTTGTTATCTGATGTCCAGTACGCATTACTATTAATGTCTAGGCTTTGCATTGCGGTATTCAGAAACAGTCTTGGCAAATATGGCTTCTTTGACCCACATGCCCGAACAAGAAGTGGATTGCCTGTACTTGAAGATTCACATGACTCTGGATCTGCTGTAATGCTAACTTTCACAAACCTAAGTGACATGATTGAAACATTGTTTAACTGTTTTAAAGCACTTGGTGTTCCGTCCTCAGAGGGCTATGAGCTGAAACCTGTAGACTTCTACAGTGTTGATACATGTTGTGCTGAAGATGCAGATCTAGCATTAGATTTATCCTCTGAAAAAGATGTTGTATGTGGCATACCAAGTGGCATTCAGCCAGACAGGAAAAGAACATGCAAAGCTGTTTTGGATGAAAACAATGATGAGCAAAGTGAAATATGTAAAAGAACAAAGACAGGATTTTGTTCAAATGGAAACATGTCACCAAAGTATCATGATGGTTATGAATCAAATATAACTGATGTAGAGTCACTAATACCGACACTATTGACTCTCTTGCCTTCAAACAACCCAACAAATGTTGCATCAAGTTTAGACTTGAAAAAGATGCATAGCAAAACTGAAAGAGTGGGCAATAATCAAGTAAATACTTGCTTCTTATCTGAAAACGTGGGTTCAAGGATTGTAAAATATAACAAAAACAGAAGGAGAAAAATTCAGAGAGCTCTAAAAAGAGATGCAATTGAAGAGAGTAAAGAAGAAAAATTAAACTCAAAAGAAGTGTTCAAACAAAGAAAAAGATTGAATTCAAAGTTTAAATATCACAATGATCCTAAAGTAATGGAAAAAAAACAAAAACGAATTACTTTTTTATATAGAAATGATGCAAATTTTAAGCAAGCACAAAAGCGATACATAACACAACGTTACAGGATTAATCCAGACTTCAAACTAAAACAAAGACGATTTATTACTGAACATTATCAACAGTGTGAACACTTCAGAAACAAACAAATAAAGTATGCAACAGAATATTGTCAAGACGACAACATAAAACGTTACAAAAGACTGTACATTACAAATAGATACAGAGACGACACTGAATTTCGCAAAAGACAAAAACTTTACATGACTCAACGGTATTCTTGTGATAAAGAATTTAGAATGAAGCATAAAGAACTAATGAAGCAAACCCAGAAAAAATATAGAAACCAGCATGCTTTTCAAATGAAGCTCAGGTGTGCGCTACAAATTAGAAAAAAATACAACAATTTCACGAGAGTAATAACGGTAAACAAAGATGCATTAAGGGAACATTCTACAGAAAATAAGAAAATAAAAATGGCCATTGCCCTATTTAAAACAACCATAAAGTGTGGTCCAACTTTTGTATGCACAGTCTGTCATAAAGCATGCTTTCCGAATCAGGTTAGATCCTGTAATAGGATGAAGTACTTGAAAAATAAGGAGATGGTCACTAGTTACTTGACAGGGGAGTATGTTCACGTTTGTAATTTTGGCTGTGGAAATGAAGAACAGTGTAAGGCACCAGAAGAACGAAGAAAAGAGTGGATATGTCACACTTGCCATAATTATGTTAAAGATGGACGTATGCCACCACTTGCTGTAGCTAATAATCTAAGGCTAGCAAACATTCCAGAAGATTTATGCAATCTTAACATTTTAGAGAGACATCTCATTGCAAAGTGTATTCCCTTTGCTAAGATTGTTCCACTTCCCAAAGGCAGACAACATGCAATACGTGGTAATGTTGTTTGTGTGCCATCTGAAGTACAAGAGACAGTTGACACATTACCCAGAATAAGAAGCCAATCCCAGGTTCTCAGAGTGAAACTCAAGAGACGATTAATCTACAAAGGTCATCAGCTTTTCCAATCTGTTACATGGTCTAAACTAATGCAGGCTTTACATAAACTGAAACAAATCCATCCACAGTACCAAGATGTAAGTATTAGAGATGAGCCTGAAGTTTGTGATCCAACCCTTGCAGATGATGATGAGGAAGCTGCACAGTCTATCAGTCAGGTAGCATCTTGTGAAGAAAGTACCATTTTGACTAATCACAATGTCACTGAACAAGCTGATGCAGAGGTGACTACAACGAACACTATTGAAACAGAATTGCAAAAAAATAACGATGAACAAGAAGGTGATCTACCTAATGGAGGAGTGGCTTTTGAATCCTGCCTTCAACCGGCCAGTATTGCTGAAGACATTTTGTCCTTTAGTGAAGGAATTTACTGTGTTGCACCAGCGGAAAGAAGTAGTCCAGTTAGCTTTTTCAAAACCCCACATTTGGAAGCTATGGCTTTTCCTGTTCAGTTTCCTACAGGTCAAAACACATTGGATACTCAGAGACCCATTAAATTAACACCAAGTCAGTATTTCAAGTCGAGAATGTTCTGTGTTGACGATCGCTTTGCTAAAGATATCAATTACTTGTTTTTTGCTCAGTTTGTTACAGAAATTAACTTGGCTACCTCAAGTATGACTATCCAATTACGCAAAGGTAAACCTTTCGCAAGAGATGGTCGTCGAATCACATCAAGGATGTTACGAGACAAAGAGGAAGTTGAGAAACTGATTAAGAACAGAGATGCAATTAGATTTATGCAGCCTCTAAGAGGAACTCCTGCCTACTGGGAGAAAACTACCAAAGATCTTTTTGCCATGATCAGACAGTTAGGTAACCCAACATTTTTTTGTACCTTTTCTGCTGCAGAAATGCGTTGGCCTGAAGTTATACAAGCAATCAAACGTCAGCAGGGTGAAGAAGTTAATTTTGAGGAACTCAGTTGGACAGAAAAAACTGATATTCTTCGTACCAACCCAGTCACCACCATGCGAATGTTTGAGAAACGTGTTGAGGCTTTATTCAGAGATTTGATACTGTCTCCTGCTCAGATCTTGGGTCGAGTTATTGATTTCTTTTTTAGGGTTGAGTACCAAAATCGTGGCTCGCCACACATTCACTGCTTACTGTGGGTAGATGGTGCACCTGTTTTTGACAAAGATGATGATCAAACTGTCTGCAATTTCATCTCCAGGTACATCACAGCACAGCTCCCAAACCCATCCGCACAGCCAGAGCTGTACAAAACTGTCAAGGAAGTCCAAACGCACAGCAGAAATCACCCAAAGACGTGCTTCAAATACCCTGGTGCTGATTGTCGTTTTGGATTTCCCAAACCTCCAAGTGACCAAACTATGATCACAAGACCAGATGAAAACTGTGAAGACTCCTTGGAAGTCGAAAACGCAAAGGTAAAACTCAGACCATTAAGCGCACTGCTTAAAGAACCTGAAAGTGAGTCACTCACATTTGAACAGCTTCTAGCTACATGCAATGTAACAATAACAGAATACAAAAGGTGTTTACAGTTAATGAAGACTCCAGTACAAGTTGATTTCTACAGCGTGACAGCAAGGACTGCTGGTAAATGACATGGACATATCCTTTATTTTAAATGCCTACTCTGTCATTATGTACCTCACATCCTACATCACAAAGCAGGAACATGGACTTTCAGAGTACCTTAAAACCGTCATTGAGAACTCCAGCTCAGATAGTACAAACCAGGCTGACGACATGAGAGAAGTTATGCAGGCTTACTCCAAAAAACGAGAGATCAGCGCACAGGAATGTGTCACTCGTTTGTGTGGCCTTCACATGAAAAAGTCTTCCCGGGGAATCGTTTTTATTCCAACTGATGACAATGCCGTCAAAATGAGTCGCCCGATTTCACAACTGGAAGGCATGACGTCTGAGAGCGAAAATGTCTGGATGAACTCTCTAACTGACAAATACAAATGTAGGCCAGAAACCACAGAATTTGAGACAATGTGTATGGCAGACTTTGCTGCCACATGCAGGTTGGTTTATGGACGAGAAAGAAACGGCAAAGGTGTTTTGCCCCTGCTTAACAGCATGGGATTTGTAAAAAAACGTACTAAGGACAAGCCTGCAGTCATACGATTCTACCGTCCCTCAGAAAGCAAAAATCCTGAACAGTTTTTCCAAACGATGCTGAAATTATACCTTCCATACAGATCTGAAGAAGACCTTAAAAGACCGTACTTCCCTACATACCAGTCCTTTTACAACTCCGGCTACGTGCACTTGTGTGATTCTGAAAACCCAGAATCTGTTCAAGCTATTGTTAGACGAAATCAAGAAAAATATGAGAAAAACAGCAAAGAGATTGAAGAAGCCATTGAAGATTATGAGCAAAACAAAGGCTCCATTGACGAATGGTGTCACTTGGCACCCGAATCAGAGCTAGTTAGACTGCAATGTATCGGTGAACTGCAACAAGAAGAGCACATTGATGAAAATGAACAGGAAAACGTTCCCGACTACAGTCGTCAAGCCAATTCCTCAACAGAAATTAGAGCCACCAGAGAAGCCCCACTGATTGATCCCAGCACACAACGACAAATGTATCAAAGTCTAAACCAAAAGCAAGCCTGTGTGTTCTATGCAGTCAGAGAATGGTGCATCAATCGTGTCTGTGGCCTTAATCCACAACAATTTCTTTATTACATCAATGGTGGTGCTGGAACAGGCAAGTCTCATCTCATTAAGTCCATTCACGCACAGGCAAGTAACATTTTGCGCAGGGCACCGAGAAATACAGAAGAACATGATGTATCCGGGCCAAGTGTTCTCTTGACATCCTTTACAGGGACGGCTGCATTTCAGATTTCAGGTACAACACTTCACAGTCTCCTTAGACTTCCCAGGATTCTCAAACCACCCATCCAGGGACTCGGAAACCTTCTTGATGAAGTCAGGGCTGAACTTTTGAATGCCGAAATTATAATCATTGATGAGGTGTCCATGGTTTCCAAAGTATTGTTTGCTTATGTTGATGCACGTCTCAAACAGATAAAAGGTAGTCAGAAGCCTTTTGGAGGACTGTCGGTGTTAGCGGTTGGTGACTTCTATCAACTCCCACCTGTCAGACAGTCAAAACCACTGTGTGTAAGCGAACCATTACAAGTCGACTTGTGGAATGAACACTTTCAGATGGTGACTCTAAATGAGATCATGCGGCAGAAAAATGATGTTGCCTTTGCTGAAATGCTAAACAGAATTCGCGTAAAGATAAGTCAGACGAACTCTTAGACGAAGACAGAGCTTTACTGAATCAGGCCATCACTCAACCAGCTCTTTGTCCCATCGACGCATTGCACATATTTGCTACTAATAAGCAAGTCCATGATCACAACTCTGCAACTCTGTCAAAACTACATGCTAACATTATTGTTTTGCCTGCAGATGACTACAAAAAGGACCTGACAACTGGCCGAATGACGCTCCAAGACAAACCAGTGAAGGGAAGCAGTAATGATTTATTAGATACCATTACAGTGGCTGAAGGAGCTCGACTGATGCTTACCAGAAATATTGACATACGAAGAGGTTTGGTAAATGGGGCTTTTGGAGAACTTGTTAGTGTCAGAACTTCAGACAGGGACCAGCATGTCATAAAACTTGCCTTGAAAATGGACAACCCATCTGGTGTGAATGCAGGACAACTTGACAATGTGGTGTACTTGGAAAGAGTTGAGGAAAATCTGAAACAGAAAGGTATGGTACGCAGACAATTTCCTGTTAAACTAGCTTACGCATGTACAATTCACAAAGTCCAAGGTATGACGACACAAAAAGCTGTAGTGTCACTTAAACGAGTTTTTGAGAGTGGCATGTCTTATGTTGCCATCAGCCGAGTGACCTCGCTCAGTGGACTGTACCTGTTAAACTTTGATGAATCAAAAATTTATGCAAATCCAGAAGTCACTGCTGGATTGGACAAAATGAAAAAAATAGATTTTGCACAGCTTATGCCTCTGCTGCATTTAAATGACAAAGTTGATAGATCAAACAGCATTACTTTTGTTCATCATAACACTGAAGGACTTCCAGCACACATTGCAGACATAAAAAGCCACCATGAATTCTGTTTTGCTGACATTTTGTGTTTTACAGAAACTCATTTACAAGGATCTTCTGTTGGACACAGTCTTCTACTTGATGGATACAACATGTTCTACCGGAACCGACATCAGTCATACACAAACTTTCCTCAGCTGGCCAAAAAAGGTGGTGGAGGAGTGGCTGTTTACGTGAGAAGTAACATTCAAGTAACTGAAAAACGTTATCTACATAATGTGACTGACCTTGAATTTGTGGTTTTAAAGGTTGAAGCTCCTCTCAGTGCTCTCATTGTAGCTGTGTACAGACCTCCAGACTACAATGTTACATCTTTCCTAAGAAATTTGACCAGTCTCTTGGATTCACTTGAAATTTTAGACATTCAGCCAATTATAATCTGTGGAGATTTTAATGAAAACGCTCTAAGTGACACACAAATGGACCAATTTTGCAACTTCTTCTAACAAGAAAGTATGCACAACTGATAACCAGTGCAACCACTGATAAAAACACATGCTGGACTTGATATTCATCTCCCAACCAGAAAAGTGTCTACATTCAGGTGTCATGAAAACATACTACAGTTACCACAATCCCGTTTATTGCATTCTTTCATATGATACTTCCAGAATTACAGACACCATGGACATGTAATGCTTGCTTTGTACAGTTTTTAACATCTGCTATGTAACTTAACTAAGTGCACCCCAGTAACATGATACCCTCGAATTCTGACAGCAATCAAATAGTACAGCAAAATATGGTCTGCCCGCACTGTCAGGTATGCGCTGTGTGTGTAGGTTTCCCTTGTGCAGGTGATGAGGAAGCATCCTCCCATTCATGTGGTGGGACTGATGAGGAACCACTACCATCTCGGTGTGGTGATAGAGCCTAAAAAATGCACTTATAAAGGTAAGACTGATATTGAGCATTATTTTATTTATTTGAAATATACTTTCACAACTAACTGTATTTTCCTTCTTCTTGGGTCATCAGCACTTTTCCGCTCATGATCAGTTACAAATAACAGTTAGTTAGTAAGACATATTCATGTCAAAATATTGATTGTGTTAACTACTGCCAAACACATTTTGACACAATGTATGTAAAATACGTTCAATCACAATTAATTTCACAAAAACATCCTCTATAGAAGACAAAATATAATGTAAACCTCTTTAGACTACATTAAAAGCATATTGATAACCAAAATTCACTGACCATCTTTTTCAGCCCATTCTTGACATGCTGCATTCACAATTCTAATTGTAAACTGATCAGAAATAATTATCACTCTAACGGCTCTTCTTCCAACAGAAAAGACTCTAAACTTCAGACGAGGACCAGCGCAGAATGAAGTCAAGTCCAGTCTGATAGACGACACAAAATTCCTGTCAACAACACTCCACTCCAACAATCTTTCACAGCCAACACTGGGAGAACTCCATTTGGCTGCAATATTGAAGGTATTGCTGCCACTAATGTAGACAAAAACACTGACTACAATTCTAAAAGTCATAACATGACTATTTCAATTATAACATTGCAAAAGGAAAGTCAATGAAAGCTTTCTTTTTTTACCACGGGTTTTGAACACCATCCATCTACACATCCATCCATTCTCCTAACAGTTGGACCCTGCTGGGATGCTGACCTTTTCATGCCAAATCCAAGTGAAGACAACACATCCTGGAAAGTTCTCCATTTCATCCCTGGGTCACTGAAGAACATCCAGCTGTAACCTTCATGGTAATATTATACTTGCATTTGAAATCTTTCAATGTCTTGGATTCTACACTTCATAAAAGTGCTGATGTAATTCCTGGGATGTGTTGAGAGTCAAACTTGTATTTACTCTTTTTAAACCTGTAACATTTAAATTTCTTGACTAGTTTTGATCAAAATAACATTTTAATTTGTTTGTATTGTCAATTTCAGTACATGATGTAAAACTGTGAATTTCTCATGTCACTGATGTTAACTGACGCCCAACACCCACACTGACTGTTCATAACCTGTCACTGCAATCAATCAGATGCTTCAATTTGCTGTAGTAGCCTACTGAAAGTATCACTGCCATTACAAATGAAACGTACAACTGTTTTTATTTTTAAAATAAACTTCAACCTAATTAAAATATCTAAAATGAATATTCATTGAGCGCAATCTGTGTTTCAGCTGTTTTTCAGACCACCCATCCATCCATGCATTTTCTAAAGAGACCTTATACCTTCTTGGGATCCTGTCAGGCACGCACTTGGGTAAATTATAAAACTGAAATTATTTCTATAACTCACCAAAACATCAAGAGTTTCTCAAGTTGATATTAATTGCCAGCCATGGTCTTTTTCCAGGCCATTCTTTCATCCATTTCTCAAACATGTCTCATATTTCTCCAACACTCTCAGTCACAGCAGGGGTGCCCCATGGCTCTGTCTTGGGGTCCCTGCTATTCATCATCTACCTTCTCCCCCTTGGTCAAATCTTCTGTAAACACAATATTCACTTCCACTGCTATGCGGATGACACCCAGCTCTATTGCTCCTCCAAACCTGATGCCACTCTCCCCCCTGCCTCCCTCTCCAATTGCCTCCTAGAAATAAAATCCTGGTTCACTGCAAACTTCCTTAAACTAAACAGTAGTAAAACCGAACTTCTCATTGTAGGAACCAAGACCACCTTAAAAAAGCTCAACTTCTCAATTTCCTTTGATAACAGCTCCATCCTCCCTTCCCCACAGGTTAAGAGTCAACTAACACACTCTGGATCCTTTACCTCATGTCCAGCATCAACTGTTGACCATAATTCCAATTCCCAAAACTTTACATTTGGGTCGGAAAATTGCTCCATCTATGATGTTCCAGGTAATGTATTCTAACTCTGTAAATTCTTTACAAATTCAGTTTGAGACTTAATATAAATGCTTATACAATTGCAACAATGTCCTCACACCAAATATTCCATTGCTAATTTCATACCTGTCAATTTTACAATGATGCCAAGTCTTTCTGTAAGTGACATATTCTAATGTTTGTAGTTATTTTTCGCTTGTATCATGTACAGCTATCAATCCACCACATTGAATAAGACGACTGCAACCTCTCAGCAGTACCAGTATCACTGAGAGAAAGTATTCAACGGCAGTAATCAAGTATCCTTATGATTCACATTTTAAAATAAAATAGACTAACTCCATGAATAACCTCAATGTTTAACAAGCTACATCTCATGAAAAATTCTAATTCACAACTATGTATGTGTTTCCTGTGTCTAGGACAACAACATGTCCTGAAATAACCGTTGGCCACCACACCAAGACTGCAGACCATCCATGCACCCATTACTCACTGATGCCCATCTCTGACCATGCCAGGCAAAGGCAAATACTACTTTGGAACTTTGCTACTCCAACCAGGGCGGTCTGCAATAATTTCTGTGTTTTGGCGAGGAGTTCTTCAGCTAAATGGTCATAGTAGTTTAACTTTTACATCTGTAATCTTTGGATGTCATAATTGATTAACCTTTTGTAAATGCTGACATAAATTACAAGCACGTCTTGTCTAAAAAAAAAGATCTGATAAAATTTTCTTTTTACAGTTTCTGCTTTTCTGCACATGCTGAACAGAAGCAAAGTGAACATCTACAACACATGCACCTACTCAGTCTATGTGCCAATCCTGTTTTCAAGGTACAACTTTTTTTTAAGATGTACAATTCACTACAAAACTTAAAATCGAAAAATCTTTTACATTGAGGGAAGCGCTACCATTTCTTCCATTCTGGAGTACTTCAATGAGCACCAATGTTTTTGCTCTTTCTAATTGAAAATGCATTTTCTGTGTTCACCACATCTCACAGCAGTGAGAGCCTCCCTCACAGTCACAAAGGACATCAGAAGATTGGAAGACCACCATTTCTCCAATACCCTCTGGGAGTCCAAATGTAAGGCACTCTTACATCCACACTCTACAATTCTAAGCCTCCAAAAAATGTGCTGCTAACATTTTGCTTCATCAGGATACCAAGGAAGAACATCGCCAACTTCCACAACCTGTCAACTACACATACTGGAAGAACTACATGGCTTATGAGGTCTTCACGGGGAAAAAAAACATAAAAAATTCGGAACCTCAGGTGGTCATTCAAAACCTTTGACATGCTAAGCGATGCCCAGCAAAGACTTCCCCTTATTCCTGTATTTTAAATTATTTGATGCTTACATTATTGTCTTTTTTTTTTTAATAATATGCATTCAAATCTTTAAAAATACAAACTGTAAGGACTCCAGAATTACAAGTTTTCGTAACATGAACCAATGATGTGCTACAGTATGCTGATTTCAGAATCTATGTTCATGATTTCTTTCTTTTAAAGTCTCATAAGCCTTAGTTAAAGCACACACTTACTTGATTACTATTCTTGTACTTATGACACATCGACCAGAACTACACAAACCGTAAAGACTGTAAGGTTTATTCAGTCCAGAATGCAAAACAAGTATACATATAACTGTCTTTTAAAATTTCCGCCTTGAACAAGGTCTTACAAGGCAATCAGTTCACATACAAGCCAAAAAAATAAAAATTTCTAGTAGACAATATCATTATGCACAAAAAAATTCATTTTTTTTCCCAAAATGTACAATTTTTTTGGTTTTTCTTTTTCACAATCTGCTAATGTTGGCTGTTACATGTATGTTATCTTTATTCTCAAAATACTTTGTTTTTAATGTCTGTGCTTACTTTAATTCATATCAAGTATGATTTATATCAAGTAAACACTTACTTCCATTACTATTGTTATACTTGAGATATACCGACTGGAAATATCTTAGAACTTTATAAACTGTAAGAACTGTGAGACTTCATCAATCCAGAAGACCAAAAAGAGTATACTTGTATAGTCTTTTATAACTTGGGTCTTAAAATGCCATCAGTTCTCAAACAAGTAAAAAAGCATTACTCAATACAATTATCCACAAAAATAAAACACCCCTTATTTGTATACTTTTTCAAAAATGTTTTTTTTTTTTTTTCCAATTTAAAGTCTGCCAATGTTGGCATTTACAGCCATCTTTTGTCTTTTACATTACTTTGTCATTTTATCAATGTTTATGCCTATTTTCAGGCATACGTCAAGTGCAGAATTGAAGTACATGATTTCTACTTTTTTAAATTGCTGTCATTGTATTTTAAGTACACACTTACTTGCTTTACTATTGTTGTACTTGAGACATACTGAAGTATCCCAGAACTACACAAACTGTAACAGTAAGGCTTCTTAATTCCAGAAGACCACAAAAACAAAAGTATAAAATCTGTATACAGTCTTTAAGAATTCCACCCTTGAATAAGGCCTTACAAAGCCAACTCCCGTGAAATTTTTTTTTTCTCAAATATAGGCTTTTTTGATTTTGTTTTTATATTCAAAATCTGTCAGTGCCATTAACATCCGTGTTTTGTCTTTTTAATTACTTTGTCACTTCATTAATGTCAATGTTTACTTTCATTCATGTCTCAGTACTGCATACTAGAAATAGGATTTCTCTTTTAAATGTTGTTTTTCAAGTATACACTTATACTTGCATTACTATTGTTGTATGTGAGAAATACTGACTGGAAGGATCCCTCAATTAAAATGTTTAATCAACTCGTATAAAGACGATGTTTTTAATTTCCAACTTGCACTTTGTCTCTGTAATGTGTATTGCGCACCGACATTGCAACACTCTAAAAATAAGCATGATGTAAACATATGTGTTAGTACCTGAAGGTGGGAAATAAAAAAAGTTAAGTTTTTTTAGGAGATGGTTAAATACCTGTCCCACTTTATGTGTGTCCAATGCCATGTGCCCATTCCAAATGAGTGTCATTATGGCCCCCAGCAGCAGCCTACTGGCTGTAAGGACCATATTATTTTTGCTTAGTGAAAAAACTGTCTTTCAGCGAAAATTTGACCCCCGCCACATTAACGAAAAGTACCTCAAAATCGGCACACACCTAGAGAATATTGAAAATAAATTTTTGGTATAGTGCATGTCACTGCACCCAAAACTATATCACGGCAAGCATTTCCATAAATAAAAATAAATGGGCCAAAAATGGTTTATGGGGAAAAAAGAACATGACTACAAAATATGCAAACAATGACACTTGTCGGGGATAACCCTGGGAACTTTTGAAATTATAACTGAATGGCTACACAACCACGCCTTGGCATCAATCTGGCGGTGAAAACTTAGAAATGGCAATTTTCACGTTTTTCATCAATATAAAAAAAACACTTGTTTGTCCGATTTGCACGAAACTTGAGAATCATGTCTAGAGCTGGAGTGTACAAACACCTGAGAAGTTTCATTGACCTTTGACCTTTGGAAAAGTCTGACATCTTGACATATTAAAAAATGCATTTTAGTCCCAGTTACAAAAAGAAATGCTACTAGGGTGTTTTATCAACTGTTATTTACCTTAGTTGGGGATTTAATGGGAACCTACTGTGTGAAAAATTTTGCAATTAGAAGTTGTAGAATATGAATGCTGTGCGCATGGTGAGGTCACAACCCACACGGTCTTGGTTAAGCTGGTACAGGAATAACAATATAGAATATGAACATATTGGAATATGGGCATGGTTAGCAAATGACTCCCGTTGCTAAGGAAATCCAAAATTTATTTTTGCTGATTCTTATATTAACGTCAAACTGTTCAGTGATGTCATATTAACAAAAAATGGTTGCTATGGAGATAAAACCAACAGAAAATATGCCATTTTGAAAAAAAATGCTTTAAGAGAAGGGAGTGATTTAGGGGTGCATAGTGGGTGCTTAGCAAGTGAGATCAGGTCAATGGTCGGCGTCAAGGACGGTAATGGTTGTAGGGGCGGGCAGCAAGCATGGAGTTGGTGCATATGAGCGGACAGGGAGAGGGAGGGCGGGCAGCAAGGAAGAGGGCTGGTTGCGGTGAGGGTGAGGGTGGGTAGTAACTGCGGGCCATCCATCACTGCTAGTGGCTTTAATTTATAATTTTTGTTTGATATTGCTACCTAGTGAACATTTACAGTAGATTTAAAATTATACAAAACTTTTAAATATTTGTTAGCCGATTTAAAAAATAGCTCAAAATGCAACTCCCTTTCACCAGCTTTTACATGACCAAGGTAATGCAAATGCAATCCTTCATACCAACAGTTTTAAAATGTGTTAAACCTCATTGCTTTCAGCAATCACACGCAATTCCTTTAAAAAAAATGCGTGTGATTGCTGATTGCCAATTCAAAATGTTCTCATTGACAACTATGCCATCACCAACTACAATGCGAACTCTGTTGTTGGTCACCTTTCGACTTATCTTGTCAGGGATCATCACAGTGAATCAGCTTTCACGGATTCTCACAGGTGGTTATGCAGAGAGTTTTACACTGGATGATCTTCCTCACACAATCCTCTATTTTTGAGGTACAAAAAGATCAATTAGCAGCAGCATGAAGGGTCTTGTTGAAAGACCCTCTCTGGATTTTAGCTCATTGTTGCCCTGGGAACTGAATCCAGGTCCTACACCAGCTTTTTTTTCAACATATTGGCTCAAAATTGTGCTTTTATAATAATATTGCAAACAAGAAATTAGTTGAAATAGTATTGCAACTTTGTTTATTTAAAAACCGAAAGTACTACATTTGTGATTTGTATACTAACAGCAATAGGATTAGTATATCGGAACAAAAATATCCTGAATATTTCCAAGAACTTCATAAATAGTAATGACAAAGAACAAAAGCAAGTCTATGCTTCTGACTTTTTTATTTTTTGTTACATTATGAGGGTAACTTGTTGTTAGTTCAATCTGTGATGATGCTTTTATTGCATGTAAAACAAAATGATTTAACTTTTTCATTAATTTGCTATTTATAGGGATTTAAGTTTTCTGAAATAGCCTCATTCTTCTTTACACTCCCAGTAATTTCAGTGGTGATCAGCTTTAACATTCATTTCTAAATTTGTTAACATTTCACATAGCCATTTGGCAGAACAGAAACTGAGTATGATCTGACCTTATTTGGTTATTATTCGACAAACTACGCTTATCGATCTTTAATTATTAAAATTATTTCATGTATTCCAGCTCACAGCACTTAACAATTTAAAAACAAACATAAAACAAATTTTTAAAAAATTATAAAAAAAAAAAACCATTTGCTTTTGGAATCTCTTAAACCAGCAGCAGATCAACCACAGATCATCACCTCATTGCCCACCAGAACCAGACAGTAACACATCCACTACAGCCGCGAGGGTGTGATGCTGGACCCAAACCGCTCCAACAAGAGTGAATCCTGCGAATATGAATACAGACTAAACCAGCAAATACCAATATAAAAATCTCCATATGGAAACGTAACTTAAAGTCAGTGATGTTGAAAACTGTATAAAAAAAAATCTGTCCAGACATAAACTTTTGACATTAATGTTTAAACTTCTGTCAGAGCACCACTAGGTGACGGTAAAGATTTTTAGAGTTTTTCTCATTCAATTGAATGCATTTAACACAACAGTATTACAGTTTGTGTGACTGTTGAGGCATTTCTTAGATTTCTCCATCAATTTAGTGCTTTTCCCACAACTGAATTCAATTTCTCACAACAGTTAATGTAACCTCCACAACATTTAGTCATTTGTGCACAACCTAATATCAGTTTCATGTTCATTTTACTAAATAACAAATCTCTTTGGACACGAAGCAATTGATGAAGTACAAATCTCTTCAAATCTATCACTCTTAAATTTGTTTTTGATCATCATTCATTTGGTTTATCATGTCTGTCAAAATGATTTAAACTTGCATAGGCTGAATAGTCCATGTTTACACAACTAATAATCTTCATTTCATTGTTTGTGTCTTTGGACGCAAACTTGCTGAGCAAGTTTTCAAACATGTGGTACGTCAATTTTAAATTTATTAGGTTTTCTGTTTTAATGAAAGTTTGGATAAACATTGGATAAACAATGACTATTCAGCCTGGACAAGCTTAAATCATTTGAAAGACATGATGACACAGAGGACTAATGATCAAAAACAAAGTCAAAAGTGATAGATTTATACTTCGCTTTGCTCAGATCTACTGAAATCACTGTTTAAACTTTCATCAGACCACCACTAGATGACGCCAAAGATTTTAAACATTTTACATTTTATATAGAACAATTTCAGTGACCAAGACAATAAAGCCTGGCAATTGCAGGAGCGCGTCTGTTCTCACTCACATACCCAAAGCCCAAAAATGCCTCCTTCACCTTACAAGCTGTTTCAGATGTAGAAACGTACCATAATATGACAGAAATCTGAGCATGGTTTGTGACATCTGTGGTCTTGTCTACTTTCACAGCAGCTAATCGGGCTGCAACTATCTCCTTTTTAATATTGTTCTTTATGACATCACCGATTTCTTCAAATAAATCATTTTGTAACTGTGTTCGTCTCCAAATGTCAGCAAGCCAGTCATCTTTCTCAGCAAAATCATGGAATAATTCAATATAGTTGCCACGATTCTCAGAGCCTGCACTTTCATCCATTCCACAAAAAGCCACCTGTTGTTTGGCAAGGAACCAGGTGGCCTTAATAAGGTCTTTTAAAATCTCTCTGTTCTCCGTTTCCTTAGCATTATGGATCCTGGTTCCTGCAGCTCTCAAATATTTTTAGCTGAATTTGACTTTGAATGTGCGTTGCAGTTGGCTCATGTTTGTTTAGGCTCCTTGGCAAATTCTTAAGGACATACTATTCCATGTCGGTCAAACACTTTCAGAAGTTGAAAACTAACCACAGATCATCACCACAGCCGGACAGTAACAGGTCCACTAAAGCCGCAAGGATAAACATTGGATAAACAATGACTATTCAGCCTGGACAAGTTTAAATGATTTTGACAGACATGACACAGAGGACTAATGATCAAAAACAAAGTCAAAAGTGATCGATTTGTACTTCAATTGCTTTGTGTCCATAGAGATTTGTTATTTAATGAAATGAACATTAAACTGATACTAGGTTGTGCACAAATGACTGTTGTGAGAAGTTTAATTCTGTTCTGAGAAATTCACTAAATTGATGGTGAAAGACTGTATAACACTCAACAGTGTCTGAAACAAAGGCAATGGCAGGGAGTTCCAAAGACGACGAGCAACGACTTGGAAAGAGACAGGAGAAGTCTGCTTAATGTTCGGGGAGCAATGCTGCACCTTCATTCCCATCCCCACTGCAGATGGCAGCTTGACCAGAGCCATAGAAAGCCTCTGTGCCCTCAATGGTAGAATGAAAGAGCATTTGATGCATATTTTAATTCTTTAAAATTGAATTCAGAACAAGCTTTTGTTGCTGTCAACTCTGGGGTTGACACCATGTTGGATACATGGATGAATGCATTCGACAAATATAAAGCCATTGTGTCCTCTAGTCTACATTGCAGTTTTGCCATCTATTCTGACCTTATTTGGATGCTGTTATATACGCCGCTTCCATTCTTTAACCAATGATAACTGCTATTGCCAGCAGCGCCACCACCAGAACAGCTGTACACTCTTTGGTGATCTGGTTTATGGAGAAGCCTTCTACATGCCCAACCTGTTTTCAGACCCTGCTGACTGCAATTGGCGTGACCTCAAAGTGTAAATGTTTGTGCTCATGTGATCCATCTGAAAACCTTCCCAGGGAGTGGCTGACAGGTGATGTGGGAATCTGAGAAAGTATGTGATAAGGAGGGCTTTGATAGGGTTGTACATGCAAACATTTGCAGTGTTCAACTGCAAGCTTCCCATCTTCACCGCTTGAGGTCATGTACAACTTTCATAACAGGAGCCAACCCTGAGATGAATTTTATGAGAAGCTGGTCAACGGGAATGTAAAGAACCACTACAAACTTACAATGATAAATATGACTTCATGAAATTAGCAGATGCCCTAACCTGCAAAAGATTGACAGAGCCTTCACAGCAGAGACCGGTTTCAACACTGCTCTCCTTGTGCAAGTAAATCTGATTAGACTGATCCCTCCATCGTCTTCCTTTCAGAAGAAGGCTTCAGGTTGTTGAAACCCAATACTTGTACTATCAAAACCTCCAAATGCATGTTAGACCTTTTAGGAGTTTCAGGATGACAAACTGATTTGTTCTAGTTTATAAAGATAAAAAAAATTTAAACATTGTTCATTTTCCCATGGAACAAGTGTAGGAAACTTCAAAGAAATAGCTTAGACCATATTAATTCAAATAAATTTATTGAGGACACAGAAGAAGTGTTTTACAACATTGTATGCCTTCAATTAAGTTTAGAACCAACAAAAGTTTCACTTTTAAACAGAAAGCATCTCCATTACAAAAAAAGTTTCACAAACTTGGCTTCAGTGGCAGATAAGAAAAAAAAAAAGGCGGTACATTAATTTACAACTTCAATTATTGAGTCACCTTTGACAACAACAGTCACAGTCAGTGGAAGCACGTCAAATATTTCCAGCCCCTCTGCTGGCGCCAACGCAGCGAGGATCTCCTGGGATGCTTTGAGTTCCCCCCCAGTGCAGGTGGAGAACACCACCTCCTGTCCTGTCGCTATGCCATTAATAGTTATGGTGGTTGTCTTGGGACCGATGGAGATCTCCTGCAAAGGACACAAATCAAAATCATTCATTAGACCAGAACAGTCCCCATACCTGGTCCTGAAGAGCTACCAAACTGACTGGTTTCCAGATCTCCAAGGCCTGCCTGCTGCTGATTAACTCAATCAGATGGCTCCACATTCTGATTGAACACCTGGTCCAGGTAATCAGCAGCAAGCAGTGCAAGGAGAGCTGGAACAATGGCAGAATGGGAGATTCTAAGAACCAGGAATGGGGATCCCAAATTTACACTACATTGTGCTGACAATTGAGTGTGACCAACCTTTGTTTCAGTGAACTGTGTTGAAGAGGCCTTTGTTCCAAAGGAAGGACTCTTGGAGAGCCTCAGGTGTGAGATGGATATTGATGCATTAATGGCAAAATCTCCCAGCGCCTCTTCTCGCCACAGGCAAATGGGGATCTCTGTTCCTTCCGTGGTGCAAATTCTCAGGTCCCTGATCGGCACCGCCCCATCTTTAGTTTGCACCTGTCGTATTGCACTGAGCTAGGGGAAAAAAAAAAAAAAGAGAAACTTTTTAGAATACATACATTCTGCTGTAGTGTTTTTTTAATGCATATAAATGTTAAAGTACTTACAGAAACGATCCGCCCCTGGACAGTGAATAGCTGCGAGCAACCGTCATCCAGCTTCATGGCAACAGGTGAGTCGGGGTACAACAAACTTTGTGCCATCTTTGCAGTCTCAGTAGACACTTGGAGTGGGCCCGTACGAAAAACCATGGAGTTGCTTCTCAAAAATATTTGAAATGTGGCACCATTATTCCCAGTCACAACCCCAAAGTTTTTCAGGAGATAGCACTTTCCAATCTCAATGCGCATGCCCAAGTCCATTAGGCACTTTTCTTCAACAGTTATTTTAACTGCGCCACTTTCATCCCCAGCACCAAAGGAATAGGTCACCTTTTTTTTTCTATGAAGACAGAGTCCTCTTTAAAGATAAACTCTGTACCCCTGCTGGTCATCCTTTCTCCAAGAATCTTGACACTCACCGGTTGCCATCTTCTGAAGGGCGCAGGGGCTCTGGAGGTACTGGCTTCTTCCATCAGGTCTTTCAGAGATGAGACTTTGGACCCTGCCATTTTCAGCTCAGTTAGGTGCTCTCTTGCAAACCCCTGTTCTGGTTCAGGTTATATAGCTTTATTAATTACTGATTATCTGGATCAGGTGTGTTTAGTCACCTGATCAAGATGACCAGTAATTTAGTCTAGATCAGGTGACTAAACACACCTGATCAAGATAATCAGTAATTAATAAAGCTATATAACCTGAACCAGAACAGGGGTTTGCAAGAGAGCACCTAACTGAGCTGAAAATGGCAGGGTCAAAAGTCTCATCTCTGAAAGACCTGATGGAAGAAGCCAGTACCTCCAGAGCCCCTGCGCCCTTCAGAAGATGGCAACCGGTGAGTGTCAAGATTCTTGGAGAAAGGATGACCAGCAGGGGTACAGAGTTTATCTTTAAAGAGGACTCTGTCTTCATAGAAAAAAAAAAGGTGACCTATTCCTTTGGTGCTGGGGATGAAAGTGGCGCAGTTAAAATAACTGTTGACGAAAAGTGCCTAATGGACTTGGGCATGCGCCTTGAGATTGGAAGTGCTACCTCCTCAAAATTGGGTTGGACTGGAATAATGTGCCACATTTCCAAATATTTGAGAAGCAACTCCATGGTTTTTCGTACGGGCCCACTCCAAGTGTCTACTGAGACTGCAAAGATGGCACAAAGTTTGTTGTACCCCGACTCACCTGTTGCCATGAAGCTGGATGACGGTTGCTCGCAGCTATTCACTGTCCAGGGGCGGATCGTTTCTGTAAGTACTTTAACATTTATATGCATTAAAAAAACACTACAGCAGAATGTATGTATTCTAAAAAGTTTCTCTTTTTTTTTTTTTTTTTTCCCCTAGCTCAGTGCAATACGACAGGTGCAAACTAAAGATGGGGCGGTGCCGATCAGGGACCTGAGAATTTGCACCACGGAAGGAACAGAGATCCCCATTTGCCTGTGGCGAGAAGAGGCGCTGGGAGATTTTGCCATTAATGCATCAATATCCATCTCACACCTGAGGCTCTCCAAGAGTCCTTCCTTTGGAACAAAGGCCTCTTCAACACAGTTCACTGAAACAAAGGTTGGTCACACTCAATTGTCAGCACAATGTAGTGTAAATTTGGGATCCCCATTCCTGGTTCTTAGAATCTCCCATTCTGCCATTGTTCCAGCTCTCCTTGCACTGCTTGCTGCTGATTACCTGGACCAGGTGTTCAATCAGAATGTGGAGCCATCTGATTGAGTTAATCAGCAGCAGGCAGGCCTTGGAGATCTGGAAACCAGTCAGTTTGGTAGCTCTTCAGGACCAGGTATGGGGACTGTTCTGGTCTAATGAATGATTTTGATTTGTGTCCTTTGCAGGAGATCTCCATCGGTCCCAAGACAACCACCATAACTATCAATGGCATAGCGACAGGACAGGAGGTGGTGTTCTCCACCTGCACTGGGGGGGAACTCAAAGCATCCCAGGAGATCCTCGCTGCGTTGGCGCCAGCAGAGGGGCTGGAAATATTTGATGTGCTTCCACTGACTGTGACTGTTGTTGTCAAAGGTGACTCAATAATTGAAGTTGTAAATTAATGTAACACCTCATTTTTTTTTCTTATCTGCCACTGAAGCCAAGTTTGTGAAACTTTTTTTTGTAATGGAGATGCTTTCTGTTTAAAAGTGAAACTTTTGTTGGTTCTAAACTTAATTGAAGGCATACAATGTTGTAAAACACTTCTTCTGTGTCCTCAATAAATTTATTTGAATTAATATGGTCTAAGCTATTTCTTTGAAGTTTCCTACACTTGTTCCATGGGAAAATGAACAATGTTTAAATTTTTTTATCTTTATAAACTAGAACAAATCAGTTTCTCATCCTGAAACTCCTAAAAGGTCTAACATGTATTTGGGAGGTTTTGATAGTACAAGTATTGGGTTTCAACAACCTGAAGCCTTCTTCTGAAAGGAAGACGATGGAAGGATCAGTTTAATCAGATTTACTTGCACAAGGAGAGCAGTGTTGAAACCAGTCTCTGCTGTGAAGGCTCTGTCTAACTTTTGCAGGTTAGAGCATCCGCTAATTTCATGAAGTCATATTTATCATAAGTTTGTAGTGGTTCTTTACATTCCTGTTGACCAGCTTCTCATAAAATTCATCTCAGGGTTGGCTCCTGTTATGAAAGTTGTACATGACCTCAAGCGGTGAAGACGGGAAGCTTGAAGTTGAACACTGCAAATGTTTGCATGTACAACCCTATCAAAGCCCTCCTTATCACATACTTTCTCAGATTCCCACATCACCTGTCAGCCACTCCCTGGGAAGGTTTTCAGCTGGATCACATGAGCACAAACATTTACACTTTGAGGTCATGCCAATTGCAGTCAGCAGGGTCTGAAAACAGGTTGGGCATGTAGAAGGCTTCTCCATAAACCAGATCACCAAAGAGTGTACAGCTGTTCCGGTGGTGGCGCTGCTGGCAATAGCAGTTGTCATTGGTTAAAGAATGGAAGCGGCGTATATAACAGCATCCAAATAAGGTCAGAATAGATGGCAAAACTGCAATGTAGACTAGAGGACACAAGGGCTTTATATTTGTCGAATGCATTCATCCATGTATCCAACATGGTGTCAACCCCAGAGTTGAAAGCAACAAAAGCTTGTTCTGAATTCAATTTTAAAGAATTAAAATATGCATCAAATGCTCTTTCATTCTACCATTGAGGGCACAGAGGCTTTCTATGGCTCTGGTCAAGCTGCCATCTGCAGTGGGGATGGGAATGAAGGTGCAGCATTGCTCCCCGAACATTAAGCAGACTTCTCCTGTCTCTTTCCAAGTCATTGCTCGTCGTCTTTGGAACTCCCTGCCATTGCCTTTGTTTCAGACACTGTTGAGTGTTATACAGTCTTTCAACATCAATTTAGTGAATTTCTTAGAACAGAATTAAACTTCTCACAACAGTCATTTGTGCACCACCTAGTATCAGTTTAATGTTCATTTCATTAAATAACAAATCTCTATGGACACAAAGCAATTGAAGTACAAATCGATCACTTTTGACTTTGTTTTTGATCATTAGTCCTCTGTGTCATCATGTCTGTCAAAATCATTTAAACTTGTCCAGGCTGAATAGTCATTGTTTATCCAATGTTTATCCTTGCAGCTTTAGTGGACCTGTTACTGTCCGGCTGTGGTGATGATCTGTGGTTAGTTTTCAACTTCTGAAAGTGTTTGAACCGACATGGAATAGTATGTCCTTAAGAATTTGCCAAGGAGCCTAAACAAACATGAGCCAACTGCAACGCACAAAGTCAAATTGAGCTAAAAATATTTGAGAGCTGCAGGATCCATAATGCTAAGGAAACGGAGAACAGAGAGATTTTAAAAGACCTTATTAAGGCCACCTGGTTCTTGCCAAACAACAGGTGGCTTTTTGTGGAATGGATGAAAGTGCAGGCTCTGAGAATCGTGGCAACTATATTGAATTATTCCATGATTTTGCTGAGAAAGATGACTGGCTTGCTGACATTTGGAGACGAACACAGTTACAAAATGATTTATTTGAAGAAATCAGTGATGTCATAAAGAACAATATTAAAAAGGAGATAGTTGCAGCCCAATTAGCTGCTGTGGAAGTAGACAAGACCACAGATGTCACAAACCATGCTCAGATTTCTGTCATATTATGGTACGTTTCTACATCTGAAACAGCTTGTGAGGTGAAGGAGGCATTTTTGGGCTTTGGGTATGTGAGTGTGAACAGACGCGCTCCTGCAATTGCCAGGCTTTATTGTCTTGGTCACTGAAATTGTTCTATATTAACTGTAAAATGTTTAAAATCTTTGGCGTCATCTAGTGGTGGTCTGATGAAAGTTTAAACAGTGTCTGAGCAAACTGATATATGGGTATTTTTGGCTTTTGATGGCAACAGCTTTAAAATGGCATTGCTTTCAGCAATCAGACGCAATTTCTTTATAGGAATTGCAAATCTAGTATTAAAATATTTTCCAGGTACAGACGACTGTGTTTGTATGACAGCCACTTCCACTGTGTTTCTGTGTCTCTGTGGCTGAGCTTGAATGCTCACTGTTTTGTATTAATCGGAGGGGGGAATATAAAAATAGGAGACCTTTTTTTTTTTTTTTATAAATGTCTCGATAAGGCCCGAGCCGGCAGCCTCTAACAATATATGTGTGTGTGTGTGTATATATATATATATATATTTTCATGGTTCAACCTGCTGCTTCTCCATTCAACCACCAGAGGGAGCGCTCACCTGAGTTTTGACCTCACCACCTGCCTTCCCCTGGATTCTTCATCTTCAGCTGTTTTCCATTATCTCCATTACTGCCTCAGAAAACAGTCTGGCTTCACACTGTGAATCACTGCGAAGTCTTGCATTGCCCCGCAAAACTTTCTGAGCAGTTAATTCATACAGCTGTTTCTCTGTTTCCTGACTTCTTCCTGTATTTTGACTTTGCCTTGTCTCAGCCTGTTGCCTCCATTAAACCTCGTTTCCACATGGATCCACATCTCTTCCTTTGTCCATCTCATTATTCCTGCAGGGTATCTGATGACTGGCAGTGTGTAACTGTTTATTGCCCGGGTCTTGTTCTTGCCATTGAGCTTTCTTCTCAGGACTTGCCTTACTTGTTGGAGGTATTTGGCTGTCGCAGCTTTCCTTGTTGCCTGTTCCAGGTTGTCATTTGCTGCTGGAATTCTAAGCTACTTGTAACTGTCCTCAATGTCTGATATTGTTCCTTCTGGGAGTGAGACTCCTTCTGTGTGGACTACCTTGTCTCTCTTTGTCACCATCCGACTGCATTTCTCAAGCCTGAATGACATCCCAATGTCAGTACTGTAGATCCTGGTGGTGTGGATCAGGGAGTCAATGTCGCGCTCGCTCTTAGCGTATAGCTTGATGTCATCCATGTAGAGAAGGTGACTGATGGTGGCCCCATTTCTGAGTTTGTTTCCACGGCCAGTCTTATTGATTATTTGGCTGAGGGGGTTCAGACCTATGCAGAACAGCAGTGGGGACAGAGCGTCACCTTGGTATATGCCACATTTGATGGACACTTGTTCAAGTGGCTTACCATTAGTTTCAAGGGTGGTTTTCCACAACTTCATTGAGTTTCCTATGAAGGCTCTCAGAGTCCTGTTCATGTTGTACATCTCCGAGCATTCAGTGATCCAGGTGTGTAGCATTGAGTCATAGGCTCTAATCAATCCAGCCTTTGCACAGGTTGGTGTGTCGTGACCTCGCAGTCTTGTGCGACTGTTCTGTCAACTAGGAGTCGGTGTTTAACTCTTCTGGAGTCTCTACCAATGCCCTTCTGAGTGTTGCTCATGATTTGATCCAAGTGCCTTTGTATTTTGGTAGCAATGATGCCTGACATGAGCTTCCATGTTATTGGCTGGTAGTTGGATGGGACTGCACCCTTTGAGGGATCCTTCTGGATCAGGATCATTCACCATCACTCACCATCATTCAGGGTGAGTCCCATCTCTTAGCATCTGGTTCATTTGTGCTGCCAGGCGCTCGTGGAGTGCTGTGAGTTTCTTAAGCCAGTAGGCGTGTATTATGTCAGGGCCTGATGCTGTCCAGTTTTTCATACCTGAGGCTCTTTCTTGGATGTCTGCCACTGTGATGGTTTATGGGTTCTGTTCAGGGAGGTTGCTATGGTCTTTTCTCAGTGGCCACCCATTGAGTATTGCTGTTATGTGCTGTCTCCTTCTCCCATATACTTTTCCAGTGCTATAATATATATATATATATACATATATATATGTATATGTGTGTGTGTGGGGTGTGTGTGTGTGTGTGTATTTTAATTATTTTGTGGTCAATAAATCACACTTGGAGTCTGAATAACTTAAAATTTTTCAAGCTCTCCCCTCTGATTCTTTTCTAAGCACGTGGGAGAAAAGGGAACTGAAAAGCAGGAGGGCCCAGAGGCCAGAGGCAAAAAAGACAGATGGCAAGATGCAAAAAGAGAATTAGATGTAGGAACAAAAGATGGGGAGCTTGCAATCTGGAGACTCCGCTCAGGTAGAATCATGTTAACGAGGCAGGAGATTTGCAGCTGGTGCTGTTCTCTCATCTTTTCTCGTTTTTCGGTGCTAGAAATGAGGAGGAGAAACGCAGAAAAAATTTGTTGTTCCTCTTGAGACGTCACAGAACTCTCAGCGTGCATGTTGTGTGATAATAAAGTTAGTGACCGAACATGCAGCGCATTCTCTAAAGGTTTGCTTCCAGGTTTTAACACATCATTGTTGCTCTTGGGAACCCACGCGTTTACAATGAAAAGATTTATAACTCCTACAACTGAAGACAAGAAAATGCTTAAGCTTTGGAGACGTTGCAAACTTTTACTGTCAAAAAGACCAGATTTAGACCAATTAAATGGCAGTTTTGGGTCCTGCAGGTTCAATTTGTAAAAAAAAAAAAATAAAGGTTTTGTCCTATAAGTCATTCCTTAAACATTTATATAACAGTGAAAAATGATCATATGAAAACAACTTTTAAGAAAGCAAATGTTTTGATGTTAAATGATAAACAAAGAATGTTTATCCATGCAAATGTGTGGCTGTGCAAGACTGCATGGAAGCTGTGCAGCACGAGCTCACAGTTTACAGTGATGGACAAATACCTACATTTTGATAAATACATTAAGACAGTAACAAAATCAGTCTATTATCATCTAAAAAATATTTTAAGGATTGAAGATCTGATGTCTAAGCAGGACCTGGAGAAACTAGAGCATGCTTTCATCTTTAGTGGACTTGATTACTGTAACAGTGTTTCTACAGGAAACTGCAGCTGATCCAGAACTCTGCTGCTCGGGTTCTCACTAGGACCAAGAAAGTAGACCACATCAGTCCAGTTCTGAGGTCTTTCCACTGGTTACCTGTCTGTCAGAGAATAGACTTTAAAGTTCTGTTACTGGTTTATAAAGCTTTGAATGGTTTAGCACCAAAATACATGACTGACCCCTTGACCCCGTATGTACCAGCCAGACCTCTCTGGTCATCAGGATCGTGTCTTCTATCAGTTTCTAGAGTCAGAACTAAACATGGAGAAGCTGCATTCAGCTTCTATGCTCCACAGATCTGGAACCTTTAGATCAGATGAAACGCTCAGTGGATTTAAATCCAGGTTAAAGACTCACCTGTTCTCAGCTGCATCTGATTTATATGTATTCATATGTTTACATCTGCACTGTTTATCTATGCTCGATTTAAGTTAAAATCTTTTTGCTTTCTTTGAATTTTATCTTAATGATCACAGTTTTACTATTTCCTTTGATTGTTTCTTTAAATGTTTTATGTAATACGCTCTGAAAGGTCTCTGTACATGAAATGTGCTATACAAATAAACTTGCCTTGCCAGTTATCTCACTTATTGCATAGACAATTCTCTTGTTTCTGAAGTAGATGATAAAGGCATTAAAGCTTGTTAGATTTTTGAATTGTTTTCATATCTGATTCCATTTAAAGACTATTGGTTATTATTCTCCACATTACGAACCATCATACAATAAAACAGGCAAATGGACTCTTCAAAAACAGCTTTACCTAAAATTTCCTTGTTTCACTCTCTAAAAGCTTCAGCAAAACATTGAATTACAGAATCATTAACTGTATCTGCAGCTGTCCCAGCCGGCTTTCCTTTTATTTGGTCTAATGGAGAGGCTGGAGCATGTTTTCTTCTTCGAGTGACAAAAGCATTAAAGATGAACCTACAGCAGAGATGGGGAAGAGGAAGTGATGTGTCAGCATGGGGAGGAAGATTAATGGCTGCTTCAAATGTTTCTAAAGAATGTGATCAGAGAGAGATCTGCCATGATTTGATCACAGTCCCCACCCCCGTGAGTGCATTCCCATGTCCGACACCTTCAATTACAGCCCTTGGGGTCATTAGCAGAGCTTCTGCTGGAGTGTTTGAATAGAAAATCTATTTATCTGCTTTTCTCATATTGATTCCTTGAGGCTCCTTCTTCCCCCATCACTCCCAGCACAGCCTTATTTTTCTGAAGCAGAATACAGATGAGGAGTCATGCCAGAACAGGGGGTCCCAGAGGTGCTCCGTTTGCCCCTTTAGCTCTCATGAAGTCATTCTCTCCCTCTACCTGTTTGGCAGCAGGACCCCAGCACAGAACAAAGGCTGTCATCCGTCTGTGTCGACACTTCCTTCTGCTGGCAGTCGGCCGCTTCGCTCTGCTTCAGTGCACAGTGAGCACAGAGAGGTTGGCAGCCTTTCCCAGCCACCTTTGAGAGCTTAACATACTCACAGTAATGAGACTAAATGGAGCTGCCAGCCTCCACCTTTCCTGCAGCATTCACCTCACGGTAAACACAATCCCAGTCTAATCTCTTATGGTAATGCTGCATCCTGTCAGTGCAACACCGAACGCTTTACGAGGAGGCTGCTGGAGAAACCGATCTCATCTTCTACACATTTAATTTTTACTCTGAACCAAAATATAAATACAACACATTTGTCATAGATGAACTCAAAGACCTGAAACATTTTCCACAAAAAACTAACTTTTCTCTCAAATGTTGTTTACAAATCTGTCTAAATCCATGATAGTGAGAACTTCACAGAGCCTTTAGAGGAGTGGACACCATGACACGGGACATAATCCACAGTCTGAGTCCTCAGACAGCAAAACAACACGGCACATTTTAGAGTGGCCTTTTATTGTGGCCAGTCTAAGGCACACCTGCGTGGTGGGATGGATGATCTCAGCAAAGGGAAGTGTTCATGCCATATGTATAGTAGGGCGGCCGTAGTGCAGCAGTAGGGCATCGACTCCTGATCAGAAGATCGCGGGTTCGATTCACACCTTGCCCGTCAAAGTGTCCTTGGGCAAGACACCAAAGCACAAATTGCCTCTGGTGGAAGGTTGGCGCCAGTGTTCAGCAGCAGAGCCACCACCAGTGTGTGAATGGGTCTGTGAGTGTGAAGCGCTTTAGGGCCATCGTAGGAAAATAGAAAGCGCTATGCAAGTATTTACCATTTACTGATTCATTAATAACATTTGATGGAAATGGTTACTTTGTGTTTGTAAAAAAAATTTCAGATCTTTAAGTTGGAGGTGATTTACCAGAGCTCTGGCAGCACAAATGTTTCATTCTGAAGTTCACTCTGACTTGTCACTAATACAGACGTGTCAGTGCTTCCCGTTGGTCAGCCTGCAGCTACAGCGACCACCTCCATCTCCTCATCACTCATGACACCACATGCACAGAGGCTGAACTCCAAGGATTGTCTGTTGCCTTGGTCACTAAACAGTCCCATTTAAAAACATGAGTAGTAACCTTGTTAAGGTGATGGATAGACGACCCAAAAGAGAGCAGGACAGAGGAGAAGACAAAATGGTTTATTAGGCACGAATGTGATGGTGTCAGCGAGAAGGAAATCAACGAGTGTCCGATTCCCATCAGCAAGAGCAGTGCTGGGGATGTACGGAACTACACTGTAGGTAGATACCAACATAGTAAGCCAAGTTTGAAAGTTGCATCAAAACTGATGAAATGTACACTAATATGTGACCTAGCATCTGACTCCACTTGCCGGTTGATGGTTCATGTTGATATTAGGGCGAGGGAAACAATTACTACTGTATGTTCTTCAGAGTGTGGTAGGGTTTATCTTCCTAAAGTGAGAAATCCAAAGTTTGCGAGTTGAGTACATCTAAGTCAGCAGTGTCCACATTTTTTGCAAAGAGAGGCAGCGTCAGAGTGGTGAAGATGTGTGAAGGCCAACCATTTGGTCTGCAGTCTTTGAACCATAACAATGACATGACCATATTTTCTGGACTATAAGTTGCAGGAGCCAAAAAATGCACAATGATGAAGAAAAAAAACATACGTCTTTCAAGAAGTATAAGTCAGACCACTGGCCAATATATATTTAAGAAAATGTTACTTATAGTCCAGAAAGAACAGTAAAATAGAAACAAAGTTATTAAAGACAATTTCTTTCCAATGCCATGCTTTTATGTTTCCCTGCTTAGAACAGAAATATGTATAAATACAATTTTACAAAAAATTGTCAGGTTGAAAAGTGAGGACCAGTGGACCCCTAAAAGAAGGCACTCACGAACAGGGTAGGTGAAAATTTGAAGTTGAATTCAGACTAGACGAGTTGACAAGTTGAGTTGACGTTGAACCAAGGACATCGCAAGGACTGAAAACCAGAACCAGAGAAAACATGAGCTGTGGGTAAAGAGCGAGACCAGGGGTCTCCAACCCGTCGGTAGCTCGTGAGACCCTTTTGAGTAGCAATACCACACAGATGACCAAAGTTTGGTTCCAAATAGGAACAGCTATGATTTACACAGTTCTACCGTAACAGAAACAAGCTGCTGCAGACGGAGCAGCACTTCAGTGCTAAGCTTCTATTGGTCTTTGAACACGCCAATCAAGACAGCACTTTCAACTTCTAGCCAATCCCATTAACTTTCACATGTGATTCTGTCAGTGCCAGGCTTCTCACTGACAGAATCATATGTGAAAGTTAAGAAAGCTTTCAACATAAAATGTTTTTTAGTTCTAAATTTAATGTTTTTAATTGTTAAGTGTGAACATTTGAAGTGTGAATAAAAGTTTTTAAACGCGAGTAGCTTACCGAGTAGAAAAGGTTGGAGACCCCTGAGCTAGATAGTTACTGCAGCAGGCCAGTATCCTGCTGTAAGAAGCTAGAGGGACTGTCCCTAAATAGAGAAACAGGTTAAAGTAATAATGACATGATCCACAGGTGGAGGGGGCCAGATCATGACAAAAATCTCTTGTGATCCAGAACCAGGTTCATGTGAAATGTTATATCATATTCATTGTCAAATGCTCTCTCTAAATGTCTATTAAATGATTTGATCAGGAAAAATAACAGACATAGTTCATAAGTACAAACAATGGTGGTTATAGAAACAAATAAATCTTGTTTTGTCCTTAAGGGTCTGAAAATCAAGTGGCCACAGTTTGGTACTTATAACGGAATTTAGCCAATCACAATCAAGAAATCAGCAAGTGCGAATTTGAACACATGGGCCAGACAGCGGACATGCCTGATCTAAGTTTTTAAACTCCACATGCTGTCCCTGTGATGCAGGGGTGTCAGACTCCAGGCCTCGAAGCCCTGCTGGTTTTTCAGAAACTGGCACTACTTGCTGCTAATTACGTGGATCAGGTGTGTTTTCCAGTGAGAGAGATGTAATTTGTGGTGGTAACTATGTATACAAACACTTAGCACATCAAATTTATTAGCCTATGGAGGTCTGAATGTGGAATCATACTCAGAATTAAAGTGGAAAAACACTACAGGCTGATCCAACTTCAATGTAGTGTTTAAGACAAGTCAAAATGAGGCTCAGTGGTGGGTGTGGCCTCCACATGCCCATATGAGTTCCCTGGGGGTGTTCCCCCTCCTGGACCAAAGCATTTGCCATCTCCTGGACAGTCTGTGGTGCAACCCTGCATTGGTGGACGGACCGAGGCATGATGTTCCAGATGTGCTCAATTGGATTCAGGTCTGTGGAACTGTTGGGCCAGTCCATCATCTCAACACCTCCATCCAGCAGAAACTGCTGACAGAGTCCAACCTCACCAGGTCTAGCATTGTCTTGCGTTAAAAGGAACCCAGGACAAATTGCACCATCGTTTGGTTTCACAAAGTATCTGAGAATCTCATCTCGGTTCCAAATGGAAGTCACATTGAACACAATGGTGAGCACATGGAAAGCTGTGCAGCTCTCCAAAGAAATGCCATCCCAAGCCATTATTGACCCACTGCTAAACAGGTGCGGCTGGTTGACCATGCTTCTCTGCAGTTGCAGGAAGCAGCAGAACGTTCTCACTGACATGCTCAGTGTGAATCTGCTTTTATCTGTGAAGAGCACAGTGTTGGAATGTAAGCACAATTCCCACCGGTGGACCTCAGCACCCTCATATCACGCTCATAGAGTCTGTTTTTAACAGTTTGACCAGACACATCCACATATGACCTGCTGGAGGTCATTTAGCAGGGCTGTGGCACTGCTCCTCCTGTTTCTCCTCGTACAAAGGAGGATGTATTGCTCCTGATGCAGGGTGGTTGCCTTCCTACAGCCTCCTTCACATCTACTGATGGCCTGTCTCCTGGTAGGGCCTCCATGTGCTGGACACTATGCTGACAGACACAGAGAACCTTCTTGTCACAGCTTGCACTGATTTGCCGTCCTGGATGATTTACACTATTGGGCCTCTTGTGTGGGTTGCAGATGCCGTCTCATGGTACCGCTTGAGTGACAATACTGCTGTCATTCAAAAGTCACCAAAACATCAGCCAATAAACAAGAGGATGGAGAAGTCGCCTGTGGTCATACTTGCAGAACCACTCCTGGATTTGAGGTGTCTTGCTGATCACCTTTTATTACCATGTATTGTTTGTTCCACTGCACAAAAACATGTAAAACTCAGTGTCAGTCATTGTTGATTCCTAACTGAACAGTTTGATTACAAAGAAGAGTGAATGATTTTGATTAACATTGAGTTGTTTAGGTGTTCCCTTTATTTTATTTTAACAAGGTGAATAACATTTTTGTTCATTGTTTGTGTCCACCTGCCCACCAATCAAAGAAACATGCACTTAATCATGCAAAATTTGTAGGTTTTTAAAAGATTTAAAGGATTTATTTAACATGAAAAGAAAATAAAGCATAAATACAAATAGTTATATTAACCTGTGCATAAATGTACTTTTGGTTTAAAATTAGACTTCTACACAAGCATGAGCATGAAATGGAAGTCGGAGTTTGGTGTTAATGCGGCTCAGGGGAGGGGCAACCTCCAGTATCATGGGACGAAGCTGTGGACTGTATGTGTGTGGGGGGGTGGGGGTGCATGTGGGTGTGTGTGTGTGTGTGACCTACTTTATTCACACCTGCTGAAGTAGAACATCTCTTTTCTGATGAGGGCAGACTATTCCCACAAGGATAGAAGCAAACAAATAAAGCTTTCCCTCTATTTATTCTGTTTCTCACTGAGGTCTGCACCTGAATTCTTCTCCAGAATAATTCTTTGGGATGGTGGCTTTCATAGTGAAAGGGACATTAAAGAGAATGTGTTTGAGGAACTTGTTATTGAAGAATGATATTTTCATCCCTATTTATCCGATAAGACTATGAATGATGTGTGTGGTCAACAGGGAAAATATCCTCCAAAAGGGGTGGAGCTCCGGGGTGGTAAGGCGGAGCTTCCACCCCAGAAACAAAGCTTTGCTACCTAAATTTTTGAGTCAACGTTGACAAAAAACCTCTAGATGTGACACAGAAGTTCTCACCTTAAACTAGTTTTGCTCAAAATGCTCCCACAATTCCATCTGTTTTCCTCCCCTCCTGGTCGATTTAATTTTAATATTTACCCAGGAACTTTTTTCAAGGATTCGTTTCCTGTAGGATGGGTCAGAGACATAGGTCAGAGACGGCCCACGTTCTTTTATTGTTTACAGACATTGGAGCCCTTTTTTTTAGCTGACAACCTCACAACAATGTTCCAATCTAAGGTAAGTTGAGCAAAGATAAAAACATGAGAGTGTTTACTGATTACTTGCCTCATCGTTAACACAAAGCAGTTGAAGTTATACATTTAAAAATGTGTGATATTTGGGTTAAGCACAAACATGTATGTGTAGCTTAGCCACCAGGACTTTCTGCAGACCAGCTATTAGGGCTAGAGCTGTGGATCGTTGCTTACATGGCGATCCGATACGAGTCACGAATCGAACCACGATTCTTATTCTTTAATATTGTGTTTATTGCTATGTGTATATTTACTAGATGGAGGAAAATTGAAATTATTTGTATTAAATCACCAACATTCTTCAATATTTTACGTTCTAAGCATTACTTTTTGGTGCAGAGCTCCTATTAAAAATGTTTGGTTTTTTCCGGCAGCAGAATCAGCTGATTCACGTTGTTGACATCCGCCTGCAGGACAACATGGCGGATGTCTGGCGTATAGACCTAACATGACGTAAAGGCGTAACAATGGCGGATAGACGTTTTCATTTTGTAATGGGAGGCACCAGTAGATGTCGCTGTCCCCACAGCACAAAGGGTATAAAAGGAAGTGTATGTGTGGTTGCTAGGTGCTAGCTTCATGTTGTGGGACGGGTGACGAAGCTGCGTTAGCTAATGCGAGTCGGATTTGGTAAGACTGTTTTATTGTCACCTGTGACAAATGTTTTTGATTGAGTGGTTGATTTTATTTTATTTTATTTTATAGCAACATCACGGCAGCGGTAGATCCGGACTGACCGGGGGTTTTAAAGACTGGGCGTGAAGTTTTGTCAGGCAACAGGTATAAAGCTCATGTTTCATTAATGACAGCATTAAATTATTTTCTATGAGAAAATGTTTTTAATACAGTGTTTTCTGCTCTTAGTGTTGAGTACTGTGCCCTGCTGTCCTGTTATTAAGTTCGTGGTTTTTGTGGTTTTTTTTTGTCCGCTCATTTTTTGTCATTGTATTATTAAAACTCTGTAACCTGCTCTACTGTCTGGAAATTACCCTATTATCTCAGTGCAAGGAGGGTAAAATTTGTAACTCTAAGAAAAATCACAGTTTAAAGAATAATAATCAGTGGTTGTTCTCTACAAGTTGAGGTTGGTTTCCTCACATTTTTTTTCTTTCAGCACATTGTTTCTATGTCAGACAACTTCCATGTGTTATTGCCCTGTTGGTCTGATGAAGTACTATGAGAGGATCTCGCTGAGCCATCCACAGAACGACGACATCTCCTAGTCGCCTTAGCGAGTAGTTTCTGGACGCTGCTAACTTGAATCCCATCAACAATCATCCACCTGTGTCTTATGCAGAGCACCGAGCCTTGCTCACTGCAAAGTATTGTTTGTGCCGTCTTACCCGCACCGGTTGGGTCTGGGAGAGTTTAGAAGGCTCCCGCATCGCTTCCTATCCCCCTGTGACCAGCCCTCGGGACGGAACCTCGTGTTGGAGGCGGTGTCAGAGAAGCCGCTGCTGCTCGAAATGCCCTTTTCTGGAAAAATATTTTTATTTTTAAAGGGATAAGTGTTTTAAAAACACTTAGACTTTTTATATTAATTATTATTTTTCATATTTTTAAGAAAGTGGGAAAATATCAAGTTTTACCGGATATTATTCACAATCGGAAGTTTAAAACAGTTGACAAGAAAACTATGGTGAACAAGCATTCTAGTAGGACTTGAACGCAGGGCAGGGCGATAAAACGATAATTATTGATATCGCGATAGAACATTTTTTCAATAGAAGAATGAGTCTATCACAATAGACTTTTATTTTGAAGGGGCTGCAAATGTCACTTGCTAGTAGCGAGCATTTCTTCTATTTGACGAGTAAAAGTTAGAGAGTTAGAGACCACAGGGCAAGTGTTTGTATCTAATTATTGTGTTTATTAGCTCTCATTTGGGTCATTTTTTGGACTCCAGTCCGCGTCCTTTGTCTGCATGAAAGGTAAACAAACGCGCACGAGCCGACTTCTACCAGCAACCCCCGCTGCCGTTGGGTACCTCGCGCCCCACGCGCTCTATTACAATCAATTCTCTGTCAACGCCGAATGCATTTGTGGTCAAATTAATTGACTGTACACTGTATTAGTTTTAACAAGCATCAGATTTGATGCTTGTCGGTCATCAGAAAGTCTGTTGCTGAGTGTGGAAGAAGCTTCCGTGAAAACTTTTCTGAACTCTTCGTGAAGAACGCGGATACAGAGAGATTGATTTATTTTGAAGAGCTGAATAAAAACATCGGTACACATCTCCGTGTCGGAGTTCAGGAGACCTTCCAGTGAGGTGCGGCCGCTGTCAAACACATCGCTCCTGCACCCAGCTGGCAAGAGCCGACAGGGGAAGTTAGAGCTATGGCAAGCCGTTAGGGTCAAAAATCACCAGAAAAACCGCGGGTATGGAAGTGCGTCACCTGGACATGTGCTATGGTTAATAATACTTATTTGACATGTTTAAATATTGCCACAGTTAGTTTCAATACAACAATTAATACCAAAAATGATGAAAGTTTAATTTCAAAATTGCAGTTTAATTTGGTGGGATAGCATATTAAGTAGGGATGTTCCAATCCGATCACGTGATCGGAAATCGGGCCCAATCGCGTGTTTGAAGACTCGATCGGAATTGGGCTCCATTGTCTGATCAGGATCGGCTTTATATTTCAATCTTATTATTCCAGATAAATCATTCACTAGAAGTCTGCATGTCATGAACAGATCACAAAATGTTATTCCCGGAAAACGCAGCAGAAAACGGCAACAGTTCAAGCAGAAGACTAATGTAAACAGCTAGCTATCTAGCCGATCACAGATTCAGATTTCCGGGATCAATAACTCTTTTGAAAAGGCTTTAAACTGACAGCTAGTGTCTCTAAACAACAACCTCTAAAGGCATTTCAACAGAAAAGACAGAGTTTGGTTTCTTTTAATGTTAAGCTCTTCGTGCTCCAGATAGATGCTAACCGGCAGCTGCTAACTGCTACATGGTAGCGCCGTGATTTAACTCCTCAGGACCCGAGCTGTCCTTTGATATGCCTGTTTTATTTATCTGAATGAGAAATAAAGGTTAAGAAAATGAGCTACTCTGATAATAAAACATAAATTTGATGTCTTAAAAACTTTAAAAGAAGCAAATAATCTTAAAAAACAAACAAACAAAAAACTACTAAATTAAAATTAATAACGATCTGAACTAGTCATGAACACTCATCAAATTCATGCTAAAAGACACATTAATTATTTTTAAGAATTCTAAATTAGGACAGGAATCACATTTGGTCAAAAATGTTCAATAACTAAATATATTAAAGTCAAAGTCACTAAACTTTCTCACATGACTAATTATCACTTATAGAACAAGAAAATATGATTTTATTTTCTAGTTTATATTTGCTCTATTTTTACTTGTTTATTGAAGCTACTTCACTGAAGTGTTCTATTGAAGTTTTTAATGATAAAATAAGGTTAATGAAATATAAATAAGGAATAACACAAATCTGTTCATTCAATTTGTTCATGTTTCAAATATGTTGCAGAAGTATCGGATCGGGACTCGGTATTGGCAAATCCACAAAATCCAATGACTCGGAATCGGATCGGGACCAAAAAAACCTGATCGGGACATTCCTAATATTAAGCATTCCTTTCTCTCAGTTTTTGCAGTTTTTTCTTTTTTCTTCTTGTTTTACTTGTTACTGATCCGAAAAATGATCCAAACTGTGACCTTAAAGCCGTGACACGATCCGAGCTGTGTGTTTTGTGATCTGTTACACCCCTACTAAATACATCAAAAATAATTTGTAGTATATTAATACATTTTTGTTATGTGAACCCTGAAAACATTAGAATTTGTAGACTTAATGCTTTGTTTTTTAATGGAACTGAAGAAACACTGTAGTACTCTATTTCATAAACTTTTGAAACTTGAAAGCTTTTGCTTTAATTTTCAGCTTAAGTTCATTTATATATATATTCTTGGTTATTAAAAAACTAGTTGCATAATTTCCATTGGATCTGTTATGCTTAGTGTGATAGGAAATAAATGTTTGAATTTAAACAACCTGCAGTTTACATGTCATTTTTGTACGACGGAGTATTAGGGTCACCTAAAAAAAAAAAAAAAGTAATATTACAAGTTTTTTTCTCGTAGATATACGACTTTAAATCTCGTAAATGTATGAGTTTAGTAATATTACAAGTTTTTTCTCGTAGATATACGACTTTAAATCTCGTAAATGTATGAGTTTTAATCTCGTAGATTTACGACTTTTTTCTCGTAACTTTATTAAAATCGAGAGGAGTCTACATTCCAGCGAATTTATGCCGTGAACTGAAGCAGACCAACCAAACTGTGAAAAGCGTCTGGGATTTCATCAGGTAAACTGAATGTTTAAAATATTTAAAATATTTGGAAGTTCCTTTATTTGATTTACAGTGTATTAATGTTTATTCGTTGATGCTGCTTACAGGATCTCTGCAGATCCCGTTTATGAAGCGGTCCAGATCCTCCAGCTGTCCACTTCACGTCATTTCTTCCTCTGACAGACCAGATCTCCTCCAACTCTGTGATGCTTCCGTCTGAAGAGGACTAGTTTTTGGAATTTTCAATGTTCTTGTGCTAACGTTGTCATTTCTCAATGTTGTTTTGTGTCGAGACGGGACGTTTCATTTGGGGAAGGAGGCGTCCGGAGCTCTGTTTACATTCTCTTTTGGTTTCTGAGCATGACAGAGACATGACGTAAGGTGGGGAAAGGAAATGAAAGACGTAATAAAGTGACGATCCTGATGAACGTGTATCTCTGAGCTCTTTATTTTACATGTGAAACTCCGCACTGTTGTGTTTTGAAGTTAGCTGTTAAAGAACTGCATTACCCAGAAGGCCAAGCGACTGGTCACATGTTCGGTGCACGGCAAGTGGTAAGCAGCAGATGAGCGCTAGTCATGCACAGAGTAGCAGTACGAAGAGACTGTTAATAAAAAGTCTGTTTAACACAATAATAGCGCCTCCTTTGCTTACTTGAAGATACGCAAGACAACACACGCACTACCGAACCCGGAAATAATTTGATTTTGAATCGCCAAAAGGTTCAGAATTTCTTTGCTTTTAACACCGATCTGGACATAATCTACACCAGATTCTCCACGTCTTTCATCTTCAAGCACGGCTCTGATAAACAGACAACTTTGGTTCTTTTCTCATTAAATTACGACTTTTAATCTCGAAGATTTACGACTTTAAATCCCGTAGATTTACACGTTTTTTCTCATAAATTTACGACTTTAAAAGTTGTACATTTAACCTATGACTTTTAAAGTCATAAATATACGACATTATTCTCATAATTTAGCAGTTACGACTTTTTTCTCGTAAATTTACGAGATTTAAAGTCGTATATCTACGAGATTAAAAGTCGTAATATTACTTTTTTTTTTTTTTCGGTGACCCTAATACTCCATCGTATTTTTGAGCCACAAAGTGTTATCATGATATAAAAAATCCCATATCGCCCAGCCCTAAGTGCAACAATCCCCCCCCCAAAGTTCAACAATTGCAAACAAGAAAAAACAAATTTCAAAATAAAAAACATATTCACACAGAGGAAATATAAATAAACACACACACACAAGGGTTTTCATATATTTTATTTTCAACAACAAAAGTGAGAATGTTTCTAGCTTTTTTATTTTTTGTGAATTTTAAAGAATCAAAATGTAAACAAAGCTCTTGGTGAAATGTGATGAAGAGTGGTCTGGTTTTTGAAGTTGTATTTACTTCTATGGAACAATTGTGATTTTATCCTATATGACAGTATTTTATGTTTGAATTCTTTTACGCATCGTTGTTGTGTTTATATTTGGCATTCGAGTCTGTAAATCCATTCAATTTTAACGAAGAGAGTCCGCAATCCTTAGGGGTGGGGGGTGGGTATTATCTCTAAACAGAAGTTGTATTTTATGAAAGATAATGATTCTTAATTTGCAACTTTATTGTCTTTGTAAATTAGGTATTTTATGTCTAGTAAGTACTTTTATTTCATTATGTTTTTTCTCATTAAATACTTGTTTACTGCTGTCCTGAGCTGTTTATATTTATTAATGAGTGTAACTTAAAATGATTCAGGTTGTATTACTGAATTTAGTCCTCAAAACAATTTATCTATTTGTTCTGTTGTTAATGTTATTGTTAATTTTAGTTGTACTTTTATTTTATTAATATACATTTAAATGAACGAGGAAAACAATCTCCTATCTACAAAAGCGTTCAAACTGTAAGGAATATTCTGAGCTGGCAGAGTTTATCTCAATATTCATTAAACACTGAATAAGAAGCTGTCCACTGTTTATAGTATAAACAGATGACAGCTTTATACATTTCTTGCATTGAAAGAGTGAAAACTGAGAGCCCCCCAGCTGCAGATTAAAACTGAGTTTTATTCATTTTCAAACAACGCTGCACATGAAGATGGCGTGAGGGTTCTTCAGAACTCAATGAGACTCGGTCATGGTCCTCTTTGGATCTGTGGGAAAACCTCTCAGGAGATCTTTCCAGCTTTTCGCTATCTCTCTCTGGAAGATCTCGTTAGGTGCTCATAAATATGATATTCATCAAATAAAACTCAATCCCCATCCAGCTGCAACATTGGTATTGGTCTACTTTTTGAGACCTGTTTTTTTGTCATGACTCCATGTGACGGCTGGGGTGACAAGAACCCAGGAGCAGAGAACCAGGCTTGGACTCGGAAATACAGTTTGAGGGTTTTTTAATAAGCAAAAGACGCCTCACAAGATGGAAAACTTCAAAACGCCACAAAACTAAAGACTAAGAAAATCTCTTGACGAGTTGGAAACTTACAAAAGGAACTCAAGGTCCTAACAAGGACACACTGACACTGAGAACTGAAATGCTGCAACTTAAATAGTCTTAATTACAAAGTGCATACACCTGTACACTCCTCCACAGAGAGCACCTGGGAAGGAGGACCATCCAGGAGGAGTGACAGCTGACCTGCAAAACACAAAATGTCAGAAAACAGAAAAAAAAACCACTCCATTATAAAAACAACATTAAGAACTTGAGAAGAGTGAGAGTTTTAAATAAAGAAAACTTTAGTTTTTGTAAACTGTAAACCAAATAAAACAAGGTAAAGCGATCACAGTTACTATAAACAAGTAAAAATAAACATAAACAAATAATTGCTTAAAAAATGAAAGGAATGAATTCATAAATGCCCCATTGGTTTTGTTTAGGGTTATCTACTCTTGAATATGAAATTATCATATTATTTGAAAATGTATTTGTATATTTAATGCACTAAATCACATGCAAGTTCTGTGACATATCTGTGTGATAACTCATTTACATTGATTCAACAGGTAGCATACATGCAAGGAAATCTAGTGATAATATAGTCCACAATTTTGTCTTTTCAATTTCAATTTTTATTTTCAAAGAACAACAAACAATAAAAGGTAAAAAATACAAATACAAAAAAAAGCAAATTTTTCCACAAACAATCTCAGATGTAACAAGAATGTTCTGTTTAGGAAAAAGGGTTTTGGATGTAGCTAAAACCTTATCAAGTCCAAGCTCCTTTGTACTTATTCAGCCCAAACCATACAGAGATGTCCTCTAGTGATTCTAGTGTTTGGATTTCTATTTGCTCCAAAAGATTGAACAGTTTCTCTTTTTGCTTTCACACTTTATGGTTGCAGTTCTCAACATTTCATGTCTGAAAGTCCAAATATTCTGCAGGACACTGCAGGGAATCGAACCCCAACCTGCTAAAGCAGGCATACCACTACCAGTGCCTTTAGTTGCTGGACTCTACATGAAAGGTGAAGCCAAACTGCCGTTCAACTTTGTTTCTGTCTGCAGTTCTACAATGTTTGTTCTACTTTAGTTCCATCAACAATGTTGAACATCCGGATGCTCCTGTGTTTCTGCAGCAGAACAAGAGCTTCCTCATCCTAACAAACCAGGTAGACACAGATCTACAAACACCTTCCATACGCCTCCATAATCTCTCATCAAACTAAGACATTACATGATTGTATACTCACACATGGACAACCTCTCCATTCCTGTCAACCTTCAAACTCTTGACAAAGAAAACAAGAGAATAAAACAACCCTCTGCATTTAACGGACTTGGGACTGAAGACTGGATTGCCATTTTTTTTTTTTTTTTGACACATGAGGCACTGGATTGTGCTTCATTGTGGTCGCATTATTGTTTTTTTTTTTTTTTTTTTTTTTTTTGTTACATGAGCATGTTATTAGAAAAATAATCTAATAAAAAAAAAATCACTTCACATTGTGGTTCTTTTTTATGTCACATGGACGCGTTATTAAACATTTTTTAATTTTTTTTTTTTAGTTTTTTTTTTTTTGCTCACATGAGCAAGTTATTAAATTAAATTTAATTTAAACAGTCTATTATCACAAATGTTTTCCTCATTGGGCTTCATTCCAGTAATTCTCCAGAAACAGAAAGTCAGTTATTAAATATGAACAATAGCTAGTGACTAATGGTAAATATTTGTAAAGCGCTTTCTACCCTCCTTTGAGGGCCCAAAGCGCTGCACATTCACATTCACCCATACATTCATACACTGGTGGTGGCTCCGCTGCCGAACACTGGCGCCAAACTCCCACCAGAGGCAATTTAGGGTTCTGTGTCTTGCCCAAGGACACTTCGACACATGGGCGGGTAAGGAATCGAACCCACTCTCCTACGATCATGAGACGACTGCCCTACCACTGCACCACGGCCGCCGATTAAAGTAAACTGACTGAATAAACTGGTTATCCCTGTCCTTAGACCCCCCCTCCCGGTAAGGAAAAACTCCTTTAAAAGACTTGATTCAGTACAAAGAAGAAACCTTAGGGATGCCCACATGAGGGAGAGATCCTATCCCAGGACGGACAGGCGGTTTACCAGAACTGTTAAGGAGGAATGAACTAATCTAACTCTACAACAATCTAATCCAATAAAAAGAAGAAGTGTGTGTGGGGGGGTCCAGAGTGTCTGGAGAAAAACCTACATTGTTCAGTCAAATTCCCCCAGATTACTTTAGGAAGCCCACATCTTCTTCCTCTTTTCCCTTTTGTCTTCCTCTACTTCTTCTTTTTTCCTCCTCCTGCTTGTTCTTCTTCTTCAAACCTTTGACGTGTGTGATGTGAAGACTTTAGAGATTCTTGTAAAGAACCTCCTCATCCATCTAAAGAGCTTTGGTTTTGGCTTGAATGTGTCTTCTTTGATATTTTCCTCCTTTCCTTCTTCCTTGCAGCTGCTTGGACTTTGTTCTGGAGCTGTTTCTTCATCCTCCAGAGGAAGGGGAACCACTTTAGCAACAGATCCATCATCTGGGCTGAGAATGGCCCAGGAAGAAGCAGGAGAGTTTTCTGCTTCTTCCTGAAGCTGAGCCTCAACTTTCTTGAAGGATCTGGTAGAAGTGGTGATCCCAGCTTGTCTTGGTGCAGCGTCTGGTTGATGAGGAGGTTCTTTGTCCAAGGGGAGGTGGTCTTGTGCTTCACAGAGAAAGCTTTTGTTTCCAGGCTGACTTGCTGGTTCATCCTTTTCTCCAGCAGGAGGAGCATCACAGATGTTATTGGTGTCTGCTGTTGAAGTCTTTGAAATGCAGTCACACCGTTCTTCTTCTTCTTCTTCTTCTTCTTCGGGCGTTTCCCTCACACTCACCACATCAGTAGAAGTTTCTGGAAAGCTCTCTGTGATCCCAGCCTGCCTCATTGCATCTTTTGCTGAGGCAGCATAGGAGGCCTTCCCTTCTCCAGAGAGGTGTCCCATGGTGATGAAGTCATGAGCGAGGGCTGAGCTCGCTGTAATTCTCTGCCGAGGATCCATGACCAGCATGCTCTTAAGAAGACTTAAGAAGACGCGATGGTCGTCCTCCTCGTGCAGAGGAAAGGTGTCGCGATGAAACTCAGCCATGGCATCGAGGTCCGGGATTTCTGTCAGATTCTTCACCACCTCCCCTGTGGCTTCGGCGTATTCGGACGGCGTGTTGAGCCTCCAGCCGGGTTGACTGGATTCCTCCTCGTAGGTGAAGAAGTCATATGTGCACAGTCCATATTTCAGAAGGTCGTCCTCAGGTAAACCCAACAGCTGCACCAGGCCTCTGATGGTTTCGTAGTCGTTCTTTCTTGAAAAGGGAACATCTCCAATGTACAGCGAGGCCAGAACCACACCCAGGGACCACATGTCAACGCTCACGTCCAGAGGAACACCCAGAATGACCTCTGGGGCTCTGAAGGGGTTGATCTGCATTTTGGTTCCAGCTTCTAGTTGTTGGGGGTGGACGGCCAAGCCAAAGTCGATAAGTTTTAATTTGAGGGGGTTTGTGACCTGGTCAACAAACATGATGTTGTCTGGCTTGATGTCTCCATGTAAAACGTTGATGCTTTGGAGGCCGCTCAGAGCCACCAGCATCTGCTGAGCTATAGCTCTGATCTGACACAGGTGAGCTGGAAGGAAAGACCTCCTCTCCATAAAGTCCTCCAAGCTTTCATCCAGCATTTCGTACACCAGGCACATGCTGTCTTTGTATTGGAAAGATTCATGAATCTTGATCAGGTTGTTAGGATCAGGATCCAGACTCTGGATGATCTTCATGGCCTCTATCTCTTCATGGCCCGCTCTCACATCGTCTACAATCTTGACGGCAAAAGTCTCCTCACTCCCCATCTTAGTGCATTCTACCACTCTACCAAAACCTCCTCGTCCCAGGAATTCTCCAACTTCATAAAGTCCCAAGGAACCCACCAGAATGTTACCAGTTTGCACCTCAGTCATGTTGGAAAATGTTTGGGATAAAAACACACTTTAGGGGGGAAAAGGATAATGTTCAGAGTTCAACTCTTTCCTAGCTCTGGAGTCCACTCGGGTCCACTTGTGTCTGCACTCTTCAGCTTTCTGAAGACGAATGTTGGTTTGTTTGTCAGAAGCGGTATTTATGCAAACAGACCAGTGACGTCACGGTGACGTCACAACCGACGTACGTAGATCACGTGACGATCCTGTGCCAGCGGCAGGAAGGACAAACTGCGCATGCGCTGAATCGAGCCGCCCCGTTTGCTCTGGTATGTAGAGTTAAAGTGGCTAAACCAGACGGACTTTGCTGGTTCCACATCTCATCTACAGCTCATTCTAGCAGATCCATTTCAAAGAGGGTTTTCAGAGAAATGACAAACACGGGGCTGTTATCTGTCTGTCTGTCTGAAGACAACCTTTCCAGCTTTGATCAGGTCTGATCGCTTCTATTTCTCTGTCTCTCTTCGTTTGTTGCAGCATTTTCTTTTTACATTTCAAGCCTGAACATCTACTGGAGTTGTCTGCAATGTTCCTATGGAGCAACAGGACACAGCTCAGCCTGGAGACATGAGAACTCCAGGAGCGGATCGATCCTGCAGCTGCGGGCTGCTTTTCAGCACTGGACAGCTCCCGCGTGCCGCCAAAAAGCCGCGCGCGCGCGCGCGTCCAAGCTGCAGCGCAGTTTACAAGTTCTTCTGCTTGAGTCTGTGACACGCTGATGTTTTAGGACTTCTCCCTGCAGCGATGCATGATCAGAGATGGAAGAAAAACCTGGTTTGAAGCCCATTAGAGACTCGAACTTTGAAACAGCGGAAACAGAGCAATCAACCAGATTTTAGAAGGAGTCAACAGGCTCCTCTCCTACAGCATCCTGAACTGAAGGCTCTTCACACACATTCTCACCTTCTTCTCATTCAAACTGAACAAGAGGATGGATTGAAGCTCATTAAAACATTGAAGAGTTCATCTGCGTTTTTCTTTAACAAACTGTTCTTTCAAACTCTTTCTCTCTTTCCTTCTTCTGGCAAAGCCTCAGATTAAACGTCATGTCAGGGATCACTGCTGTTCATCTCTCAGATTAGAGTCTAAATCTGGAGATTATAGGGATGCAGTCATTTGGTGACTAACAATGATTGACTGTCATTTGGGATTTATTTATCATAAATATTTGGTTTGTTTTAATATGAATCATAAAAATCCTTTAATATTTTAATATCCATTTTAAACTCTTTTTAAATCCTCCATCTAGATTACCAGCTGCAGTCAAGATGGAAGATGGACTTCCTCTCCGCCTTCAGAGCTGAAAACTCAGGACTTCACAGCTGTACTGCCCCCTAGCGTTTACACACGGTACAGCTTAAGTAACTCAAGCAGGTGTGTTGAGGTTCATGGCTTCTAGAAACTCACTGCTCCCGTCACAAACGGGCAGACAGCTGGTTCCACGTGCAGAAGGTTTCTTAGTTCAGACAGGAACTAAGCACTGTTTGAAGTCCACAGATCTAAATCAGGGCCAGACAGGCAGAGATCAATCTGCATGGGAGCATGGAAGAAGAGACTAGAGTTGTCTGTTGTCAGGGTCCAGGCGAGGGTCAGGGCAAGCAGCTGGCAATCAGAGATGAAGCAGGATCAGGTTATTAGGAAATGAGAGTTGAGCGGCATCTGGGGGGTGTGCGCTCAGGTTGCTGGGAGATGTAGTGTCTTCAGGGCTCTGGAGATGGCTCCTGCCGGTGACCAGAGGGGGAGGCGGAACTCTGACACCTGACTGAGCCCCCCCACTGCGGCACAGTGGCTCCAGGGGCGTAATCAGCCCAAACCAGGAATTGACCCGAGTCCTCTTGATGATGGCTACAGTAGGTACGTGGGAACCACATGATTTCCTGGTTCAGCCGTTCCATGTGACCATTGGACTGGAGATGGTAGGCGGAGGTGAGACTCACGTTTATGCCCAGATCCTTGCAAATCTCACAGCACACTCGTGAGGTGAACTGAGGTCCAAAGTCTGACACGATGTCCTCCAGGAGACCGTAGTGCTGGAACACGTGCTGGAACACGTGCTGGAACACGTGGTTGGGGACATGTTCAGCTCTTTCTAGAGCAGTGGGCAGCTTGGGCAAAGGGATCAGCCGGCAGGAATTTGAAAACTGATCAAAGACAGAGAAGATGGTGGTGGTACCTGTTGATCGGGGCAGATGGGTGATTAAGTCCACCAAAATGTGTGACCAGTGGTTTCAGGAGACTGTCCAGAAGCTGTCGAGGAGTCTATCTGAGTTATGTCTGCCTGCAGCGTGGGCCACCAGAAACTGTTTAGGGTTTGAGTGCTGACCATACCTGTGTGTCCAGCTGCAGGTGAGTTGTGTACCAGCTGAAGGACCTGTTGCAGATGGGACAGAGGTACATATACCCCATCAGCTGGACAGGACGGGGGTGCCTGGAATACCTCAGTGGCTGTGGACACCATGTTCCAGCGCGTAGGTGTCCATCCATACTCTTGGCATCAGGACAACTGCTTTACTGCAGTTCCACAATGAGACTGGAAGCCAACACACATTCTACATTGAAAACGGTTACACTGAGTTTTGTGTTATGATGTGTTTTAGTTCATGATACATGTTTAGTTCTGTCGGTCATTAGAGTGAAAATACTAGATATAACTGCATGAATACACATATTTTGAACATGTGTTCTTTTTAATCAAACAGTAGAAGCTGCTTGTTTTTCTGATTACCTACAAACATAAAATAATATCTATTTTATAAACTATTACTAAATTTACTATCTCAACTTAATTTAGCATCCAATCAAATACAAAAAACCTTTTCTTTAAGAACTGAAAATAAATACAAGTGTCAAAGGGAGAGGAAATCCTCAATACAAGCTTCTTTAAGCTTTAGAAACAGCTGGACAATAACAATAATCTATAATCAGTTTAAATCTTTCAGTTTTAATGGTCTTCCTCTTTGCCCCCTTCCAAAGTCTGCCCCCCCACCCACCACATAGAAACTCTTCTAGCTCCGCCTCTGCCCTTCAAAGATGTGAAGATGCTCCAAAAAAACACAAAGATTCAGATAAAAATACATTTTATTTGTCATTTAAACTTTTTTTTGTCAACCTTCTGGTTAGGTTCAGCAGTCACAGAAACAATATAAAAATGATAAAACTCTCTGCTGTTTTGTATCATTTAACAACGAAACTGAAAATGTTTTCCACAGTTTTCTATCCTCTAAGTTCTTCAATATTTTATGTTCTAAGCATTACTTTTTGGTGCAGAGCTCCTATTAAAAACGTTTGGTTTTTTCCCGCAGCAGAATCAGCTGATTCACGTTGTTGACATCCGCCTGCGTTTTTCCAGAATAAGATGAAGTTACGTTATTTGCGTCAACTGTTGAAGAGTTATCATAACCAAAAGAAGGTAAACACTGGAGCTAAAGCTCAGGTGTTAAAGCTAATTCATTTTTTCAGAAGTTATGTCTGTGAACAGAACTTCAGTCTCAGTTTTTGAACGTGAAAAGCTCTCGCTAGTTTTACTTTGAAAACCAGAGGCTTCACCACCATGAAGATGCGTTTACTTCCGGTGACTCCTCGGCTCTTTTGGCATATTTTTTATGCTCTGAAGAGGCTAGGTACCGACACAAATTTACTGTAATAACTTTTGTGAAACAATAAATAAAAAGGATCATTGTTGCAAATAGATTCAAACCCACACAGTGTTAGTAATTGTATAGTTTATAACCTGTAATGAAGTTGCTAAATAAATCATCCATTAGACTAGCTAAAGCTAATAACTGAAAGAGCTTCTTGGGTTTTATTTTAATACAGTATCTGTGCATCGCTTTGTCTCAGCCGGAAAAAGAGCAAATATCTTCGATGGCGATACATTTGCTCCAACTCCTCCAAAAGCAGAAGTTTAAAGAGATATGACAGAGTTATTTCGATCTCCATGCTTCCAAACACGTGGTAAACTCACAATTTCAAGCTAATGCTACAGGACATTAGTTGATTGCAGCGGCGGGAATTATGAAGGCTACACCATCCAAATTCACAGCACTTAACTTCCGGTCTTACCCGCTTACGAAGGACCCAGCCATCCCAGATCACGAAGGCCTCAGCCTCGGGAGGACGCAGCCGCTGAATTTGGACACAGCCCAAGAGTAACCAGCTGCAGGACAACATGGCGGATGTCTGGCGTATAGACCTAACATGGCGTAAGGGCGTAACAATGGCGGATAGACGTTTTCATTTTGTAACGGGAGGCACCAGTAGGTGTCGCTGTCCCCACAGCACAAAGGGTATAAAAGGAAGTGTATGTGTGGTTGCTAGGTGCTAGCTTCATGTTGTGGGACGGGTGACGAAGCTGCGTTAGCTAATGCGAGTCGGATTTGGTAAGACTGTTTTATTGTCACCTATGACAAATGTTTTAGAATGAGTGGTTGATTTTATTTTATTTTATAGCAACATCACGGCAGCGGTACCCATATGGAAATGATATATATGAATCCTATACGTTTTTTGTCTGTTTTATCTGAAACTTATATGTTAAGCACAAGACAGTCAAACCACTTATAAGATCCTTAGTAAAATAGGACAATATGAAACTTGTATGTTTTACTAACATATAAGAAAAGTGTATGATAGTAGTTCCACATACATTATTTTTAGTAGGCATGTGTAACATGTGTAATATAACCTAGTCTGTGACAAGCTGGGTTGGGCTCCAGCAAGACCCCCGCGACCCCGGTAAAGGGATGGAGCGAGTCAGAAGATAGATGGATGGGTTTAAGGACCAACTATTCCTAATTACATTAGCAAAATGATATTGTATCCACACAGCAAATATTGAAAATACATGTGGGAAGTAAATCATTTGAAGCAAAGACATGGAAGAAGACAGATTCATTCCTTCATCGGATGCTAAAGAAAGACTTCTTTATTCTTAAAGACTAATAATAGAATAATAACATGACATAACATTAAGTACAAAATGTTTTACATAAGAATACATGTGCAGTTGATCTTTGCCCTTATAGGAAATATTTCATTTTAGTTACATTGGTAATATTTGAGGCAGAAATTTCTCCTTTTGGAACCTCAAAATGAATAAAGGAAAATATTCACATTGTTTTATCTACAGTAATATGTGTTCAGTAGCTTACATACAATTGAGGTGGACTGTGAACACTGAATATACACACATGGTCTAATTAATTGAGTGGCACTTATGGCTTTGTTAAAGCCAGTGGGAAACTGAACAGTTTACATGTAGCAGTTCAGTTCTGACATGAGAACCTCTGGCAAATTTCTGCACTGTGCATTTACCATAGTTTCCTATGGCATATAAAGACTGGTCACCCACGTCGATAAAGTGTGAGACTCTAAAATACTCCCCATCCTTTAAAAGTACAACAGAGTTGTTTCTTTGTTTTGTTTTTCTGTAGGAACAGCCATGAATGACTAATCCATTTACAGTTCTTGTAGTACCTCACCACAGCATTTGTGGGAACCTCTCTCACTGAGTGGAGAGCAGCTTGATCATCAAGAGTCACCAAGCTTACATGTGGTGGACCAAGGGCAGTCACCAGTGACCTTTTTAATCTTGATACGCTGCTTTCCATGTCTCATTTCATTGCAGAAATCTTAAAGTTCTGCAGGCGCATTAGTTAGAAACTGCTGTGCTAAACGGGGAAATGCACGGGCTAACACCACTTGTTTACATATTTGTTGTGGTACAGCTTGACTACTTTTTACTTGTTTCAGGAGATACCCATTGAAATTTTCAAACATAAAGGCTGAGTGAGCCACAAAGGACCCAGTGCAATACACTTTTTGCTCAATGCAGAAGTGAATTAACATTGAACGTCATGTGTTCTACTCCATACAGTGACTGCACACCTCCAACAAAGTACACTAATGCTTCATGTGCGTGATTTTCTGATCAGCATTTAGTGCTGACCCCAACAGAATGCTTTACCCTCTATCAGCAATGCCCAATGACAAAGGTATTTCTGGGGAAGTATGCCTTTCAGACTGGCAAACTAATAGTACAAAAGCCAGTGCTGCCACTCGTGGGCTTTCCAGAATTTGCGTTCTGTTAGAGATCTTGGAACTCGAGCAACAACACCTGGAGGCTTTATTGATAAGAGGTGTCTGTCCATTAATGCCGTTTGTGCACCAATACACCATGGTTCAGAATACTCTTGGAATCCATCCATAAACTTGCCATATATCTGCACACACCAAGCAACACACAGTGCATGTAGTCAGGGACCATCCCATTGATCAAATCAAACATTGGTAAGTGGGGTGGCAGACGGGCCCTTTATGCCCAGTATGGACTTCCCTTCTCTTTCAGCAATTTGTCCTATTTTTACTGTGGTTTATGATTTCTGTCACTTGGCTTTTCATCAGGACATGTGTAAACCCTTGTGTTTCCTTTTCCTTTCCTTGTCTGCACCCCTGGGTGAAGACAGATTCCACACCCATATTCACCATTAAACTGTTTAAAATTCTGTACCAATGGCCTTGCTACTGCATCACACACACAGCACAATGCATGCACCTTAAGCCTTGGGCACAACTGCCTGCACGGGCTCCCACGGGCGGTCTACGGGCCGGAATTTCCCGCCCCCGTGCGGCGGTCCGCACGGGTCCGCAAAGGTAGCAGGCTCCGCAAAGGCCCGTAGGCGCCGTGGGGAGGCTGTTCGACATGCACCAAAGTCTTATGCGCGGTGCCACGGTTTTTCTCCCATTTTCCTCTGCCCGTGCAGCTGGCTGCACCACTCCCGTAATGGCCGTACGGGCCCGTAGCTGTTTTTCATCAACCCCAGAGCCGTACTAGCCGTATTAACAGCAGTACTACACCCGTACTACACCTTACGAGCCGTGCAATCAGTTCCCCGTGTTCCAAGTCCCGCAAGGGTAGTACAGCCGTTGTCGGCAACGTGCATGAAACCTTGCGGCATGCACGGGTCCATGCACAAGTGTACGCTGTGTTGACCGTTCCTGCTCTGTTTCCCCTCAACCGTAGTCGAGGAGCAGGGGAGATCTTCTCCAGGGCGAAGGTTGCTCTTCCTCCGGGGTTCACTTTAACTCGCAGACAAACTCGTGAACAACTGTCCGCACGCTAATGTGCGCCGCGCCCTCTCCTTTTCTTTCTCCCTCCTTTTTCTCTGTCTCCGCGGCACGCGCTCTCTCTCAGCGGCACGCTCTCTCTCTCTGCGGCACGCTCTCTCTCTCTCGCTCCTCGCAGAGCGCGCTGCTCCTCACATGCGCCAGTACTACGCGCACGTGCGCCGGCGCATCCATTTGCACGGGCCCGTGTGCGCATGTGCGTCTGTTAGCAACGCCCGTGGTACTTCCGCACCCGAGACTGACGTCAGCTTTTCACACGACCACTTGCACGGGCTCGTGCGGCTCCGTGCAGGCTCCCGTCCTAATGACCACAACTCATGCGGCAGTCACGGGCCTGGTCTACGGGCCAAACCACCCCAGACCCGTACGGGTCAAAAATTCGCACGGGCAGTTGTGCCCAAGGCTTTAATGCGCCTCAGTAAATGATCACTAGGATGCTGCCACTAAAAACCATCTTCAGAAAGACTGACACACTCCTCAACAAATGGTTTGAAAAAGCACAACATGTCTGGCTTTTTGTACCAACCATAAAGCACATAAAAGTACATGTTTATCTCTACTCTCAGGGGGTATCTCATTAACACAACACAGTACACCATCACAATTAAATGTAAGGGATAGAAAATTCTCTTCACTTTTTGATTTTAAGGTCTGGTATAAAGTTCCATCACCTATGTCCTTTATTAAATCCCCATCACTTTCATCAGCACGAAAACAGAGATCATGCATCCCTTGATTCTCAAGAATATCTTTCAGCTGATCCTTTAGTGGAATAGTAATGAAAAAATGTCTTTCCTGCAAACTTGACACAACTGTGTGGATGAGGAACATGAGACACATTTGAGATTTTCTCTTGAGATTGTGACGGACCAATGTATTTAGTACAAACTCTGCAGTAATGATGACGTTCAAACTGATCAGCAAGACAAGCTAACGGTTCTCCAATAAATACTTGCTTGTTGGAACTGCACCAGTCCCAGCAGAATGTAACTTGAGCAGATTCAGCAGATCTTCCATCAATACACCTGTAGTATTATGTCTTATTGCGAAGGATAGAATCGAGATGATGCTTTGCTTTGCTGTTAGTCCGCGGGAGTGGGCATCTACTTCTTGAGAGGCACAACTCTAAAATTATCATAAAAAAGACAATAACATATCATGTTCCTAATGCATCAAGTTATAACCATTTTCTTGTTTAACTCTTTATCATAACAAATATAGAAGCAACAAAAGCATGTACATTTCAGTACACTATAAAAATGTATGGGGTGTTCTGTTAAGGTTTTTTAAATAACAAAATGTCAAAAATGTTGTTTCTCAACTAACAAAATGAACAAATACAATAAATAGCTTCATATGACATAGTTAGCCTGAGCTGTACCATTGTGAAAGATTCTGCTCTTTCCTCTTGTCCTTGGCTGGAAACATGAGTGTTTTCCTGAGAAGGATACAAATAAACAGTTAAATACAGAATAAGAGAAAGAGAAGACACTTAACTTTTACGGTTTTGTGTCACCTGTGCCAGTACCACTGGTTCAATTCCAAATACTGTCTGGATGGCATCATCATCATCGTTTTCCTAAGAATGACACAAATGAACAACATTAAATAGTTGTACTTTAATAGTAGGAGAAAGGAATAGAGTGGGACAAAGAAGTGTATAAAGCTGTAGTTGTTTTTCTCACCTGTGCTGGTATAAAAGGCAGTGCTTTCTGTGTGATACCTTCCCAGTCCTGGGAGGAATGCAAGTTTGTTATTTATTTATAAAAAATAAAGAGATATACTTGAAAAGCAAACGTTATAGTTTGACAGTGAGTGAGTAAGTCTGTGTAGCATATAACAGATTTTTTTTTACCTGTGTCAGTATAAGAGGCTCTCCTCTCTGCTCTTCTATCTGGGTGTCATTTTCATCACTTTCCTAAGTATAACACAAATGAAAATTAAAGACACAATCTGCAGTAAAACAGCAAAAGTGAACAACGGAGTTAGAAAGTTTTATAAAATTAGTTTCTTCTCACCTGTGTCAACTCTGCGCTTTTGTCAACTTTCTGGGTGGTATCTTCACTATTCTAAGAGAAGCACAGGTGTATTGTTGATTGAAAAAGAAGAAAAAAGACATACGAAAAAGGGTTGATGCCCCTTAAAACAATTATTATGAAAAACAGCCTCTCCTTTAACACATTGTAGATGACATTGCTGCTATTACAATTTCCAAGGGTCATTAACAAAATATTTACGCTTTTCAAAAAAAATTATACATAAGTGCAGCATGGCGTTTAATCTAGCCTAAAATGTTCTTACAGCAATAAATGTCCATTTCAGATGACATACGGGTTCACGTACAATGTTGTATAATGTAATCTTTGTTTATTGTATGTAGATTCTATTATTATTATTGTAAATTATTACTTTTGTATTTTTGCGCATTTCAAACACCCTTTCATTATTTATGCACATCACTGTTGTTCTTTTGCACTGACCTGCTGTAGCAAGTGAATTTCCCCAACGTGGGATCAATAAAGAATTTCTTATCTTATCTAAACATACTACAAACTATATATGATGGTGGAGTGCAATTTCACTGCCCACTGCACGTTTTCATTTTCATGCTCTAAAAAATGTATAACACGTCAACTCATATTTGGCACATATCAGCTGAACTAAGATTTAAACTATTATTTCCTGATGAGACAGAAATATGTTACACTTACATGTTGTGTTGTGTGCTCTCCGCTGTCTTTTAAAGTTTTTTCGATTCTCCTGACAAAAAAGATGGAGAGTAACGATTTATTAATTACTAGTTACTTTAAGATTATGGTTACTTTCGAGCAGCATTTAGGAGACATACGTACCTTTTTTTCCATCTCGTTATACGCCCAGGAATGTTTTTCCTCAACCAGTTTCTCTCTGTTAAGTCAGGTGTAAGGAGTTTCCTCTTTGACATGGTGTCTTGTTTCTAATCCATCCATGTTCTGAACCGCTAATTTCGCCTAGAAAACCATCGAGCACAACTCAAAATAGATTGGACCAGGCCCTGGACGTCATTTTATTTATTTTTTAATTTGAATGAAAGCGATGATGGGTCAATATTGGACTGAAAATTTTAGGATTAGCCAATCAGAGGGGAGATAGCGCGGTGGATGCGTCAGCCTTCCTAGCAACAGGTGTCAACGCGAGATCTTAGTTTAACTGACCCGTCTGCGTCATTTGAATTTAGAAAAGCGCCAACTAAGAGAACTCGCGGACATGGATAAAACACCTGTAAGTGAATCTAGCGCTGGTGGTAAGTACATTTGCTTATTTAATGTTCTATATATTGTGTATACAGATAGTTATGTCGAGGTAAATGTTTTATGGCTTCATCTTAAATTCGGCCTCCACCTTTTTTTTTCTGGCGTGGTGGAGGAGTAGCGCTTAAGATTAGCATAAATTGTTAGCTGAATGTAGAAAAGTAAATTTTAAACTGGCAATAATTGTGATATCAAAGGGAGACATCTCAGTATACGATTTTTTTTTTTTCATTGTAGATAGCCTGTAACTTTTTTAGCGTTTCTGTTTCAATTTTAAAATAAAAAAATCAATAATCTGCATTGATTGCCGTGAAACGATCGCAGACACCGCTGGACAGCTCCACGCCGGCCCCACGACATGCTTCGCACCGCGCGGTGGAAAGCTCTGTTTCTAATCATAGTTTCATACAAATCATTAGGGATGTCCAGATCCGATCACGTGATCGGAAATCGGGCCCGATCAGGTGATTACGGACTCGATCGGATCAGGCTCTTTAGTCCAATTCAGGATCGGCTATTTCATTTATTCCCAGTATGATCAGAGCTTTGTATTTCACCCTATCATTCCGGATAAATACTCCAATAGAAGTCTGCATGTCATGAAAAAGATCACAAAATTACATTACCAGAAAACGCAGCAGAAAACGGCAGCAGCTCAAGCATAATGCTAACGAAGCAGGGCTAGCTAGAAAGCTAACTTCCGGGATCAATAAAACGGTTTAAACTGACAGCAAGTGTCTCTATTGGTGTGTCCTAACACAGCCAACAACCTCCAAAGACATTCCAACAGAAAAATAGGTTTTTTTCTTTTCAATGTGAAGCTCTGTGAAGAAGAAAAAGCAAAAGCAGTTTGTGGGATTGATTTTTCATTTTAATTTTGAGTCAACAACCGCAGCTTCATTGTGAAAGTAAAAAAAACATTTCTGGTATTAACTTTTATTTTGGAGAAACTGGCATGGACGTACGCTTTAAATTCTCATTCAGCCACTGGATTTGTGAGACATTTGGTCACAGCGGTCTTCCGACCAGAGATACTCCTGGTGAGCAATCTTCGCGGGGGCAAACGAGGCGGAGACGATGCTCGTCTACCATTGGACAAGCATAAATTGGACGCCATTTACAGTATGTTTTCAGCTTTTTATTTATTTGTGTGTGTGGGTGGGGGATTGGTTGTTTTAGTCCTCATTTACTATAATGACAGAATCTGGCACTTTTTGACATCAACATTATATAATTATTGTTCCTACTTTTATTGTGTCTTTGACATTACAAAGTAAACTAAGTTCTCATCTGTGTGTGCAATTTGTTTTTGTGTGTGTGTTTACATGCAGGTGCAACTCTTGAGAGGTGGCCAGGGACACAGATCTCCAGCATCGGAACCACAGTAAATGGCAAGATTACAGAACTCCGGGCAAAAAGTAAAAATGTTGCTATATATATATGTCATAAGTGGTTAGGGTTTGGGTTGGTTCTTTAGGATGTTTCCTTTTATTTTGAAGGCCCTTCCCTGTTTGTTCAGTTTAGTTTGACTTCCCTCGTCCCAATCTTGCTCATTGGCACCTGTGTCTCGTCAGTCCCGTTAGTATATATGTCTTGTCACTCCCTTCCTCTTGTGCTGACCCGTACTGTTTGTTCCCCCCTTCAAGTGGTTTTTGGTTCTATTGCCAAGTCAAGTCTGTTCTCAGTTTATGTACTCTTTTGGTTTTTGGATTCCCTGTGGTACTGCGTTCTTTGTTTAAAAAATAGATTTTTTGTTTTTTGGAACTCCTGCTGCCCTGCTGTCCTGCATTTGTGTCCTCCACCAACCCGAAACGTTACACAATTGTTCCTTAACTTTAGTTTTTAGTATTATAGACATTGAAGAACTACATTTATGTGACAGGGAGGGAAATTGTAATGGTTGAAATTAGTTTAAGGCAGTATGTGTTTTTCCTGTTTGTAGGTGCAATTTATAATGCAATTTCAGTGTCCATATGATTTCAAATGAAGTCATGCCACTTCACTATATGCTTTATATAATTTTGACTATTAACACTTGACATTGTACACAAACATACATAAAAAGTGTTTTTTTGTATTATGCTGTTTTTATAATTTAACAAACTTTCTTGTAAAAAAATTGTAAAGAAAATATATTTTACTATGATGTTATATACCATTAGGATACAAAAAACTTATATTTATATGTTTTTTATACTATGTTAGTCATTTTAATTAGATGACATATAAAAAAAAGTAAAAATAACATATAAGGAAAGTATAATTTCCCCGTAAGAAATATACATTTTACTTGTAAAAAAACTTACATTCAAATTTTTATTTTCATATATGAAAACTATATGTTTGGGAAAAGAACATGTAAGAAAAAACTATGACTATTATACGACACATGTATGAAAAACGTAATTGCCTTTCATATTTCTTATATTCCACATAGACTTTTTTTTATATGATACATACATATTTCTGGTTAATGTAATATATGAAAAGAACCAGAAATAGACCACTTTCAGGAGTTTATCATATAAAGGACTTATATGTCTTACAAGATGCACATATATGTGAAACATACTGAAGTTCATGCTAATTTCTAAGTTTTATATAGTTTTTTTCCGTATCCGGACTGACCGGGGGTTTTAAAGACTGGGCGTGAAGTTTTGTCAGGTAACAGGTATAAAGCTCATGTTTCATTAATGACAGCATTAAATTATTTTCTATGAGAAAATGTTTTTAATACGGTGTTTTCTGCTCTTAGTGTTGAGTACTGTGCCCTGCTGTCCTGTTATTAAGTTTGTGGTTTTGTGTTTTTTTTTGTCCGCTCATTTTTGTCATTGTATTATAAAACTCTGTAACCTGCTCTAACTGTCTGGAAATTACCCTATTATCTCAGTGCAACTAGGGCTGGGCGATAAAACGATAATTATTGATATCGCGATAGAACATTTTTTCGATAGAAGAATGAGTCTATCACAATAGACTTTTATTTTGAAGGGTCCGCAAATAACACTTGCTAGTAGCGAACAGTTTCTCCTATTTCATGAGTAAAAGTTAGAGAGTTAGTCTCCACAGGGCGAGTAAGTGTTTGTATCTAATTATTGTGTTTATCAGCTCTCATTTCTGTCATTTTTTGGACTCCACTCCGCGTCCTTCGTCTGCATGAAAGGTAAAAAAACGCGCACGAGGCGACTTCTACCAGCAACCCCCGCTGCCGTTGGGTACCTCCCGCCCCGCGCGCTTAATTACAATCGTTTGTCTGTCAACGCCGAATGCATTTGGCGTCAAATTAATTTACTGTACACTTGTAGTCATTAGTTTTAACAATCAAGCTGTTGCTGCAGGATTCCTGAAAACTGGAACTCTGTGAAGTCGCGATACCGAGAAGTTGTTGCTGTTTGAGAAGAAGCTTCTCGTGTCGGAAGGAACCTTCCATGAGAACGCTTCGTGAAGAACTCCGTGTCGGAGTTCAGGAGACCTTCCATTGAGGAGCGGACGCTGTCGCACTCCTGCACCCAGCTGGCAAGAGCCAACAGGGGAACGTAGAGCTATGGCAAGCCGTTAGGGTCAAAAATCACCAGAAAAAACGCGGGTATGGCAGTGCGTCACCTGGACATGTGCTATGGTTAATTATACTTATTTGAAATATTTAAATGTTGCCACAGTTAGTTTCAATACAACAATTAATACCAAAAATGATGAAAGTTTAATTTCAAAATTGCAGTTTAATTTGGTGGGATAGCATATTAAGCATTCCTTTCTCAGTTTTTGCAGACTTGTCTCCAGACGTGTACATGTAACCAGAAAATACATGTTTTGTTTATGTTCAAAGTTCAACATGTGTGAGTTAATGCTTTTTTGTGTGAGTTTTAGCTTTTCAAAAAGGTAATTTTAGACTTTTATCTTCTTTTTTCTTCTTGTTTTACTTGTTACTGATCTGAAAAATGATCCAAACTGTGACCTTAAAGCCGTGACACGATCCGAGCCGTGTGTTTTGTGATCCGTTACACCCCTACTAAATACAACAAAAATAATTTGTAGTATATTAATACATTTTTGTTATGTGAACCCTGAAAACATTAGAATTTGTAGACTTAATGCTTTGTTTTTTAATGGAACTGAAGAAACACTGTAGTACTCTATTTCATAAACTTTTGAAACTTGAAAGCTTTTGCTTTAATTTTCAGCTTAGTTCATTTATATATATATATTCTTGGTTATTAAAAAACTAGTTGCATAATTTCCATTGGATCTGTTATGCTTAGTGTGATAGGAAATAAATGTTTGAATTTAAACAACCTGCAGTTTACATGTCATTTTTGAGCCACAAAGTGTTATCATGATATAAAAAATCCCATATCGCCCAGCCCTAAGTGCAACAACCCCCCCCCCCAAACTTCAAAAATTGCAAACAAGATAAAACAAATTTCAAAATAAAGAACACATTCACACAGAGGAAATATAAATAAACACACACACACAAGGGTTTTCATATATTTTATTTTCAACAACAAAGGTGAGAATGTTTCTAGCTTTTTTATTTTTTGTGAATTTTAAAGAATCAAAATGTAAACAAAGCTCTTGGTGAAATGTGATGAAGAGTGGTCTGGTTTTTGAAGTTGTATTTACTTCTATGGAACAATTGTGATTTTATCCTATATGACAGTATTTTATGTTTGAATTCTTTTACGCATCGTTGTTGTGTTTATATTTGGCATTCGAGTCTGTAAATCCATTCAATTTTAACGAAGGGAGTCCGCAATCCTTAGGGGTGGGGGGGTGGGTATTATCTCTAAACAGAAGTTGTAGTTTATGAAAGATAATGATTCTTAATTTGCAACTTTATTGTCTTTGTAAATTAGGTATTTTATGTCTAGTAAGTACTTTTATTTCATTATGTTTTTTCTCATTAAATACTTGTTTACTGCTGTCCTGAGCTGTTTATATTTATTAATGAGTGTAACTTAAAATGATTCAGGTTGTATTACTGAATTTAGTCCTCAAAACAATTTATCTATTTGTTCTGTTGTTAATGTTATTGTTAATGTTAGTTGTACTTTTATTTTATTAATATACATTTAAATGAACGAGGAAAACAATCTATCTACAAAAGCGTTCAAACTGTAAGGAATATTCTGAGCTGGCAGAGTTTATCTCAATATTCATTAAACACTGAATAAGAAGCTGTCCACTGTTTATAGTATAAACAGATGACAGCTTTATACATCTCTTGCATTGAAAGAGTGAAAACTGAGAGCCCCCCAACTGCAGATTAAAACTGAGTTTTATTCATTTTCAAACAACGCTGCACATGAAGATGGCGTGACGGTTCTTCAGAACTCAATGAGACTCGGTCATGGTCCTCTTTGGATCTGCGGGAAAACCTCTCAGGAGATCTTTCCAGCTTTTCACTATCTCTCTCTGGAAGATCTCGTTAGGTGCTCATAAATATGATATTCATCAAATAAAACTCAATCCCCATCCAGCTGCAACATTGGTATTGGCCTACTTTTTGAGACCTGTTTTTTCTCATGACTCCATGTGACGGCTGGGGTGACAAGAACCCAGGAGCAGAGAACCAGGCTTGGACTCGGAAATACAGTTTGAGGGTTTTTTAATAAGCAAAAGACGCCTCACAAGAGGGAAAACTTCAAAACGCCACAAAACTAAAGACTAAGAAAATCTCTTGACGAGTTGGAAACTTACAAAAGGAACTCAAGGTCCTAACAAGGACACACTGACACTGAGAACTGAAATGCTGCAACTTAAATAGTCTTAATTAAAAAGTGCATACACCTGTGCACTCCTCCACAGAGAGCACCTGGGAAGGAGGACCATCCAGGAGGAGTGACAGCTGACCTGCAAAACACAAAATGTCAGAAAACAGAAAAAAAAAACCACACAACCGTGCTACTCCATTATAGAACCAACATTAAGAACTTGAGAAGAGTGAGAGTTTTAAATAAAGAAAACTTTAGTTTTTGCAATGTACAAATCACTGTAAACCAAATAAAACAAGGTAAAGCGATCACAGTTACTATAAACAAGTAAAAATAAACATAAACAAATAATGGCTTAAAAAATGAAAGGAATGAATTCATAAATGCCCCATTGGTTTTGTTTAGGGTTATCTACTCTTGAATATGAAATTATCATATTATTTGAAAATGTATTTGTATATTCAACGCACTGAATCACATGCAAGTTCTGTGACATATCTGTGTGATAACTCATTTACATTGATTCAACAGGTAGCATACATGCAAGGACATCTAGTGATAAAATAGTCCACAATTTTGTCTTTTCAATTTCAATTTTTATTTTCAAAGAACAACAAACAATAAAAGGTAAAAAATACAAATTAAAAAAAGCAAATTTTTCCACAAACAATCTCAGATGTAACAAGAATGTTCTGTTTAGGAAAAAGGGTTTTGGATGTAGCTAAAACCTTATCAAGTCCAAGCTCCTTTGTACTGATGTACTTATTCAGCCCAAACCATACAGAGATGTCTCTAGTGATTCTAGTGTTTGGATTTCTATTTGCTCCAAAAGATTGAACAGTTTCTCTTTTTGCTTTCACACTTTATGGTTGCAGTTCTCAACATTTCATGTCTGAAAGTCCAAATATTCTGCAGGACACTGCAGGGAATCGAACCCCAACCTGCTAAAGCAGGCATACCACTACCAGTGCCTTTAGTTGCTGGACTCTACATGAAAGGTGAAGCCAAACTGCTGTTCAACTTTGTTTCTGTCTGCAGTTCTACAATGTTTGTTCTACTTTAGTTCCATCAACAATGTTGAACATCCGGATGCTCCTGTGTTTCTGCAGCAGAACAAGAGCTTCCTCATCCTAACAAACCAGGCAGACACAGATCTATAAACACCTTCCATACGCCTCCATAATCTCTCATCAAACTAAGACATTACATGATTGTATACTCACACATGGACAACCTCTCCATTCCTGTCAACCTTCAAACTCTTGACAAAGAAAACAAGAGAATAAAACAACCCTCTGCATTTAACCGGACTTGGGACCGGCACCATGAAGGCACTGGATTGTGCTTCATTTGTGGTCGCATTATTGTTTTTTTTTTTTTTTTTTTGTTACATGAGCAGTTATTAGAGAAATATCTAATAAAAAACAAAAAATCACTTCACATTTGTTTTTTTTGTTGTTGTTTTTTTTTTTTTTATTTGTTTTTGTTTGTTTTTTTGTTACATAAACGCGTAATAACAAATGCAATCTAATAAAAAAAAAATCACTTCACATTGTGGTTCTTTTTTATGTCACATGGACGCGTTATTAAACATTTTTTAATTTTTTTTTTTAGGTTTTTTTTTTGTGCTCACATGAGCAAGTTATTAAATTCAATTTAATTTAAACAGTCCATTATCACAAATGTTTTCCTCATTGGGCTTCATTCCAGTAATTCTCCAGAAACAGAAAGTCAGTTATTAAATATGAACAATAGCTAGTGACTAATGGTAAATATTTGTACAGCGCTTTCTACCCTCCTTCGAGGGCCCAAAGCGCTGCACATTCACATTCACCCATTCACACACACATTCATACACTGGTGGTGGCTCCGCTGCCGAACACTGGTGCCAACATCCCACCAGAGGCAATTTAGGGTCCTGTGTCTTGCCAAGGACACTTCGACACATGGGCGGGTAAGGAATCGAACCCACTCTCCTCCGATCATGAGACGACTGCCCTACCACTGCACCACGGCCGCCGATTAAAGTAAACTGACTGAATAAACTGGTTATCCCTGTCCTTAGACCCCCCCTCCGGTAAGGAAAAACTCCTTTAAAGACTTGATTCAGTACAAAAGAAGAAACCTTAGGATGCCCACATGAGGGAGAGATCCTATCCCAGGACGGACAGGCGATTTACCAGAACTGTTAAGGAGGAATGAACTAATCTAACTCTACAACAATCTAATCCAATAAAAAGAAGAAGTGTGTGTGGGGGGGTCCAGAGTGTCTGGAGAAAAACCTACATTGTTCAGTCAAATTCCCCAGATTACTTTAGGAAGCCCACATCTTCTTCCTCTTTTCCTTTCGTCTTCCTCTACTTCTTCTTTTGTCCTCCTCCTGCTTGTTCTTCTTCTTCAAACCTTTGACGTGTGTGATGTGAAGACTTTAGAGATTCTTGTACAGAACCTCCTCATCCATCTAAAGAGCTTTGGTTTTGGCTTGAATGTGTCTTCTTTGATATTTTCCTCCTTTCCTTCTTCCTTGCAGCTGCTTGGACTTTGTTCTGGAGCTGTTTCTTCATCATCCAGAGGAAGGGGAACCACTTTAGCAACAGATCCATCATCTGGGCTGAGAATGGCCCAGGAAGAAGCAGGAGAGTTTTCTGCTTCTTCCTGAAGCTGAGCCTCAACTTTCTTGAAGGATCTGGTAGAAGTGGTGATCCCAGCTTGTCTTGGTGCAGCGTCTGGTTGATGAGGAGGTTCTTTGTCCAAGGGGAGGTGGTCTTGTGCTTCACAGAGAAAGCTTTTGTTTCCAGGCTGACTTGCTGGTTCATCCTTTTCTCCAGCAGGAGGAGCATCAGATGTTATTGGTGTCTGCTGTTGAAGTCTTTGAAATGCAGTCACACCGTTCTTCTTCTTCTTCTTCTTCTTTGGGTGTTTCCCTCACACTCACCACATCAGTAGAAGTTTCTGGAAAGCTCTCTGTGATCCCAGCCTGCCTCATTGCATCTTTTGCTGAGGCAGCATAGGAGGCCTTCCCTTCTCCAGAGAGGTGTCCATGGTGATGAAGTCATGAGCGAGGGCTGAGCTCGCTGTAATCTCTGCGAGGATCCATGACCAGCATGCTCTTAAGAAGACTTAAGAAGACGCGATGGTCGTCCTCCTCGTGCAGAGGAAAGGTGTCGCGATGAAACTCAGCCATGGCATCGAGGTCCGGGATTTCTGTCAGATTCTTCACCACCTCCCTGTGGCTTCGGCGTATTCGGACGGCGTGTTGAGCCTCCAGCCGGGTTGACTGGATTCCTCCTCGTAGGTGAAGAAGTCATATGTGCACAGTCCATATTTCAGAAGGTCGTCCTCAGGTAAACCCAACAGCTGCACCAGCCTCTGATGGTTTCGTAGTCGTTCTTTCTTGAAAAAGGGAACATCTCCAATGTACAGCGAGGCCAGAACCACACCCAGGGACCACATGTCAACGCTCAGCGTCCAGAGGAACACCCAGAATGACCTCTGGGGCTCTGAAGGGGTTGATCTGCATTTTGGTTCCAGCTTCTAGTTGTTGGGGGTGGACGGCCAAGCCAAAGTCGATAAGTTTTAATTTGAGGGGTTTTGTGACCTGGTCAAACATGATGTTGTCTGGCTTGATGTCTCCATGTAAAACGTTGATGCTTTGGAGGCCGCTCAGAGCCACCAGCATCTGCTGAGCTATAGCTCTGATCTGACCAGGTGAGCTGGAAGGAAAGACCTCCTCTCCATAAAGTCTCCAAGCTTTCATCCAGCATTTCGTACACCAGGCACATGCTGTCTTTGTATTGGAAAGGATTCATGAATCTTGATGCAGGTTGTTAGGATCAGGATTTCAGACTCTGGATGATCTTCATGGCATCTATCTCTTCATGGCCCGCTCTCACATCGTCTACAATCTTGACGGCAAAAGTCTCCTCACTCCCCATCTTAGTGCATTCTACCACTCTACCAAAACCTCCTCGTCCCAGGAATTCTCCAACTTCATAAAGTCCCAAGGAGCCACCAGAATGTTACCAGTTTGCACCTCAGTCATGTTGGAAAATGTTTGGGATAAAAACACACTTTAGGGGGAAAAGGATAATGTTCAGAGTTCAACTCTTTCCTAGCTCTGGAGTCCACTCGGGTCCACTTGTGTCTGCACTCTTCAGCTTTCTGAAGACGAATGTTGGTTTGTTTGTCAGAAGCGGTATTTATGCAAACAGACCAGTGACGTCACGGTGACGTCACAACCGACGTACGTAGATCACGTGACGATCCTGTGCCAGCGGCAGGAAGGACAAACTGCGCATGCGCTGAATCGAGCCGCCCGTTTGCTCCGGTATGTAGAGTTAAAGTGGCTAAACCAGACGGACTTTGCTGGTTCCACATCTCATCTACAGCTCATTCTAGCAGATCCATTTCAAAGAGGGTTTTCAGAGAAATGACAAACACGGGGCTGTTATCTGTCTGTCTGTCTGAAGACAACCTTTCCAGCTTTGATCAGGTCTGATCGCTTCTATTTCTCTGTCTCTCTTCGTTTGTTGCAGCATTTTCTTTTTACATTTCAAGCCTGAACATCTACTGGAGTTGTCTGCAATGTTCCTATGGAGCAACAGGACACAGCTCAGCCTGGAGACATGAGAACTCCAGGAGCGGATCGATCCTGCAGCTGCGGGCTGCTTTTCAGCACTGGACAGCTCCCGCGTGCCGCCAAAAAGCCGCGCGCGCGCGCGCGTCCAAGCTGCGGCGCAGTTTACAAGTTCTTCTGCTTGACTCTGTGACACGCTGATGTTTTTAGGACTTCTCTCTGCAGCGATGCATGATCAGAGATGGAAGAAAAACCTGGTTTGAAGCCCATTAGAGACTCGAACTTTGAAACAGCGGAAACAGAGCAATCAACCAGATTTTAGAAGGAGTCAACAGGCTCCTCTCCTACAGCATCCTGAACTGAAGGCTCTTCACACACATTCTCACCTTCTTCTCATTCAAACTGAACAAGAGGATGGATTGAAGCTCATTAAAACATTGAAGAGTTCATCTGCGTTTTTCTTTAACAAACTGTTCTTCCAAACTCTTTCTCTCTTTCCTTCTTCTGGCAAAGCCTCAGATTAAACGTCATGTCAGGGATCACTGCTGTTCATCTCTCAGATTAGAGTCTAAATCTGGAGATTATAGGGATGCAGTCATTTGGTGACTAACAATGATTGACTGTCATTTGGGATTTATTTATCATAAATATTTGGTTTGTTTTAATATGAATCATAAAAATCCTTTAATATTTTAATATCCATTTTAAACTCTTTTTAAATCCTCCATCTAGATTACCAGCTGCAGTCAAGATGGAAGATGGACTTCCTCTCCGCCTTCAGAGCTGAAAACTCAGGATTTCACAGCTGTACTGCCCCCTAGCGTTTACACACGGTACAGCTTAAGTAACTCAAGCAGGTGTGTTGAGGTTCATGGCTTCTAGAAACTCACTGCTCCCGTCACAAACGGGCAGACAGCTGGTTCCACGTGCAGAAGGTTTCTTAGTTCAGACAGGAACTAAGCACAGTTTGAAGTCCACAGATCTAAATCAGGGCCAGACAGGCAGAGATGAATCTGCATGGGAGCATGGAAGAAGAGACTAGAGTTGTCTGTTGTCAGGGTCCAGGCGAGGGTCAGGGCAAGCAGCTGGCAATCAGAGATGAAGCAGGATCAGGTTATTAGGAAATGAGAGTTGAGCGGCATCTGGGGGGTGTGCGCTCAGGTTGCTGGTAGATGTAGTGTCTTCAGGGCTCTGGAGATGGCTCCTGCCGGTGACCAGAGGGGGAGACGGAACTCTGACTCCTGACTGAGCCCCCCCAATGCGGCACAGTGGCTCCAGGGGCGTAATCAGCCCAAACCAGGAATTGACCCGAGTCCTCTTGATGATGGCTACAGTAGGTACGTGGGAACCACATGATTTCCTGGTTCAGCCGTTCCATGTGACCATTGGACTGGAGATGGTAGGCGGAGGTGAGACTCACGTTTATGCCCAGATCCTTGCAAATCTCACAGCACACTCGTGAGGTGAACTGAGGTCCAAAGTCTGACACGATGTCCTCCAGGAGACCGTAGTGCTGGAACACATGCTGGAACACGTGCTGGAACTGACACGGTTGTGGGTTTTATTTCTGTTCTCACTGTCATTTTGTGTTTTGCAGGTCAGCTGTCACTCCTCCTGGATGGTCCTCCTTCCCTGCTGCTCTCTGTGGAGGAGTGCACAGCTGTCTGCACTTTGTAATTAAGTCTATTTAAGTTTCAGCATTTCAGTTCTCAGTGTCGGTGTGTCCCTGTTTAGTTCGTGAGTTCCTTGCTTTAGCCGACACTGAGGTATGTTATCATTTCAGTGTTTTTTCATGGTCTTTAGTTTTTCTGCCCGTGTGCTGTTTTCCCTCTTGTGAGGTGTTTTTGTTTATTAAAAATCTTAAGTTACATTCCCGAGTCCAAGCCTGTTCTCTGCTCCTGGGTTCCAGTCACCCCAGCCGTCACAGGAACACGTGGTTGAGGACATGTTCAGCTCTTTCTAGAGCAGTGGGCAGCTTGGGCAAAGGGATCAGCCGGCAGGAATTTGAAAACTGATCAAAGACAGAGAAGATGGTGGTGTTACCTGTTGATCGGGGCAGATGGGTGATTAAGTCCACCAAAGGTGTGACCAGTGGTTTCAGGAGACTGTCCAGAAGCTGTCGAGGAGTCTATCTGAGTTATGTCTGCCTGCAGCGTGGGCCACCAGAAACTGTTTAGGGTTTGAGTGCTGACCATACCTGTGTGTCCAGCTGCAGGTGAGTTGTGTACCAGCTGAAGGACCTGTTGCAGATGGGACAGAGGTACATATACCCCATCAGCTGGACAGGACGGGGGTGCCTGGAATACCTCAGTGGCTGTGGACACCATGTTCCAGCGCGTAGGTGTCCATCCATACTCTTGGCATCAGGACAACTGCTTTACTGCAGTTCACAATGAGACTGGAGCCAACACACATTCTACATTGAAAGGACGGTTACACTGAGTTTTGTGTTATGATGTGTTTTAGTTCATGATACATGTTTAGTTCTGTCGGTCATTAGAGTGAAAATACTAGATATAACTGCATGAATACACATATTTGAACATGTGTTCTTTTTAATCAAACAGTAGAAGCTGCTTGTTTTTCTGATTACCTACAAACATAAAATAATATCTATTTTATAAACTATTACTAAATTTACTATCTCAACTTAATTTAGCATCCAATCAAATACAAAAACCTTTTCTTTAAGAACTGAAAATAAATACAAGTGTCAAAGGGAGAGGAAATCCTCAATACAAGCTTCTTTAAGCTTTAGAAACAGCTGGACAATAACAATAATCTATAATCAGTTTAAATCTTTCAGTTTTAATGGTCTTCCTCTTTGCCCCCTTCCAAAGTCTGCCCCCCCACCCCCACCACATAGAAACTCTTCTAGCTCCGCCTCTGCCCTTCAAAGATGTGAAGATGCTCCATTTTTCCCTCTTCAACAGCAGCAGAATGAACTTCAGCCTAACGGTTCTGAGCTCCAGCAAATATAAAATCAGTGTTTTTGAGAAGCACAGTTTGAAATGAAGCCTTTTAAAATATAATTGTTTGTCCTTTTGAGAGAAGTCTCGTTAATCACTATTTATTTTTACAATGCTGCTACCATTACTGAATGTTAAAAGTTGAGCATTACTATAACTTGATAAGAAATACTAATTAACTGGCGTATACTTGTTTAGCACTTTTCTACCTTCCTCAAAGATCCAAAGCAGCTAACATCACAGATGCATTCACACACTGGTGGTGGTTCTGCTGCTGAACACTGACCCAAACCTTCCTCCAGAGGTAATGTGGGGTTCAGAGTCTTGCCTAAGTACACTTCAACACATGGGCAGGTAAGGCGGGAATCAAACCTGCAATCTTCTGAACAGGAGTCGACTGCCCTACCACTGCACCACGGTGACCAGATGACTTTTAGACTTTTGAGTAAGCTTGTGAGAGTTTGATTAATTAGAACAGTCCTCATTGTTTAACTTTTTTTTTTTTTTTAGAAAATAAGAATACCTTTTAGCTGAGAATACATGTTTGGTTCATTCAGTCTGGAATACAGACTCAACACACTCTATGTTAATTGAATATATACTTCACCTTTGTCACAAATATAATAGTATAAAACCATCACAATGTAATTCTTATGTAAAGAAATGAAAGTGTGCATCACAGATTGTCTGAAACATGTTCGAGATTCATAACCTCTAAAGCTCAAAGTTTGACCTCAGTGAAGGTCAAAAAATTCAATTGAGTTTTAATTTGTCTGGTCCTAAAATGTATCAAGACACAAGGTTATATGAGTATGACAGCAAATGAGGTCAAGAGCCAATCCCTTATTTCTTTTGGTTCAGATGCAGTCAATACTCCTCAGAGCTAGAAGTGTGTAAAAAATGTTCAAATGTGGCTCGACAGCGCTGTGATGACAGGAAGTAAGCCTCAAGGGTCAGCTCCAGCATCATTGCAGAGACCACGTTGCTGTCTGTCCCGCTGCTGTGTAAACTTGGCCTCTTGCAGAAAAGAGATGGATCGTCACGGCGACAGTCTCCCAGGAAGCCCTCATTGTCATGGAGCTCAGCCTCTCTGAGACACCTGATCTGAATCCAATCACGGCAGCTGCCCCAGAGACTGACTGCCCCTGGCCTGGTGTCCACGTCAATCTGATGTGAATCCACCCTCCTGCTGCCAGGGTCTCTGCAAAGATGCTCTGCTTTGATGGGAGACATACCATACTGTAGTTTTACTTTTAGCAGAGATTAATAGATTCTCCAACCATTTTTCTTTTTTTGTTTTTAACTTGTCCTGTGCAGCAGATGAGCAAACAGACAGGAGCTGAAGGCCTCTTGTGTTGGAATAATTTTACTGTCTCAATCAGAGATCTGTGGATCTTCTGGTGAGATGAAGACTAAACTTCATTTATGCTCATATACTCTTTTTATTCTTTTGGCTGGATGGAAAAATAGAAGAGAAAGAGAGAGTTGGATATTAGAGATAAAGGATAAAGGGATAAAACAGGAGTTTAAAAAGTTGGAGGATGGTGGGGGTGGGGGGGACAAGTCACTACTGTCAGGAGTAGATATTAGGCAAAGAGGGAGGGGCTTGTCTAAACACACTCACATATTACAAAAATACCTGTTGGCTCTCTTCACACACAAACATACCAGCATGTACACAATATGACTACAGTTTACACACACAAACTTTTGCATACAAAAGCACACATGCCAAGCATTTAATTCCACCACACATGTTACCTGTGTAAAGGTGAGATGACACCTGTGCTCAGGTGAGGGTTTCTGTTCCATTAAAACCAGAGGAATACCCAGTCACCCCGACACCAAGACCCTCGACAAAGACCAGGCAGCAGTGGTAACCAGAGCCCCCCAGACACCAACGTGGGACATCTTATAAGGGAGATCCACCCACTTCAGCCAACCAGAACAGGGCCGGCAGAACCACCAAAGGGGCCTCTGTGCCAGAGGGTATGGGGTGCAGGAGTACAGAGAAGGCAAGGTTCAGTCCAATCACAAGAGTAGCCTCACCCCTGGAGAGCCTCTAGATTATCCTCAAAATAATTCTTACATTTTTTTAGTAAACATTAAGGGTTCACTCTTAAGGTAACCGATATGTAACAATCACTCATTATCATTATCCTGTGCTCATTGCTACATATTTCACAAGTAAATAAAATAAGTATCTTATTGATCATAATTCAAACATTTCAGTAATTATTACTGCATATTACACAGTGTAAAACTCACTGATTGTAATTAAAAGAGTTTTGATTATTTCACCACAATCAGGTTCACACATCTGTGTTTGAAATATAATATATATATCTCAATAATATAATAATAATTATTATTGAGATATTAAATTACTTTATACATTCTCTTAATTTTGGGGATTTTTGAACGTATATGTAAAAGAAATTAAAGGTTTTTCTGCATTATAAAACTTTTTTCCCCTGAAGATGTTTACTTGTGTGGTTGGGGTGATTGATGAGCAGCTTTACTCAGATGAGACCAAAAAAAGAGATCATCTCTGAATCCAGTTTGTATTGGGCTGTGGAGTGATGGATTGGTCTTCTATATGAATGCAAGTTGTTGCACACTATCAGTTGAACCATTTCTGGAAACGTGCACCATCATTTCCATAAATGTAATCATGCAACCAACCGCAGACGGTTCTTCGAGCTGCTGGAGTCAGCATGTCTGCAGGTTATCCATCTCACAGTCTACTCATTTCAGTCTCAATCTATAGCTGCAATGATGAGGTTGCATCTGTGAGAACAATGGCTGCCATGATGGCACCAGGAGTGCACCCTTCCTCAAACTGAACTCTGACAACCTCACACATTCTTTGTGATGTAGTTTTTATGCAACTTTTGACTTATGTCTTACAATCATTCTGTTCTTTAGAAATAAGAAAAAATAGCTCAGGAAAATGTATATTTATCAAGAAGTGGTAAATTTCTGTTGGACTACTAAAAAGAGGATTAGCATGTGCAGAGTAGCAGCTGGTTGGTTTACTGCTTGATTCATGTACAATAAACTGAGGGGCTAGTGTTAAAATGTTCTCTGGTGGAAACTTTTAGCTGTCTGATTAAACTTTATAAAATGAATAATCTGCATTCATTCTGAGCGTTTATTCGTTTGCTTCTCCACGTTTTCTGACCCTGGCCTGTTTTTGACTCCGTCCTGCCTCTTTCCTGGTTTTTGACTTTGTTTCTGCCTTTGTCTGTTTGCTCTCAGCATCTTTGTCACAGAAGACCAGATCCGGATCCAGAAACAAGCGTACCCACACCTTCGTGTCCGGCTGGATTTGTGGATTTGTGGCTTTGTTGCTGCAGAACGGTCATCTCCATCGTTTGACTGCTGCCACTGACGTCACCATGGAGCGGCTCCAGGCTGACCACATGGCCACTCCAGTTCCCATTGCATAGTCTCAGTCAACCAGCCATGAAACCCCAATGGGGTTTGGGGAACCCACTGTATCATGCGGTCCTGCTTCCAATCCACGTCTTTTGCTACCGGATAAATTGTCCAGGAAACCCAAACATTGCAAAGGTTTCCTCATGCAGTGCCACTAATGTTTACATCAACAGACCCATCTGTATCCTACTGAGGAAGCTAAGGTTTGTTATGCTCACTGCGGTCTGGAGAGGCGCTAGAACGGCTAACCTCTCAACAAGCTCAGGATCACATGTTTGACAGGCGGCGAGCAGCGATTCAGAGGTTGGAGAGCTCTGACTTAATGAGAACAACCAGCACGTCAAAAAACAACAATCAAAACGTCAGTTTTTGACGCGGAGGTCTTAACCATGCATCAATATGTGACATGGGAATGAAAATGTGTTAGGAAGATGTAGGCAATAGTTTTATGACTGAAGTACTGAAACTGGCACCGATTAAGAACCGAAACCAAAGAACCGCTTTGGCACCAGAACCTTATAAACCACTTGGTGCCCAACCCTTCCTCTTTGTCATACATTTCTTTTGTCTACTACGACCATTTTGGCAGCTGCAGGAATCTCAAGGGACTGCAAGACACACCTCCACTCTCCTTAAGACACAGCAGCAACACCAGCATGCAAAGACTCTTTCTCTGTCAGAATCAGCTGATTTATGTTGGCTCCATAAACACTTCACTGCTGGAAAGTGTTGAATATCAGCACAAGGATATTTTTCTCAAATTTCCTCAAATCCAATTTTAAAACAAACCTAAAATTTAAAAGCCCCTTTTTAATTCTGAGAAGCTGCTTTGACTCCCTTGTAATGTGGACCGAGAAAGCATTAGAGAGCAGAACTAGTAAACAGGAAAAGGAAGGAGAAGTGAGGGGTCACTGCTGTAATGCAGAGTCTGCTATTTGGGGGTCTAGTGACATTATCAAATGGATTGACATTTCAAATATTTGCTGTACTCAGCATGTCCAAATGTGATTTTAAGTGAACTGTGAGCTTTTATCCGCCGTGCCCAGTAAAGTGTGGACAATACTCCTTCACTATATTGTGGTTCACCTTTTGCAGTTTCTCAGATTTATTTTCAATGTAGTTTAGCATTTTTCTTTTACAGTGCAATGTGTTCTTTGTTCTGATTGGTTGAAGAACATTGTCAATCAATCTCCTCCAGTCCATGTCTTCAGTACAAAATGGATCTACTTTGGAAAGCATTTTAGTTCATAAAAACTATATTTTCCAATATTTTCACAAGCTTTTCATATATTTTATCAGTTTTTTTCCTAAATTTCATTTATATGCATCCTGTATGCATTATTTACTTACAGTTTTTCACTTCCTTATTTTTCACTCTTTATGATTAACTCAGGAGTTGATTTCTCCAGACCTGAGGAATGCAGAGACAGGAGTAGAGAGGGAAACTTTAGGATGGATGGTTCTGGTTGAAGATATCCAATGACCTGTAAGTGTGTGATGGTGACACGCCCTAAAGGTCTGCAAGACCCAGGAGCAAAGGGGGGTTGAGTCAGACCATCTGAGGGCTGCAGAGAACAAACTGTAGGTCTTCAAATACATTTGGTTAATTGAACCTCTTGGATTATCCTTCTCCTTTAACAAAAAAGAACACGAGATGTTCAAGGATGGGAAATCCCGTCTCAACATTGGTTTAAGGATTTTTTTTTTTAATTCTTTGTAGTGGTGTCCAACTTTTTTTCTTTCCTTTTTTAGTATGTTAAAGCTTCACAGATGTCTTTTGACCTTTGTGTCAACATGATGTTTGACTAATTACCACTCAGGTTTTTTGATGCAATGTCAGTATTAATTCAATCACACAAAATTAAAAAATGCTGCCAAACGCAGCTTCTTTGAATCTCTCCTTTTGCTTTCTGTCTTTCAATGTTGCCAACATGCACTCTGTAAATTGCTGGCGCCACCACCTGACCCCCCACCTCACACATGCAATTTCAGCAAGTCATAATTTCCAAAGTTAGAGGAGAACTCTGTCTCTCCAGACATGGAGGTGCTTGTCATGATTTGTGGGCCATTTCATCCTCCCATTTCCTTCAGTAGGTAATATGTGTCACTTTTATAACACTACTGAAGTTGAGGGGTTGAGGTGAAATGTTAAGTGATGTTTCAGCAATAAGCAAAACAGGAAAATTGGCTCAGGCAGAAGTGGATGTTGCAGTTCACATCCAGCCAGCAGCGAGATCACGGCCATTTCCCGGACTTGACATAACGAGGCCGAACGAGTGTCTGCGTCCTTGATGAGCCCTCACGGGGTCAGTGCTGCTGCTGCAAGAATTCAATGACGCAGTCATAGCCACTTACACATCTGTGAAATGATTCACAAACACGGGACATACAGCCAAAACAAAACCATGAAATAATGTTTCAAGCTCACACCTGGTCTGAAGCAGTGATTTTAAAATCAACCAGAAGCTCATAAACGACTGAAAGACGAATGAAAAACTGATGAACTGACAGCAGACACACAAACATTTTTTGCAGCTGATTCTGGAAAACTGGAAAAAAAGAAGGTTTGGAAAGTTATGTGTAAACTGAATTATTTTTACTCTTAAATGAGCCATCCTTTTGCGGGTTGTTAAAAGGTTGCACTCATCAGCTCTTTCTACTTTTGTATTTCCTGGGTAAAAAAAAAATAAAAATGTTTTTGATGACAGTTTTGAGGAATAATAATTGGTAAATAACTGAAGTTGAAGTGATTGTGTTTATCAAACCCACTGATTTTTTTTTTTGCAAATCATTACAGACTATCTTAGTTTTAATAACTGTTAAACAATGGCGACCCATCCTGACTTGACTGACCCATATGACGACGATGACCCTCATTTTTCAAAACTTCCCAGCCAGTCTCCAACTGACCTTAACCTGAAAGTTCAGTGTTTACAAGCAGAAGTTGAGATACTCCAACAGAGTCTGTATGCCTCCCTTAATATTCAAAAAGACATTCTAAGATGTTGGCCTCGCCAGAATAAACCTGATGTTGCTGCCCCATGTGATCAGGCAGCTCTACCATTCCCTGCAGCTTCTTCAACACCTTTTGCAGCGGATCACTACAGAAAAAAGACAGAATGTACTGTACCACAGACACCTCGCCACGCGCTAAGTTCAGGAGCTGATCCACATTCGCAATAAGATTCGCTTGAGCTAATTAATACTACTAAAGTCCTTGCAGCTGCTCTCCATCAGGCTAAATTAGAACCCCCAACATTCGCAAATGATGGAGCAGTGCTTCCAGAAGAATGGCTTCAATCAGTCAATACATACAGATCATCTCTTGGCCTAACAGATGGACAAATTCTTGATGAACTCCCTCGTTTTTTTGCAGAGAGCCTAAAAAGTGGTTCAGTGTGCTTAATACTCACATCACCACTTGGGCTCAATTTTGTGAGCTATTTAGGACAGTTTTCTTACCTCCTGCCAATCAGGAACGCATTTGGAGAGGTATTCTTGACCGCACCCAGCATTCCGAAGAGCCACTACCCACTTTTGTGGCCCACATGCTAAGTGAGTTTAAAAGGCTGAGGAACCCACCTACGGAGCAAGAGCAGGTTGAGCTCATTTGTAAACACACACAAGAGAAATACAAGGTGGCATTGTACGGGACTCATATTAAGACTGCCATTGAATTATTGATGCATGCGCATGATCTTCATTCTGTTCTTGGCCCCAATACAACGCAACTGCCTAATACTCAAAAGAATAGACCAGATAGGGTGACTTACTGCTACAAATGTTCCACTCCTGGCTTTACAGTTCGCACCTGCCCTAAATGCTCTACCAGACCCACCAACCCTCAACTTGCAGTTGATGTGAATGAGCTGCTACATGACCAACATTCTTCCCCAAATTTTCAGAGAACTGAGATTGATAAAGCAATAAACGAGACTCAGCCAGCTACAAGAAAGCAGGGAAACTTCTATGGGGGGAGGACTTTTTACCAAGGCCACCCTCCCCCCAGACAGTAGCATTGCCTCTACCATTTTCACAAACCTCAAATGATCAACCAGCGCTGAATCACGTGGAAGATGACACCTCTCAATCTCCATGGAACACCCCATTCAGAGTCAAAGTGAATCTGAAAGGTGAAGCAGTAGAGGCTACACTTGACACAGGCGCCTCTCCCACAATCAACCCCTAAAGAAACCATGGGTGGCTCCACCAATTAAACTTGCTAATAACACAGCCTGTGACCCATTAGGGATTGTTTGGTTGACGATTGGATTTATGGGAAAAAAGATCTATCAGAGATTTGTTGTAATACCTGATCTCTCCTCCCCCATTGTGTTGGGAATGGACTTCATGATCCGTACTTCGCTGACTATACATGTTCCAACCAGAACGGTGCTCATGGATAATGACCCTATCTACTTCAACAAGAATAATGACAGTACTGTGGATGCTAATTTTGAATGTGGCACAGTGACCACGGAGGATTTTTCTGAAACTGCCCTTCATGACAAAGTAGATGGGGCTAGCTTGGACAGTACACAAAAGACTGAACTGTTGGGATTGCTCAGAAGCTACAAAGAAATGTTTGATGGGCACCTCGGACGGACGTCCAGGGCTGAACATACCATTGTCACTGAAAAAGCAAAACCCATTAACCTTCCACCATATCGCACATCGCCAGCAAAAAGACGCATCATCGAGGAACAAGTGCAGAATATGCTTCAAAATGATGTCATTGAAGCTGCATCAGGACCTTGGGCTGCCCCTGTGGTCATTGTGAACAACCCATCACAAGAGCCACGTTTCTGTGTGGACTTTCGCGGACTCAATCAACTTACCATCAAAGACTGCTACCCTTTACCACGAATAGATGACTCTTTGGACTCTCTGTCAAGAGGAAAATTCATCAGTACTCTTGACCTTACGAGAGGTTACTGGCAAGTGCTTATCGCAGAGGAATCAAAGGCAAAGACTGCATTTGTTACACACTGTGGCCTTTTTCAGTTTAAAGTCCTCCCATTTGGCTTATGCTACGCACCAGCAACTTTTCAGAGACTTATGAGCAATGTACTCGCTGGTCTCATCTCCAAGTCTTGTGCGGTGTACCTAGATGACATTGTGATAGCATCGCCCACATTTGAACAACACCTGTTAGACCTTAAAGACGTCCTGGACAGACTTAAATCAGCGGGACTAACACTAAAGCTGAGCAAGTGTCAGTTCTGCCTCAGTGACCTTACTTTCCTGGACTACCGTGTCTCTCCATCGGGCATACACCCTGACCCTGACAAAGTGAGAGCTGTAAAAGAGTTTGTAATGCCAGCTTCAGTGAAACAGGTGCGGCAGTTTCTTGGCTTGACAGGATATTACCGCTGTTTTGTGCAGGATTACTCGAAACACACAGAGCCACTCTTTGCCCTCACAAAAAAAGATGTGCCATTTATTTGGGACAAAAAATGCCAAACTGCTGTAGAGTTTTTAAAAAACTGCATCACGTCTGAACCTGTCCTCAAATTCCCTGACTTTTCACGCCCTTTCTATATCCATACAGATGCTTGTGATGCTGGGCTTGGGGCCGCATTGATGCAGAGAGATGACGAAGGCAGAGATACTGTTGTGGCATACGCAAGTCGAGCGCTGCACAAATCAGAAAAGCCCTACTCCACCCCAGAAAAAGAGTGTTTGGCTGTTATCTGGGCTTTGGAGCATTTCAGGCCATACATTGAGGGTCTTTATGTAACCATATTCACAGACCACAGCAGCCTGAGGTGGTTGATGTCACGCTCCAACCCATCTGGAAGACTGGCTCGCTGGTCACTCCGTCTTCAGGACTTTGACTTCAACATAATTCACAAACCTGGAGAAAACAACAAAGTACCTGATGCGCTTTCCCGTAATCCTCTTCCTGCAGTAGACACACCCCTGGACTTACTACCTCCCCATGCAGTGATCGGAAGCATGGACCTCCATGCTTTTCCCCCTGTAACATTGTCAGATCGTTCCCAGGTCAGCCAACTCCAACTTGAGGACCCAATTACTGGTGGGCTGTTACATCAGTTGGAAAATGAACAGCAAACTTCAGAGGAGAACCAAAAACTTGCGCAGTACAGTGTTCAAGATGGTCTTCTTTATTTCTGTGATCCAAAAACTAAGTGTGGCCTTCACCCACTCAAACAGATGAAACTTTTTGCTCCCACAGTCATACGGGGTTCTTTGCTAAAATACTATCATGATCATCCCACAGCAGGCCATTTGGGCGTCACAAAAACATTAGCCCGTCTGAGACGCAGGTTTTTTTGGCCAAGCATAAGTTCTGATGGGAAAAACTATGTGGTCTCATGCACAGTTTGTCAAACCACCAAGCCCAGCCAAAGAAAAACTGCTGGCCTTATGATCCCTATTGAACTCCAGAGACCATGGGAATACACAGGTGTGGACTATGTGGGACCCCTCCCCCAAACATCAAGTGGAAATGCTTACATTCTTGTGTTTGTAGACTACTTCTCGAAATGGATTGAAGTGAGTGCTGTGAGGGAAGCCACTGCTCAAGTTGCTGCAAAAAAGTTCATAAGTACGGTGGCCGAGACGGCTCACATGATTGCAAAAGCCACAACACAACGGCAAAGCCGAAACACGAAGGACAAACGCCGACACGACGGCACAAAAGCCGAAACGACGAAGACAACGCCGAACACGACGGCAAAAAGACCGCAAGCACAACGGCGAAAGGCTCAAACAACGACTGCAACACAGCAACACGACGGCAAAAGCCGAAGCACGACGCAAAAGCCGAAGCACGACGGCAAAAGCCGAAGCACGACGGCAAAAGCCGAAGCACGACGGCAAAAGCCGAAACACGACGGCAAAAGCCAAAACACAACGGCAAAAGCCAAAGCACTCCAGCAAAAGCCAACACAGAACGGAAACGAATCAGAACGGAAGTAATAAGACTTTTTTTCTAACCTTTCATTCAGTTTCAAGCTATTGTGATTCTTGAGAGATACGTGATTTTGGTAAGGGATAGGTGAGGGTGGACATTCCGGTGTTGCCGCTTTTATTTCTTCTTTCAAAGCCTTCACGGAGAGCTTTCGGGGAGAAAAAAGGAGGGCGGAGGAGGGAAAACGGGATCTGGTTTTTTGTCTGCCATTCTTTCTTTTTTACCTATTTTTTATTACTTTTAAATACCTTCCACGTTATCGTCAGTGTAAACCCTAATACTGGGGGTCTATATATTGAGTTTAAACGTTTGGATACGCAAGCTGTGTGGTGGCCTAATGGGTAGCACACTTGGTTACAGTCCCAAAGGGTTGGGGTTCGAGGCTTGCGGGTGTCATTTAGTACGTATACATTTTTTTCTGTAAAAAAAAAAAGTATCATACGTGGTTCTTACGTACATTTTGAGAATCAAAATAAATATACTTCTTGCAACATAATTCCAGGCAGTTACGTCGTTTCAGTTGAGGATGGTGGGTTGTGGCACGCAGCGCCAAAATTCCTTTTCGCCATGGACCCCATGCAACAAAAAATGACTAAACTACCTGGAATTATGTTGCAAGAAGTATTTATTTATTTTGATTCTTAAAATGTACGTAAAAACCAGTATGATACTTTTCTTTTTTTTTTACAGAAAAAAAAACATATAACACTAAATGACACCCGCAAGCCTCGAACCCCAACCTTTGGGACTGTAACCAAGTGTGCTACCCATTAGGCCACCACACAGCTTGCGTATCCAAACGTTTAAACTCAATATATAGATCCCAGTATCAGGGTTTACACTGACGATAACGTGGAAGGTATTTAAAAGTAATAAAAAATAGGTAAAAAAGAAAGAATGGCAGACAAAAACCAGATCCGTTTTCCCTCCTCCGCCCTCCTTTTTTTTCTCCCCGAAAGCTCTCCGTGAAGGCTTTGAAAGAAGAAATAAAAGCGGAAACACGGCGAATGTCCACCCTCACCTATCCCTTACCAAATATCGTATCTCTCAAGAATCACCAATAGCTTGAAACTGAATGAAAGGTTAGAAAAAAAGTCATTATTCACTTCCGTTCTGATTCGTTTCCGTTCTGTGTTGGCTTTTGCTGGAGTGCTTTGGCTTTTGCCGTTGTGTTTTTGGCTTTTGCCGTCGTGTTTCGGCTTTTTGCCGTCGTGCTTCGGCTTTTGCCGTCGTGCTTCGGCTTTTGCCGTCGTGTTTCGGCTTTTGCCGTCGTGCTTCGGCTTTTGCGTCGTGCTTCGCTTTTGCCGTCGTGTTTCGGCTTTTGCCGTCGTGTTTCGGCTTTTGCCGTCGTGTTTCGGCCTTCGCCGTTGTGCTTCGGCTTTTGCCGTCGTGTTTCGGCGTTTGTCTTCGTGTTTTCGGCTTTTGCCGTCGTGTTTTCGGCGTTTGTCTTCGTGTTTCGGCTTTTGCCGTTGTGTTGTGGCTTTTGCAATCATGTGAGCCGTCTCGGCCACCGTACATAAGTGATGTTTTTGCCCGTCATGGGTCACCATCCTACCTCATTTCAGACAGAGGAACCCCTTTTGTCAGTGATCTGTCGAGCATGTTGTGTCAGTTGCTGGGAACCGAACACAGACTGACCACAGCTTCCATCCAGACAAATGCAACTGAACGTCAATCGTCAATCGCTAAAAACTGCCATACGAGCATATGTGGAGAACAAGCACACAAGCTGGGACAAATTTCTCCCTCAAATCTGTTTTGCTCTACGCACTGCCCCCCACGAAAGCACAGGTCTCAGCCCCTCCATGATGCTATACGGGCGTGAACTGGAAACCCCACTTGACCTTGTCACTCAACCTTCTTGGGATGGAATGGAGGAACCTGAAATGTCATACTCAGAAAACTTGAGAGCTTCCATCCAGGAAGCACATGATCATGTACGAGCTGTGCTTTCAAAGAGTCACAAGCGGCGGAAACATTACTATGACTTAAGACGCCGCCATATTTCTTATACGGTCGGAGACCTTGTCAGAGTGAAGTCTCACCCCAAATCAGATGGCCAAGCTAATTTTACTGCAAAGTTAGCTCCCTTTTTTACGGGACCATATTGAGTCACTAAAAAAATGTCAGATGTAAACTACTACCTTACAAGAGTGGACACTGGAGAGAAAGCTGGTGTTTTCCACGTCGCAAACCTACTGCCATTCCATACAAAGCTTCAAAAGCCAAACAAGTTCAAATGAGGCCCTTGGAGGCACCAGACTCTGATTTGGATAATGAAATGCCCCCTGACGTTGGAAATCAACAGCTGGACAATCCTCAGACTGCTACCACTGTTACCTATAAAGGGTCTGTTAACGGAAATCCTGCTGACTCTGACCTTGTTGCCTCACCTTATGACTTTGTACAGACTAATGACGATTTGAGTGTAAACATAAACATTCCTGGCAATCATCCCGGTGGACCTTTGACTACTTTTTCAGACTCTTACAACCTCAGACCAAGACATATTCCCAGGGTTACCTCTGGATGGTCAGTCAACAAATGGACTAACCCTTATCACACCTCCAAGTTTGACCTAAAATAAGTTTAACATAAATGTTCTGCTGTTTTACATCTGTTTTGACTTTGATGTTTGGGTTAAAAAAAAAAAAAAAGCTTGCTTTTCTTTCAAAATTTTCTTGAACACCATTAACATGCTTCATTCTTTGTGACACTGTCATGTATGTTGGATGTTTCAATGATTTAGAAAAAAAAAACTGCCTTGTCTGGGTGAAATGCTTTATGTCCCGCGCGGGACTGAAGCGTGCACCTTTTTTTTTGTCGCTGGGACCAGACCTCTTCTTCTTCTTTCTCCTTCCTTTTATCGTAACCCTCAGGTTGTGCAGCTCTTGTTTTTAATATATGTATATTTGAGACATTAGCCGTCCAACCGGGCTTTATAAGGTTGAGGACTATGATTAATAAAAAGACGAACACTGTTGGAGGCCCAGATTTTGCATAGTCGTGAGTTTTTGTTGCCATCTTCCTTTTTTTCCCTCTCTGCTGAGTTTCGGGGACTTTGCACAACCTGTGAACGTTACAACGGGGCGGCTAACGAAGCTGCGTTAGCTAATGCGAATCTGATTTGGTAAGAGTTTTATTGTCACCTGTGACAAATGCTTTAGAATGAGTGGTTGATTTTATTTTATTTTATTTGGTTGATTTTATTTTATTTTATTTTATAGCAACATCACGGCAGCGGTATATCCGGACTGGCCGGGGGTTTTAAAGACTGGGCGTGAGGTTTTGGGATGCAACAAGTATAAAGCTCATGTTTTTATTAATGACAGCATTAAATTATTTTCTATGAGAAAGTGTGTTTTCTGGTCTTAGTGTTGGAGTACTGTGCCCTGCTGTCCTGTTATTAAGTTCATGGTTTGGTGTTTTTTGTCTGTCCGCTCCCCACGTCAGCGTGGTTGATAAATAAGGTGTGGGAGCAGATTATTTTCTCTATTTTGTCCTGTTTGTTGGTTTAAGTCACTTCCCTTAGTTCACACTCCTTTGTTTTCTTTAGATTTGGTCTGTGTCCGACATAGAGTGAGCTCTGCATCACATTATTGCACATGTCTGAATTTTATTGTTGTGTTTTTAATGTATTTTTCCTGCTCATTTTGGAGTGGTGTCATTCGTCATGGTAACAGGCAATCAGACTCGGGTCAAGGAGAAGAGAGCTCGGAACAATTTTTGTTATTGTATTAATAAAACTCTGTGACCTGCTCTATTGTCTGGAAATTACCTTATTATCTCGGTGCAACGACTTACATTTAAATGTAAACTTCTGGTTCAGATCGCGCCTGCGTGAAGAAAAGAGCTTCTCAGCGCAATACGGTTTACCCTCGCGATGGAGGTCTTTATATCTGCCATGAATCCGTCCCCCGTCTCCCTCTCTCCCAAGTCTTCTGCCACTTCCTGGTTCTCCACACTTCACTTCCTATCAACCCTCTGCTGTAACTCTCTGAAGCCCCTCAGCTGGTTCCTATCAGTAATCACTCCCAGCAGTATTTAGTCTGAGTTCTGTTCAGTGTGAAGTCTTGTTTGTTCCTCTCTGCCTGCATCACTGAGCGTTCTCAACCTGAACTTCTGTTTCATCTGACCCTGCTTCGTCTGCCGCCTGCCCTGACCCTCACCTGGACCCTGACCACTCTGGTTGTTCTCTGATGCCCTCATGCTCCTGCTTGACCCCTACCTGCCTGACCCTGATTTTGCTTTGTGGACTTTCAGCTGTCCTGTCTGTTCTCTTGGATCCACCCGTCTGCCTGTTTCTGACAGTATCCCTCTGCTTGGAGGGCTAGATTTAACAAAAATATCTGGACACACTCACACTAAAAATGCCCCCTCAAATGGAGGGGAAGGGAAGAATTCAGATGGGGTCTTGTACCCCATACAGAGCTGTGGGATTATCAGGTCAAACTAAGAAGGTAAACATGACTGTTTAAGAGACACAAACAACATAACAAACTAAAAAGAAGCTTATTTTGCTAAAATGATTTAACACATCCAGAGCAAATGATCCAAACTAAACTACATTTTGGACCATGGGTAACTTTCTCAGTTCAAAATGTAAACTATATGAAATCTGTTACAACCAGATGTCAATCAAAGCTGAATGAAACTCAAGGTAAGTCCACATGAGGCATGAACTACTTTTAGGGATTCTGTTACAATGACGACACATGATTGATTCACTTGGAGGTTTTGTGATGGTTGTGTCTTTTAAGGTGGACTTGATTCAAGGCGCTGCCTTCTGTTTCAGCTTTTAGTCGATGCTCACAGGTGAACTTCTACTACTCTTCTGTTAATTATTCCTGACCTGTGAGATTTAGAAACAAATCATAGGGATGGAATTGGTGCTGTCATATTTAATATTTGGAATTTGAAGCCCGTCACTCACCTGCAGAGCCTGCTGTCATTCAACAGTGTTACAGAGAAATACAGCTCTGCGATGGAGCGACGAAGCGCGATGGGTAAAATCAATTTCCCCTCCCAGCGTCCTTGTTCTGTGCACCAAGCAGGCGCAGCGCCGGCCCGAGAACCCTGACATGAAAAATGACAACATGAACCTTGTGTGGTTCATCTTCTGTGTGCTGTCGAGCTTCCTTCACTTTGTTCCATACAGAACTTCAATCTGCCTGAGTTATGCTTCGCTCCAAAGGAGAGAAAAGAATGAACAGGCTGGGTGACCTGTGGTGGGGGTGCAGAACAACACCCCCCCCCCCCCGCCCCCCCCCCCCCCCCCCCCCGACTGTAAAGGAATGGGACCGTTTTAGTCCTGCTTACGTTTGTGAGGCTGTCAAACTGTAAAATGAGCTTCCTTTGTGAAAAGGGTTTTCCTCCTAAAAGAACCTGATGATTTTTGTCAAAAGTAAGTTCTGAGTGTTACATTTACAAATGCAAAAGGAAAGACAAATTTGCAGTCGTCACTTAGAAAGTCAAAACTAAACATCAATTCCAGAAATGTCCTTTTTGACTTGAATACATAACAAAGACATTTGAATCAAAGAGTTGATATTTTCTCCCAGTTCCTCCTCCAACAGAGCTATGACCAAAGCACATCTCCATGTTGTCCAAGAACTCTTCAGAGAAGAAGCAGCAGCTGGTGTTCATTCGCAGCGCAGTCACCAGATCTAAACCCCATGAGCTGTAGTGGGAGCAGCTCGACCTCATGGTATGACAGCTGTGGCCATCCAGCCAATCCAGCTTGTGGGAGGGGCTTCTAGAAGAGCAAGGTAAACCCACTGTAGAAAAGAAGAGCGTTATGTGCAGAGAAAGAAAGGAAATGCCAAGACGTCCACGCCACAGAAAGGGAGACACTAAAAAAAAAGTAATTTGTGGTCAAATTCATTGTCTTTCTTTCATTTCTTGATCTATTATGTAGAGATTTCCTCATAGAAATAGGATGAACTTCCATTTAGTCGACCTGCCAAACAAAAATGTGTAATCTGACTTATCTAAGGTAATGGGAACAAATGAAACTCCATCAGTCAACCTGGATGAGTTTTCCCCTCATCAATCCGTGTTACGACACCACGCCAACCACTAACAGCTTCCACGTTCTGTCAAATCATCATGACAGATAAGTTTCCTTTGATACGTGGATTTATTCAAGCTTTTCCTGACATTTGACTTGGAAAAATATAAGTCAACAAGTTTAAATGGTTTACAGTCAGAAACTGTCTGCTCGTCATCTGAGTCAGAGTTCAGCTCTGCTCTGCCAGCTTCACAGTTTGGACGCAGGACAGGAGAGCAGGAATTGAACCTCTGCTCCTCCAACATCAGGACGTCTCAGAGCCTGAAGGCTGGCATGCAGCAGAAGGGACACTCATCAAGCCATTTTAAAAATACAACTGAATATATCTCTTTCTGATGATAGAAGACAAATGTGCAGAAAGATTTAGTCTAAAACTGCATTAGTGTGTATTTGTTTTATTCAAATGATTGTGAATCTGGGGCAGATGAGAAACTGTCATTGAAAACCAGTTCAGTGGCCTTGTGGTAGAGTGTCCCTCCTGAGACAGGGAGGTTGTGAGCTCAAAGACACTCAGCATACAGGGTTGGACTGGGGGATTAAACCACCAAATGTTCCTGAGCACAGCTGTGTCTGCAGCTCACCACTCCCCCAGGGGCTGGGTCAGACGTGGAAAACGAATGACAGTGAATAGGACTTTCTTGTACACAGTCTCCACTTGAACATATCTATCATCATATTTCTACGTTTGTTCCTAAACAGCTCTATGTCTGGACGTTGTTTGATGTAGACTGGTTCTGTTCCACAGCCTTGCTCCACATTTGGATACATACAATTGTCTTTGTTTGTGTGCGCCTTGTCAATAACAAATTTCCTTTTTTCAAATGATATTTTTCCTCTTTTTTAATGACAAACTTTTGTACATTTTTTGGCAAAGATTTTTTTCTGGTTTTAATATTATTTGAGATGTTAAGTATAGAAAATCATAAATTCTGACTCCTCTTGACTGTAAAAATCATTGTTTGTGTTTTCACTTTGCTAATAATTCATATTGCTTTTTTTAATGAATATAAATTAAATGTAAACTGTATTTATAATTATTCCCCCAAACATACATACAATAAAAAAGTCAAATAAAAAAACAATAACCAATGTCAACTTTTAACAACTGCGACAGACTGGTGACCTGTCCAGGGTAAACCCTGCCTTGCCCATCAGCAGCCAGGTTAGGCTCCGACACCCCCGCGACGCCGAAAGGGATAAAGCGGCTAAGAAAAAAAAAAAAAAGAATGAACTTTTAACAAGAAAATGACAATACATATGTTCATTATTATTGAATTCTAACTTTGTGAAATCGATGACGTCATATCCAGTTTTTAGAAAAATGAAAGTAAAACAGTGAGCATTATGCTGAAATTACCTTTAAAATCCAGCGCGCTACACAGTCCTGCACTGTATAGTTTTTTAGTAGTTATGGATTAGGGAAGGAATTCGGACACAAAGAGCTGAAAGACTGGGGGAAAGGACTTTTTTTAAACAAAAAAGGAAGAAAATTTCTTTAAAGTTAAAAAAAATAAATCAATTGAGTGACAATTTTATGAAACTGAAAATTATTTCTTGATTCACTTCCACACTTCCTTAGACCTCCATTTTATTCAGCCTGACGTACAGAAACTGGAATCAGTTTCCAGCTCTGATCTCGTTTCTTTAAACATTTCTGATATAATTTTTGATGCGATCAACTTTCTCGCCTTTTGTAAAGAGTGTGTCTGCTGGGGAACAATGGGGTCAGAGGTCACAACAGATTCAGAGAACACTCACATCAGTTCTTCCTCCACTGCGGATCTGAGAGGAACAACCACCATCATCATCATCATCATTCTCCCTCTCAGGCCCGTTTATGAGGCCCCTCTCACACCTCTGATCCACAGACTGGGACTTACAGGATCAGCTAGTTTGTTTGATGAAGATTGGTGACAGAGTCTGAGGACAAAAGCTGAAGTCAAGCAGCCAAGAAAGCCCACCTGTTCACCTCATTGCTCTTCAGGCTGGAGGCACACGGAGCTTCCTGGAATGATCTCATCTGTCCTTGTTGGGTTTGCTGCAGAGCTCCAGAGCTGGTTTGATCCATCCATTTTAATCAGTCAAGCTTGGCCACTCCCTGATTGTAAAAGAACAACTGTGAGGTCAAAGTGTGGCACGCCTGCCTCCAAAGCCAAGGAAGGGAAGAGCTGCTCCTCTTGGTTAACAGCTCAGATAAAAAAAAAAGATTTTAAGGAACAGTGATTATGTTGATTAATGTTTTTAATATTCTGTCAGGTGAAATACTAAACTCAGAGCTTCACAGGTTCACACTCATAAAAATAAAAACTCTTTGTTGTCCTTTTCAGTAAATTGCATCAAAAGAAACCATAAAATATGTTAATTCAATGTGACAGTTTAGCTGTTAATGAGTTTGTATGTAAATGTAAAAAATTCTCAATTCCAACAGTACAAAAGCAGACAGAACAGGTTCTTTTTCAACCTCGTCTTAAATCAGAAGGACTTTTCAGAGGTAAAATGAAGAAGACAGCTGGGGTAACTCCATACTGTTTATACCTCACATGCCCTGGCTCCTCTCACATCACACTAAATGGATTTTGCTCCTCGTATTGCAGCGATCTTCCTGTTTCCTCCACTCGATGCTTAAATTAATCATGGTATTTATTGTCCCTTCTAAGTGAAATGAAAATTAATTTTCCCCACAGGCTACAAGTGAGGAGAAAATGGGAAATCATCACTCAACCAACATTATCTTTATTATTTGCACCCATTTGTTTAGATAAAAAGGAGGAAGTGAGTCCGAGTTTCTGCAAGATCCTGGAGAAAACATAAATGCAAGCGGCCACTGATTGCTTGCTAAGAGCAAGGAGAACAGAAAGGGTAAAAAAGCTGCAAACATTTTCTTGACCTGAAAAAGAAAATCCCTGTCCAGTCATGCATGATATTAAAGCTGCTGAGTGGAAGTCTGTTGTTTGGAGTCATGGCACGACAGGGATGGGATCTCATCAAGTCAAAGCCATCAAAGCTGCAACTTCTTATGGTGTCTTTGACCATCAGAAATCACAATGTCACCACATGCAAACCTGTGTCTGTGATGCAGCAGATTCTGAACGTTGTTCTGTGTGTCTTTGAAGCTGATGCTTCTGTTGTCTTGATACCAGTTCTGCAGGAATCTAAACCTCAACAGGAAAACATTCATTCTCCAATTCCAGTGAAGTTTCGATGGCTCTCCCTCGTTTGATTCATCAAACCAAACAAAGAAGATGAGCGCTTTATTGTCTGTTTATTCCATAGAGAGGTAATTCTATCCAGCATGCAGGCATGATCAGTGAGGAAAATGAAGCCCTGCGCTCATGCAAATGCAAATGTGATCACCAGTTAAACGTTTACTCCTGCAGCTGCAGTCACACTTTCAGCAGCTAAAGGCCATCATAAAGTCAAAAGAGTTTTTGTAGCTCCAAGTTTGAAACGTCCAATGTTATTTTTTTTTCTAATGTCCAAGAGATTTATTTTAAAGTCCGGTTCAGGCCAACATTCAGTGAACACAGACAGAGCTCAGCTTCTATTTCTGATCTTTGTAATCGTAGATTCTGCCCAGAAACACAATTTACATTCATACTTTATCACGGGTTCAGTCATTACATTATGTTTGTACCTGATAAAGAATTGGTTTCTGAATTATTTGGAGTGACAGAAACTCGTGTTTAAATCAGACTTGTGGTCCTCTAAAATCTGTCAGGAGAGCCGGACCTGGAGCAGATGTGTGGAGTGTTCAGGTATTCCACCTCATAGGAGAAAAAATAAATAATATCTGGATAAAAACTTTAACTTTGACTCATTTAGACTGAAAACATTTAGGAGTTTTTATTTCAAAGCTGTGACTTTAGTCATTATGTTAGCATCAGGTTCAACAATGGTTGATGTTCCTCAGGGAAAAGCATAAACTTAGAGAAATGTTGTGTTCATGTGTTGTAGGAATAGTTTCAATGACTTGAAATCAAACATGAACATCAGAAAAACCACAAATGTTTCACCTGATTTCAAAATAACTTTGTGCACTCAGGCAAAAGTCAGTTTATTTGTAAAGCACCATCCACAGGGAGACACTAGAATTACAGAGAGAATAAAACATGGCCCCCATAATTTGCCCACTCCTGGTCTAAATGCTCAGATAAACAGTGAGTCTGGATGTGTTGTGGTCTGGAGGAGCTTGTCCTGCAGCTCATTCTCCTCATCATTCTTTATGATGAAGCCCATACAAACTTTAAAGACGTTTGGAGTTTTACTTATTACTTAGTTTTGATTATTACATGTAAATAAGCCTCAGTGAACTTCAACTCCAGGACACCCAGAGAGGATTTCAGCTCTGTCTGTCAGAGCCCTCAGAGGACAGTGCAAACGCTGTCTGCCCTGCTGAAGCAGATTGATCTGTGTTTGCAGGAATTCCTCAAACAATAACGAGTCGGACCTGCAGTGTGACAGGAATACCTGACAGAGGATAATGACCATTTCTGCAGCAAACAAAGGCGGGTCCCTCCTCTTCACTGTGTGTTTTTCATCAAGCATGTTCAGAACAGACTCAGACAAAACCCAGAATCAACAACTGCTCCAGAAAACCTGTTTCTCATTCAGTTCCTGCCCATGAAGCTGAGAGCCGCTGTGTCTTTACCGTCCCTGTAGAGCAGCTGGACTTCTGCAAGCCTTTCATTCATTGAGGAGACATGCTCGCTGGAGGAACATCTTTTTATTTTGAATTCTCTCTGGAATTGTCATCATTTCACAAGTATGAGATGTAACTAAACTGTTTCACTCAGCTCACCTGCACCACAGGTGCTGTCAGTTTGTGTGGTGTTTGTTTGTTTTTTGGTGCTGGAAAGCAGCTGCTCTCCGTGAGTGAGGTGTCCTGTACTCTGGAGCTGGACCCCCTACTACACCTGAACCCCACAGAACACCTGGTCAGGCCACACTGACCAATGAGCTTCTGGAAGAATGATCCAGAACTCCTAGAAACACTCCCCAACCTTCAATGCACCACGATCAGATCAACAATCTTCATCATCTATCTCGATTGGAGAGAAATTTGTCTGTGAGTCTCATCAGATCATTCTAATTCATGTGTTTAATGACATGTTTTCATTGTTTATTTATTGATTCCTTGTGTCCATGTAGACGCAGCCACTGTGTAGATCTGATGTTTGTCTCATCTCACTCTGTTAACCCAGTCGTGTGTTTGGAAAGCTGAAATCTAAATTTCAAATATGGATTCAACATTCGGGCTGGGTAACTTTTGAAAAGGTCAAAAGACGTGAAAAGAGAATCTTGTTCTTGCTTCAGATGATAATGGGTGAGATCAGCAGACAGTGGAGCTCCTCCCTCTTCCCGGAGGAGTCGACGTCCAACAGGGCAGAGAAAGGGCACCTCAGCTCACATGATTGAAGTGAAGGAGGGCGATCGTCTGACGTGAATGTCATGTGGGAGAGATCAATGGCGTGACAGGAGCCGGCGGAGCGGCGGCACATGCTGACAACTCCACCATGAATATTTACAGCCTCGCCCTTCCCTGCATCTGCAGGAGTCCACATCACCATTCCCTCCATCAGTTGGATTTGTTGGGGCTGTATATGCAGGTGTCGATCTGTGATTCATAATGAGACCGTTGGTTATTGTCTGAATCCAAAACCATGTGAGGAATGTATCATCCAGGAGTAGAATAGGTAGATGCTCCACTCTTGCTTCTCTTCTTCCTGACACTCAAACACATTTATACTTCTTTATATCACGTGTCACAGTCAAGGCCCGGGGGCCGGACCCGGCCCTCCAGATCATTTTATTTTATTATTATTCATGTTATCTTGCGCTCATTTGTAATTTGTAAAATTTTGAAAAAAGACATTTTTATGGAGAGTAAAAGATTGAAAGTTAGTTAAGGTTTAAGTTCATTCAGGCTACACGCTAGCTAATTTGGCTAATAACGATAGCCAGAACAAGAACGGCTCCTCCCTTTAACAGTTAACGTCATGGTTACATGACATCATGACTGGAGAGCAGCTTCTGGAGTTTTAATGAGCGGGAAACTGAGGTGACGGGAACTGAGGTGACCCCTCTACTCTGAACCTGGACCCCCGGCTCCACATGTTAAACTTTCTGTCAGAAATGTGGGTTTTATTCTTGCATGTGCAGCAGAGCTGTTGTGATGGAAAGAAGATCATTTATTCAAACAGAGTCTGTCCAAGACTGTTGGATTGACAGATTTAAAAGGAGAAATACTCGGAAATGAAAAAACTAAATGATTTCTGATTACATTTGTGACACACAGACATGATAAAAAGTCTAAAACAGGATTTTCATCAGAGGAGGACCTAAACGACCCCAGTCAGCAGCTACAGCCTGCTGTGGGCTTTACTGCACAGCTTGTCAGTGTCCTTGATTCAGTCCCGTTTATGGTTCAGGTGAATACCAGGATACTTACCTGTGGAAGTCATCAGAAATGTTCTACAGAACATCTAAAGTCTGCAGAGGGTAAAGAGAAAGTGGGCCAGTACAGTCTCCTTGGAGAACTCCCACACTGCCTCAGAGGACATCTCACTCATTCTCTGACCTTCACAATCTGAAGCCTGTATGACTTCAGACAGGCTTCAGTCTGGCTTCTGTATGACTTACTCAGCCAGGTAAGTCTGTTCCATCCCCCTCCAGTTTAACCCCTAAAAGCACTGGCAGCATAGTCTTGCAGATGTTGGATAAGTCAAAGGAGAGGATTCTCACAGCCCTGCTGAGCTTCCAGCTGCAGAAGGAGGAAGCAGAGACGGCAATGTCCTCCAAACACCAACACCAGTCCAGTAAATCCTCAAGTTCTCCACAGGTTGCAGGAGGTCCAGCAAGTTGTAGAATCCATAACACCCCATGTTCATCTCCACACAATATCTAGTAACTGAAGAAAGATGGAGAGGAACCGGCTGGAGTCTGGAACAGATGCCATCAGGTCTACCTGTTTCCTCGCCATCAGCTCGATTCTCACCTGCGCTGCTGTAAAGACCAGGAGATGCCATGGGATACCTATATGTGAAGGACTGGGGTAAAAGGAGACAGCTGGAGGGATGTATGGTCAATCAAGCCCACTGAACTGATTTTTTAGATTTTTAAACATTTCTGTTTCCTCTCAGTCAGTCATTGAAGGCTGGAACAGTTATGCTGCTGTGGTTGCTCCTCCGTCTTCCTGCTACAGCTGGTTCTCTCCTTTCTGTCCTCTTTTGCTCCTTGTCTTCAGCTCTCGGCTCCTCTTTATTACATGAGCTAAAGGGTCTTTTCTTTGTTGTTTGGAAAACTGTCCAGAATTAGGATGAAGAATGGCCCAAACAGATCCAGGAGTGCAGACAGAAATGTTAGAAGAAAGGAGAACGTGGTCAACAGGTCAGTTAGTGAACGTTGACTCAGGAAGGTCGCTCAGAAACTCAACTCAAAGACACTTTGACACATGGGCGGCAAGGCGGGAACTGAACTTGCAGTCTTCCAATCAGAAGTCAGTCGACCTACCTCTGCGCCACAGCGGCCCCACCCACAGGTGTTCGAGTCTCTGTCGATCATCTTCTGACCTGAAAAAGGATTTTTTTTGCCATTTCAAAGCGGACTTTCGTGTTTGGTTTGTGCTACCACTTAAGCTAGATCCCAAATTTAGGCATGATAAGCAACAAAAGCATTTCTACTATTAAGAAAGTGCTTAATATGATGTAAAGCTCATGTATAGAATACGAATAATAAGTATAGAATAGTCAAAATGTGGGTTCTTGGTGGAGAGTTGAGATCAGAGCTGCTCATTCCTGTCCTCCAGATCTATGACTGACTATTTTACTGATCTCCAAGCCCTGCCAGCTGCTGATTGGCTCAGTCAGATGTCTCCACATTCTGATTGAAAGAACACACCTGGTCCAGGTAATCAGCAGCAAGCAGTACATGGAGAGCTGGAACACAGATGGTAGATCTGGAGGACCAGGAATGAGCAGGCCTGAGGAGACAGTTTAAGGAACGGATACTTTGGAGAGAATAGAGAGATACAGGAGAAACTGTCTTTTCTCCTAAATAATTAGAGATGTGTGCTGTTCAGGATGTTGAAGATTTGAAAGATTTGGACCAGGTTTCATTTGGATATCGAGGTAGGGTATTGATAGTTTAAAATAAGTTTTATTAGTGTTGGCTCTGGGACTGAACAGGACTCATGTGGAAGGACCAAGACCAATTTATTTAAGGTTTCAAACCCCAGCGTGCTGCCCTGTGAAGTGGTAAATAGCAGTACTTGTGTACCAAGCTGTCTTACACTTTGCTTCCTCGATTAAGACCCAAAGTACAAAGAACAGCACAAACATTTATTAGACACACTAAAACTTTTTTTAAAACCTAAAAAACATAACTTTTTAACATAAATATGAATAAAAACAGGCAGCAATATTATGTCAGAATAAATCCATTTGAACCTTATATAATGTTTAATATCTTCTATATTTTCTCAGGCTATTAATAACAATAAAATAAAATGATCTTAAGGGCCTAATAGAATTACCTGGAGGGCCGGATCCGGCCCCTGGGCCTTGCCTTTGACACGTGTATTACATGTACTTCACATGCAGAAATCCTGTCATCCTTCTTTCTAATTTGGCTTCTTTAAATTTAGTTTGTTCAAAATTGTTAATTTGTACATCTTATATGTTACAGTCACATCTGCGTTAACACAATGAAAGTATGTCTAACATCCATGTTTGAGAGGTGGAGGCAGAAGCTTGGCTTATTAAAGCCTTAAGTCTTTATAATAGACTATTACAGTACTGAGAACCTTCAACAATAATCACAATAATCTCTATCAACAGAATGTACCATTTAAACTGAATAATAACCATAATATTTATATATACACATTAACACACATGCTTATTTTTTTCTTTCATTAAACAGTATTTTATCTATTGTTGGATATATTCAATACCTGCTGTTATTACATTCATATGAGGAGTTTTTGTATTTTGTTCATGTCATACATTTAAAACTTTTTTAAACAAGTATATTTACTGCATTGTTATTTTTCCAAACCAAGATTGTTCCACAATTTTCCTCCACATACAGACTCACTGAATGATGGTTGTTTGAATTTTCCTGTTCCACGTAATTTATGGGAATCATCTCTCAGAATAAATACCTTCATAGTCCCAGGACACTTGAAGTGTGTCAGACAGTTCAATTAGCTCACCCTTGTGTGAGGACCGTGGAGTGGAGGAAGCGGTTCTGTGGAGAGCATAACTGCCTTGTTTTGGTGATACAGAGACGCCATCATCCGTCTCGGGATCACTTATCGAGCTGATGCGAGCTCAGGGCGCAGGTACACATCCACAAGCACCGCCTCCTCTTTGATATGAAGTGGCTCTTAGCGAGGAGGTGAGCTGCACTGCAAAGCCGCTAAGAGGAGATCAGAACCTCCAGCAGGATGAAAGGGCCACTCTCGGGTGATTACAGCAAACACGTCCCCGCTCCCCGAGGAGCAGACTTCCTCTCCACGCCGTAAACATATCCGTTTAGATCGTCTCAACCTTGACAAAGTGTGTGTTGTGTGTGTTGTGTGTTAGTCTAGAGGTGAATGAGAGAAGGAGGAGAAATATGATTCATTCACCATCTATAATGTGCTCATCTATTTTACTGCAGTGTTTTGTAATGACATGTATTCAAAGTGTCAATGGCTGTGTTAAAGTGACAGGCGTTATCCCTGGGAGTTACGGCTCCAATCATGACCCCTGCCATCAGTAAAGCGTCACTCTAATATCACTAATGGCCAGTGTGCTAATTGTAGCACATTAAAGGAGGCACATTATGTCTTCAGGAAGATTTATCTCCCAGTTTTTGGTTTATGGCTCCTCACATATTCTCAACCAACTTTATGCATTTCCATAATTGTGCTTGACACTGTCAGAGTTAATGCAACGCATTAGTGAACACCACAGATAGTGAGGATGTAAGAAAACGCCTCGCTGCCTGTGCTGGGTTGAGCTGGTATTACTGTGAGCTCAGCATCTGCACATTAAAACTGGAGAAGGTGAATAATTCATGACGATCATCTCAGTCTGAACCAGTCTGATCAGACAACCATCAGAATGATCCATTGCTGCAGATACTTTGGAGGCAAATTGAGCATGAGTGAGACCGGTGTGGACATGCAGCAGTCGTGTCTGCGCAGACACCCACAGGCTGAGGCGGTTTGTGCTCACCTGCTGCTGTGCAGGAGGAGGCCGGCCAAGTTGTCTCACACATGACAGCTTCAATCTGCTGCGGGATGGCTGAATAATTCAAAGTGGTTATGCGGGACCATCTGGCAGCCGAATGCAGCTGCACGAGACTCCCTCAAACAGCCTCAGTGCAGCACACGCTGGACCCCTGCTGAGGCCAAAGCCTGAGCCGCTCAGCAGCCACGGGAATGTGCTGCGTCAGACCAGCAGCTCCCTGACAGGATGCCGACTCTCAGAGACGGAGCTCAAATATCGTCGATGTGACATGAGGTCCATTTCATTCCATAACAGCACGAAGAATGATTGTAATGTGAGACCTTTCAGTAACACGTGACGATGACTTCTGAGGGCGGAGCAGACCTGAAACAGATTTAATCTTTCAGGGTTTTCTCTTTATTAAATACATTGTACAGTGTGATGATCACAAATGTTTTACTGAAAACATTTTCTGTAAAAAACATATACATACACATATATATATATATATATATATATATATGTGTGTGTGTACCCTAGGGATGCAACGGTACAGTTTGTTGACGGTTCGGTACGTACCTCGATACGAGGGTCACAGTTCGGTACGTATCGAACAAAAAAAACCTGAAATCCTAATATTCCACAGATTATGACTTCATCTTTAAACTGAAACAACATAAAGAAATCCGATTTTCTTCAAGTCAACAGCTTTTGGCAGTTATTGTAGAATCACACTTACATAGAACTCTTGTTAACATTACAACTTGTAAACAGTTTAATCAAATGTAAAAGTGTCTCAGTTCTCAATACTTGTAAACATGAATATAATAAACTCCAACAATCTCAGCTGTTCTCTTAAGTCTTGACATTCTGCAGTTCTGCACTCTTTATTTTCTAGTGTGAGGACCGTCATATAATGAACATTTACAGAGATTTAGTTCTGTTATCAGGAAGTCCAGATGTATGTGGAAAGTTGTGTTTTTACTGAGTCGTCTTCAATTTGTTCACTTGTTCATAAAGTTCAGGTATATATAGATTTCTCTGTGAAATCTGGACGTGTTGGTCCTCTATATTGTAGATCAACTGTTTTCATTAAATGACTAAAGTTCTCATTATCAACCACTGAAAAAAGACTGCAGAGATTTATCAATAAACACTCTGATGGAGTCAGATATGTTCTGGTGTTTATCTGAGGTAACACTTTAGAAATAGATCTGGGATGTTTTCATTGTGTTATCTGCTTAGTTGGTCAACTTTAACACAATGACAGAGCTGGATGATGACATCAGAGATGGGCGGTCATGTTGGACGTTTATTCCCACATCGTACATAAAGAGATAAAGTAATTCTTGCAGATATTGTACTTCTTATCAACACATTTCACTCCCTGATCCTCAGATTCTACGATGAACATTAGATCTCTTCACATCTCAGGTTTTAGAGTTTGTGGTGCATTCTTCAAACACGAGCTGGAAGCTGCTCACACACCGGCGTCGACGTGGATTCAAGCGGCCACAGAATGAAAACTCCTCAAAAACGCGAGCAGTCTGAAGTTCTGCTCTTTTGCAGATACTCTCCACTGAAAGTGTCCGCCCAAACGAGCGCCGACAGCCGGAGCGCGAGCACATGCAGCTACAACGTGCTGACTGTCACGGCTGTTTGGGCAGCTAGCTAAAATGCTATGTTTTTAGCATTTGAGCTCCACCTCCCAAGGGAAGAGCACATATATATATATATATATATATATATATATATATATAGTAACATTTTCTCACATTTATTTCTGCAGCAGAAGTGACTGAATGCTCCTTTGAAAGTTTGTCAAATCTTTCTGCTGATGCCAGTTTGCAGTTTAGTTTCAGTTTTGAGCTTTTGGGCTTGTGGGTCTGGATCAGAACCATACATTCCCCATATTGATGGACGTTTTTATGTAGCAGCAGTGAAGATTTACACTACAGCGAGACACAGAGCGATCATAATCAGACAGGTGGTGCTCAGGTCAGCTCCAAAAGCCACACCCCCTCAGAGGAGACTTTGGAAACAGAGGCTTCAGATCAACATGAAAAATGGCTTTTTAAGAGAGTAAGGTCGAGGGGTTTTGGTTGAAAACTTCATAAGCAGAATTAAAACAATAATGGAAACAGTTTCTTTTTCATTAAAAAAAATGTCATGGGACTTTATTCTAATAAATTTACACAGGTAATTACAAGCTTAAACAAACTAGATAAATGTTGTTAAATTGTCTTGACTGTGTGTGCGACAAGTAAACAGGAATCAAAGGTTAAAATATGCCTTAAATTTATATATTTTATGTCTAAGAAATCTTTACTTTTTTTGAAAATATAGATGAATATTTGAAAATGTGAACAATTTCTTCCACTGTAGAATGGTGAATTAGGAGAGTAGTGCACTCAGGGAGGCGAACAGTTTTACCATGGGAGGGGCAGCACGTGCGTTCATCACTGAGGCGCTGTGCACAGAGGAAAAGGGTTTTCATCAGTGATGGGCATTGAAGTTTGATGCTGGTGAGGCACTGACCTTTTCAGTCAGATTCACAAATAAATGAACCCAATATACTAACCAACTAGTGATTATGTTTCCTTATATCAGCATTCTCTCAAAAGAATGAATGCAAGTGAAAGAACACAAGAATGAACGAATGAAAGAACACATCAGGAACATATTAGAAACTCAATCACAGGGGGCCAAAATCTAAAACACACCTTAGGGCCGAACAGGATTAACATTTATTAGACACTTTAAAACTTCCTTTTTAAAACTTAAAAAATGAACTAAATTATGAATCGAGATCCGTGGCATTACTTGCCATAATCCTAGTGTGAATGCTGGAAGCTGAATTTTGCTGCTGAAGATGAAAGTGCTGATAGCTGAAGATGATGAAATTGATAGCTGAAATCACTGAAGCTAAAAGCCAGCTAAAATTTTTTCTAAATATCAAATTAGCCTAAAAAAAAAAAAAAAAAAAAACTTATGTTAGTCGAAACAGTTAATATGTAGCTGAAATATTAGCTAAACTCCAAAACCGCAGAAAGAAAATCTTAGTAAATGCCAAAATAATCAAAAAAGCTGGAAGAATGTCAATTTAAAAAAAATGTATAACCACAACTTTTAACATAATTCTGAATAATAAAATGCAGGAATATTATTCCAGAATAAATCGACTTAAACCTTAAATAACTTTCAATGTTTTAACCTCCATAAAAATACATTTTGTCAAAATTACACAAGTTAGAAATAAGCTCAAGATAACATTAACAACAATAAAATAAAATTATCTGGAGGGCCGGATAGAATTACCTGGAGGGCCGGATCTGGCCCCCGGCCTTGACTTTGACACACGTGTATTAGAAAAAAGAATTTCTAAAATGTACAGCGGTTAAAAAATACCACGGTAACTGCGACACATAGACTAGAACATAGACACAAATCCCCACAAACACACACTTACTTGAACACATGCACATGCAGAAAAATGTTATTAAAACATTTATAACTGTGAAAAAAGTATAAACTGCATTTATAGCACACATATGTGGAAAACATTGATTCTATCCTTGGTGTGTATCATGATGGCAGGTGAGGAGTTGATCAGTACAGCTCTGCCTCACCTGGCTGCATGTTCCTGGTTTTATTGAAGAATCCTTTCAGGTCATGGGTCGCTGGAGTCAACCCAGCTGCTGCTCGGTTCACCCTGAACGGGAGAAAGACTTTGATTCTACTGAAATGTTTGCCTTTATTGTGTGATGAGTCATGGAAAACTGATCTGATCTTCAGTGATATTCAGTGTGGTTGTGATGGAAGACTGTGGGGGTCAGTCACTGTGGAGATGCTCTCCTGCTGCTGCTGGAGGAGCAGCCCCATCAGTACAGTTAGCAACAGAACAGTGACGCTTGCTCTCAAATGGAAATGTTCATTTTGAGACACAGTTTCTAGAAAAATAGTTAATGATAACAACTAATGCTGATATCGACAGTAATTTCAAGAAATGATTTGATTCTTTCGATCCATTAATTTAAATTTGATTCAATTCAATTTTGAGTTTACACATTTATACACATTTGTTTAGAAATACATTAATAATCCACTATGTGTTTTGAATATAATTATATTAATCTGATCCAGTTCACATACAGTAAAATGTATCAGTAGGGCAGTCGTCTCACGATCGGAAGATAGTGGGTTCGATTCCTCGCCCTGCCCATGTGTCGAAGTGTCCTTGGGCAAGACACTGACCCCTAAATTGCCTCTGGTGGGAGGTTGGCGCCAGTGTTCGGCAGCGGAGCCACCACCAGTGTGTGAATGTGTGTGTGACTGGGTGAATGGGTCTGTGACTGTGAAGCGCTTTGGGCCCTCGAAGGAGGGTAGAAAGCGCTATACAAGTATACACCATTAACATTGGAAACATTGTTCTGCTTCTCCTGGAGGACGTTTCAGTTTGGCCATTAGGTGTCGATCACAATATAGCAGTAAACCTTATTCCAGAAGAAGAAGAAAGTATGTTGAGAAAACTGTGCTTTAGACCACAAATGGTTACTTTAAAAATATTTCCCTAAAAGAGTTTAATAAATTTACATTTCTTTGAGTTTATAAAGATGTTCATTTATTCAGCAATGGATGTTTATGTCAACTGAGTGTTAGAAAGTTGTCCAATGGGAAGTTCCATTAAACATTAGCATCAAGCTAATGGACTTTAGCTTTATGTGCTAACTTGATCTATATTTTTATTAATCGATTATTGATCTATTACATTCAAATTGATTAATCAATTTTATCGACCCCGCCCTAATAACAGTTAACATTGCAAATCATTATTATTCATCCTGCTTGTTGACAACGATGGGAGAGATGAGGTAAAATAATGTAAACTGATCAATTCTGCAATCTATTGGTATTTGTGAGTGCGTTATTTAATTGAATATAACTGAATATCTATTTAATTAGGATTCTTTTGGAGCTCCAAGGAAACGAGTTTACAGGACTCTGAAACACTGCCCCCCTGTGGCCGGCGAGAAAACTGAAAATCCTCCCACTGTTTTCCAGCTGTAGACATGTTCTCCAGAGTTCTCCACACAGACCATCCTGCTGGGTTCTTAATGCCGTCTTCTGTTAATCTGATGACAACAATGTTCGTTTGAACTCTCGCGAGAGCAACAGTCATCATGTCATTAATGTCAGAGAATATCTGATGCTTCTCTACTTTTTCCTGTTATATAAAGTGATGATCATTTTCCAAACTTCTTCTCTTTCCTTTCTCACTGAGCATCTTCACGTGTCGACCCTCCCTCCCTCCCCCCTCCTCTTCTACCCCTGAAGGACACGCCCCCATCATCCACCCGTCGCCTCTCAGCTTCCCCGGCAGCAGTGGAGCTTCAGACCTGCTGGAACAGCGGGAGAGACTGGACCTTCAGAGCCGGAACACTCTGTTTCTGACGTACCGCATCGGAACCAGCTCCACACCTGCCCGGAGCCGCTGCGCATCCGGAGCCGGAACCGGCGCGTCACGGGGGTGCCGCTCAGGTACGGGGCAGGTCGGGTTTCATCCTCCCGTGGAGTTCGCGGCACTTCTCTCACCTCTGTGCTCTTTAAATGACCTCATTCCGGTTTGTTGGTCTCCTCTTTACCTGACGTGTCAGAAGCTCGTGGTTCCGTTCGGGGGGAGGGCTATAGCTGCAGAGCTGCTGCTCCGGTCCAGATGAGGAGCTGGCGTCCGGAACCGCTCCGGTCCGAGCATCTCTGTGCTGCTCTTTCTCTGTCAGGAGCTGCTTTGACAGCCTGTCATCATTACTCTGCATTAACTTTCTAATCGGGCTTTGGGAGGTCGCTCTGCTCCTCCAGGAGATGAGGACAGAGGAGCCATGCTGAGGTTCTTCACGGAAAGAGAACTCTGGATGTTGTCTAGCATCTCCCTGTTCTGCAAAGTCTGTCACAGCTCTCCTCTGACAAACATTCCCAACCTGCAGCTGTCTTGAGAAGAATACTGGTTTATTTGAACACAGGATCACCTTCAGCGGAGCGAGGCTGACCTTGTCCTGACAGAAGCCTTCTCTGGTTGTGTAAACAATGGCGGATGTGTGAGAGGCTGTGCAGAAGTGTGATTTGTCTTGTTTACAACCTAAAATCCCAGCTGGAAGTGGAAGTGGTGCACCAGCTTCCCTGCATGCTGTTGAGGCAGCGGGCTTTTCTTCTCAGAGGTCTCCAGCTCTGTTCAAACAGATGAGGAGACTGACTCTCCTCATCTGAACTGTCACTGAGGATGAACATGGCAGAGGTCATCCTTTTTACAAACTTGGTGATGGTGTGTGGAATAGCATGGTTTGATTTGTAGGTTAATCAGATCAATTAGTTTTATAAATTCAAGAATAAGAATTTTTTGTAACATTTTTCTGATGATACGAACACATTTAAAGAAAATTAAGATTAGAATTGCCTTTCTGTGTCTTTCTTTGATCAAATTGTTATTATTTGTGACGTAAAATGTGCTGGGCGTGTCACAAGCTCCATTCTGATCATCCACTTGCAGACCAATAGATCCATGAACGTCTTTGTTTTCCTGCTCTGAGCTGGAATCTGGATCTAAACTGGACAGTTTGATAGAAATGATGTTGATCCCTATGTCTGTTGCACTGCTGCTGTTGGGTTGGGTGTGTGAGGGGCTGTAAGCTAGCAGGAGAGAGTGTAAACAGAAGGGTGACAGAAGGTGGGGCGGGTTTGCTCCATGCCAAAAGTCCCGCCCACAACCTAGCGGGGAATTTCTAATGAACTCCTGCTGCTCTGCAGAAACTATGTCCTAGAAAATGACACAGATTTTTACATTTTGGCTAAAATGGCATAAGCATAATTCATAATATGACATAAGATCAGGAGATGAGTTGGCAGCGGCAGAGCTAGCTGTGTTAGCACCAGTGTTAGCTTAGCTAGACGAAGCTCTCTGTTCAGCGTGATCAAACTCAGTCTCAACATGCTTGGTCTTCAGGTGTTCATGCATCGTTCTCCGTGGAACACAACATCTGTCTTGCAGAAATTACATTGGACACTTTTTCCTCTTTTATTCGTCTTATGTTTCCCACATGTTAGCACTCCGTTAGCATGTTGCTATGATACAGCAGCCTACCCAGAACTTCCTGTGACATCACTGTTACTCCTCTTGAGCTCAAAGGCACAAACGATTCTTGGTTTTTAACAGACATTTATTTGGACACAAAGATTCTTCTACATGCCTTCACATGCTCTTTCCATTCCCCAACAACGCCGTCAGAACTATGAAATAAAATACAGAAACCTAAATTAACCTCTTCAATCTCAGACTGCAAATTGAAATGACAAAATAAACCCATACCTCATTGGCCGCATTAACTCAAGAGGGTAAAACCTTACAAAAGAAGAACATCTTCATTCCTCTTGGAGTTCTTTCACCAGCATAACTCTTGCAGACCTCTACTGGACCATGTGTGACAAAGAGAATTGTAGACCCGCATTAGAAAGCGCACACTGTAGTTTTAAGAGCAAAACAAGGAAAAAACAAACAAAAAAATGACACTTTGACGACTGTTACACTCGAGTAGAGTAGAGAAATGTTTCAGGTTGTTTAAACCTAACAACTACCAAATTAGCTGTCAACTACTGTAATAGTCGACGTAGTCGCGACTAATCGACTTATCGTGGCGGCCCCAGACGCTACCACAGGATCAAATCAAATAAGTTAAAAAAGAACTAACACAAAACAATTTAAATAGATTAGAAATGTTCTTAAATTTCAGGTAAAAGCCAAATTAAAGAAGGTCTTGAGGAGGGGTGGGCTGCATACGTCTTATGCCCCTATTTGCTTTATTTTCCCTTAAATAGTCGTGTTTTAGCATAGATGATGCACAATAAATACATTGATCTTTGTTCAGGTGCAGAAAGAACATCTGCATTTCTGTGGTATTTTTAAATAAAATATCATTTTTTATACATTTATGTGTATTTTCTGAGTTGGACAGTCCCTTTCATTCCTACACCACATGAACTTAGCATTTCTCTACGGTTATCGCTGAAAAATGTCAAACCATTTGTGCAATTTGCACTAAAATGATAGTTAAAGTCAGAATTTTAAAACAAAAGCCCCATAGGTATCTGTATTAGTTAAAATGAAAACATATTTTTCTGCATATTTGATGTTATTTCTTTCTCTTTATAATAATGGATTAGATTTATCTATGGTTTTCCAGACACTTAAAGTGCTTACATTGTATATCTATTATTCAATCATATTTGTGATGGTAAGTTACTGATGTATCCACAGCTGCCCTGGGCCAGGCTGCCAGAGGCGTGGCTGCCAGTTTGCGCCTACAGCCCCTCTGACCATCACCGGGACATTCATACGTATTTACACTAGTGTAGCCACACTGGAGGTTTGTAGGGTGAAGTGCCTTGCCCAAGGACATGACGACGGTTAGCTGGCAGGATCGGGGATTGAACTGCCAATCCTTTGACCATTGACTGACCTGCTCTACCACCTGAGCCACTGTTGCCCTCTCACGAGCTGGATTACCGAAACACCCCACGCATCTGGTCCTGGTCCGGCCCCTCTGTAAAATTTTAGAGCCCTTTGGCCCCCGAGTCAAAAAGGTTGTCCTCCCCTGGTCTTGAGCCTTCCTTTAAAACCATGAGGTTCTCTGGGAGACTGTTTCACAGGTGAGGTCCGTAAAAACTGAAAGAGGCCTCACCTTACGCTTCAGTTCTAGCTTTTGGAATAACTAAAAGATCTACCTGAGGACCTTAGGATCTGTGGGGGGTCATACCTTAAAACCCTATAAGATCGACATGACAGACCCGACCATGCCAACATTTGTTACATTTTGCACGCTGCTTTGCTCTGAGAACGAGCAGCAAGTCTCTGACAGTGAACTGGTCCAGGGTTAACAGGAGTTCTTTGCTTCTGAAGGTCTCATTTCATGCCCAGAGTTCCCTTTGGCACACATTTATCTTAACAAGGTGTGGGTGGGGCTACAGGAACTGCTGTGACCTTCAGGGAGAACACATGTAGCAACCCCTGTTTGACAGGTGGAATGCTGCCAGGTCCAGTAAAAGTCTAAACAGACCAAAAGAGAGGAAATCAATCCGTCTGGTTACTGCCTCAGTGCAGTTCAGACTTCTTCAGTTTCAGTCCCGCTCATCTCTGCAGAGACGCTAATTGAATGTATCCAACGTTCAGGCAAATGTCCACTAACTTGACCTTGTTTGCTGTCGGCGTCAGCCTCCGTGGAGTGAGACCTGCAGCTCAGTGTCATCACTCAGCGGTCAACCTGCTAGGTCTAATTTACAAAGACGTGTTTGGGTCGCTGCAACGTAGATTAATTTCTGGCTTGGCAAGCAATTATGGAGGGTGATGGGGAGGAGGAGGATGGAGATGAAAGAGGAAAATCTGTTTAAATTTGTCAGGCCTCCACGCTGACAGTTTGGTTCAAGAAATGTTCTTCTGCCGATGATAAACGACGAAGGTGACCGTAATCATTATTCATTGGGCTTTGCTGTTTCCTGGCATCATTTCTTTCAGAGTATTATCAACTGCTGTCATGATTTGTGGCAGTTTCTGTTGTGTAGTTCCTGAAGGACGGTAACATGGAGCCTTCTAAAACAATGGCTGAACCCTCATCCATCTGCCATATGGCCTCCATTCCCCTGATTTGCTTGATGAAATTTTAACAGTCGCACAGCCTGACAGTCATTCAGTCATGGTTTCTAACTCTCCTTTTTTCACTCCCTGTGTCTTACAACGTATAAATGAATGTTTCATTTTTGTTCAGTTAGATTTATCAAAGAAGATTACTTTAAATGATTTAATAATTGAAAGAATTATAGTTTTATAATTATAACTTCAATCCATTTGGAACTTTCTTTTACTTGGGCCTATAAACTGCAGAGTTTGCGTATTAACTCCCCTTTGATTTAGACTGTGCTGGTTTTGCACTGATTCACATTTATCAGCCCGGTTGTGTTTGCAGCTCCACTGACCTCTGAGGACATAAATATAACCACAGCTTCCTCTGCTTAACTCTCTCAAAACGTCCACTCCTATGCTCCCTCCACCTCCTGCAGGTTCAACCAACACAATGTTAGGGTTATACACCAAATGAACCTGTGGTCCAGGTCTAATATGTGTCTAGAACACTTGTGTTTTTGTCAGGCTGAGATGTGTCTGTGCAGTGAAGGGACTAAGACTGAGGGGTTTGAGTCCCATAAGGTTCAATCGTGGTTACTGTCTCAGAGTGTCTTGGTGCTGTCATTGACTCTGATGTTGTTCTGAGGCCTGTAGAGTCTGGGATGCAGCTCATGCTGTCCCACAGATGTTTTGTTGGGCCTTCTGTTACCCACTTGATAGATGACAACTGTTTAAATGAATGTTTGAATGTTGTTGGTTGTGTTCATACTGAGAAAGACTGCTGGTCCGGACCAACAGTCTGGTCCGGATCGAGGCCTGAACCATGTGTTTGGTCTGTATTAACATCACCGTCAACCGGACATTTCTGCTCTGAACCAAAGATTGTTAACAAAACCATCTGACTAAACATGTCTTCAGTCATTGGTCAGGAATTATGAAGGCGTGGCCTTGCAATAAGAGAGAGAATAATGGAGTCCTAAGCTTTATAAATCCTTCTCAGAATAGTTCAGGTCCAACACTTTTTATTTTTGGCATTTCGATACAGTGGAGAGATGCTGTTAGACGGTTCCTGAGGAGACGACGGCTATGAAGGTAAACTTAAGTGTTTATGATATAGATTGTTGTAAAGACAGTGTGACAACAATGTGTCTCGTGTTAAGAGTTGTTTACGTGAACCTGCATTCATCTGACCATATTTCATTGAGTTGCTGTGTCTCATTGGCTGCTTTCTTCCTACTCTGTTTATATCCCATAATGCCTGGCTACGTCAGCCGCTTGGGTCCAGTTGTTCCGCTCCAAGCACAAAGCCTATTTAGATGGAGGAAACTCAGAGGGAATCTGCAGTGAGAGCAGGTGGAGGAACATCTAGAGAGGTGGAGGTTTGGTCTGGAAAAGAGAGAAATGAAAGCTGAATATTTATGTGTAAATGAGAGGAACTCAAGTGAGCTTAGCTGTTCCTTTTTACTCGACTGAAATGTCTGAGATCTTTCCAGAGCTCTGGAGTAGACACTCCTCCAGCTTGGGTGCTCTAAGTATCACTGACACCTTTACCTGCAAAGCTTTCTCCAGTTCCCCCCATGTGATAAACACAAACACAGACACTTTAAAGGTTCTTCAGCTTATTCCAGCATCTTTAGGGACAGTTTCAGCTGACAGCAATCACACATGAATCTGTCCAAAGTGAGCAGACTGGACCTAGAAGGAGGTGAAGTTCTGTCTGGACTCTTCAAAACAGGAAGAAGATGACACTCATCCTCATCGCTAATTCAAGTTGATGAAGCACAGACTCTGAGCTTTCCTTTGTTTGGAAAGATTAACTAAACTCAAAGTAACGCAAAGCAAATGAGCTGTTTTAGAGGAAAACCTCTTTGAGTGTTTGATGTGAATTCTGACTCAAGTCAAAAGTGTCAAAATGTAGACCTTCAATGGATTTCATGACTGTTACAGATAGGACTAACTGTTTCTGGAGCATCTGTAATGCCACGGCATAAAGCTGCAGAGAATGAAGTCCGAGCAAGCGTTTCCCAAAGCCCACTGTGTTGACAGAAATCTAATGGATGTGGGCTCCAGCAGGCTGCAGACAGACACTGAGACGGTTGCATCACGGCTCAATACTCCCTCAGCATTAGTTGTGCCACTGATGCTTCTAAAGCCATAAAGATGAGTTATAACTCAACTATATTGACACAAGACATTTTGCTGCAACATTACATTCAAAAATCATTGAGAATTATATTTTTAGCAGCAAACTGCTGTTTTGGCAAAGTGATGCCTCCAGCAAAGTCAGAGAAAGGTTCATGAAGTTACACAGAAAAGTTGTTTTGAAAGCTGAGGAAGATGAAGTCGTTTAACACCAAAATCTGCAGGTAAATAAACTGAAGTTTGGAGCGTTCTGCTCTTCAGTTCCTTTGTCTTTATGGAGCCAGTGATCATTTTATGACACTTATTATTAGCATCTGTCTGTGGTCGCTTCAGCAGGTCTGAAATTATATTGTCTGCATTTTAGTGAGGGTGTGTGTGCCGTATTGATCTTATTGATTTTACTGTTGTATTTGATTTTTACTGAGTTTGATGATTTGATTGATTTTACTGAAGATTGTTTGACTCTGCTCTGTGTTCCCACTGCCAAAGGAAGTTCCTACCAGAAAAATACAGTAACTTTGACTTATCAATAAGAGCTTTTATGAGGAGGTGCTGTTACTATAGCAACCGATGTGACTGGGAGTGCGTTCTATCAGCACACTGAATGCTATGGTTTGGAATCCTTCAAAAAGTGCTGCAGATGTTTGCCGTGTCGATTTCTCGACTTTGTCTAAGTTACACATTTAGAAGAGTTCTTTAACAGCTTAAGAACACTGCTAAAGTGTCTATTAGGCAGAGCAGTGATTTACTAGAAGCCAGCCTCGGGGCTCCACAGGATGCACAGATAAAGAGTCGCTCCCTCAGTCTTACAAGCTTCACTCTTCAGAGCTCTGTCTTTACGACTCCTCTGTACTGAGCTTTAGGAGCCCGGATTTCTTTCAGAGATAACATTTATCCAAGAGTTTCAATGCATTAAAAATTAAATGACTACATGTTGAATTGTTTAGGTGACATTTACCCTTTCCTGTTGTTTAATGTCCATTCACATCGAACGCGACAGGCACATCAAATTCACGTCTGACGCCTCTCTCTTGACCCGTGTCGATTTGCTGATTTGCTGCTTATAGCTTTGACGCCTTTTCTGCCAAGTAACTACCAAAGTTGTTCAGGAGTTCATTCATTACCACATAATGGAAAACATGGATGATGTTGAGTGAGTATCTTGGTTTATAATGTTTTGAAGAGCTCTACAGAGGTACCGCAAAGCACATTACCAAGTCTGGTTTTCCAGATCTTTCACAGCCTCCGGGTTCTGGTTGCTTCCCTCCTGCAGTGAGAGCTGCTCGAGGGCTGAGGGCCCTGAGGGTTTGAGCTTTAACCCGAAAGGGGGGAAATGAAAATAAGACTGGGGGATCTTATTAATATCTTGATGAAAATAAGAAAAACATCATAAGCCCATGAAGCTAGAATGATTGCGTGCACTACAATAGCACTCATGGCAGCTCTCCGGGCTGCTTTCCCGCCTGGTAACCACCGGCGGGTAAGCAGAACGGGCTCCGGCAGTAGACCTCGCTAGATCTTCCCGGCGCCAGGGGAGCCACGATTCCTATTAGCTGTACCGGAGCCTTGGCAACGAAGGTCAGTAGCTTGCTAAGCTGTCCACCGGGCGGCTGCTAGCATAGCCGTCGATCCAGCTCCATGGACATCCTGACAGGCTAGAGACCTGTCCAGGGTGCATCCTTCACCCAACAGAAACTGGGACAATCTCCAGCAACCCCGCGGGTAAAGAAATGGAGAGAAGTTCAGGGCAAAAGTCCTGGCATCAAATCACCATATTGAATCTCTTTCTAAACCCTTTGATCTGGTCATGTGGCCAAAGCTGAGTGCCTGATTGGTTGATCCACTGCATAAACCCTGCTGAGCACAATACCAAAAATGCAATCGCATCTTTACATTGACTTAACATTGAAACTTGACGCCTCCACCACGCCTGGTGTGAATGCATCATAAGGCATCTGTGAGGAAAACTGTTAAATCAATCGTTTTATTTATAGCATATTTTAAATGACCTGACATTCTGACAATATGCATGTAAATAAGAGTTAACTTTCACCAAAAAATATCAGACAATTAAATTTCAAAAGTTTTCAAAATAATAAATCACAAACTTTCTTTTTTTATAACTTGGATGAGTTAGAATCAAGTGCAGAGGCTCCCCTTTATTATTGTCTGTCTGAACAGACGTGTTTGCCCAAGATGACATCATCCATTTTCTAAGTGAAACTTTATTTCTTTGATGTCATGGAGTTGCTGGAGCCTGTCCCAGGAAATGTTAGGCCAAGGCAGTGTACACTCCGGATGGTTTGTTTGTACCTTGCAGTGCCACACACTCATGTTCACAACAAGAGACAGCTTTAGATTCACCAAATAACCTCCCAAATCTAACCTTTTCGACTGTGAGAGGACGCCAGAATACCTTGAAAAGTCATGCATGCATGGAAACACAGAAACTCAACCCAGAAAGGTCACAGTCGAGATCTGAACCAGGGCTTCCTTGATGTGAGGTGAAGGGGGCTAACCACTACACCACCGCGCAGCCCCTCAAAACTACAAGAATATTCCATATCATAATAGAAAAATAGTCATCCATGGTTGACTTTATATTTAGTCTACATGGAAATCCTTTTAGAATGAATTATCAGATAACATGATATGTCTGAACACGTGAAAATCTAAATGTTTTTACATTTTAAAAACATTGACAGGTTATTCATAGATTGTCGTAGTCGATCAACTCGCTCATTGATCAGTGTTAACATGAGCAGAAAAGTCTGAATGTCTTCTCTCATCCTTGTTTCACTGTCATGTAATCCTGCTGTGTTACTTTAAATGACAGTTGAGTGATTTTTGTTTGTTGTGTAGAATCATCAGGAAGTAAAAAGCTGATTTTACTTTGAACAGAGTTTGTCTCTGCTGCCGTCACCTGCTGGCTGAGATGTCTCCTGGCTGTGCAGGATCACCATTCAGACCTGAACTCAGAATTAGGAGAATTGAATTTAAAGGCATAGATTATTATGAAAATGATGTCAAGTGAAAACTCTTCCAATGTTTTGTGCTATTAATGTAAGGCAGTGTTTTTCTGCTGGTGTGCCGCGGCATCCACATGGTGCAGAGGGAAATTACCCATTTTCACTTATGTGAAAACATTTACCATCGCTGGATATCATCTCTGTTCGTCCAAACAGGCCCTGATTTAACATGGAGAAGTTTAGAATAAGATCATAAAATACTTTTTTCTTTGTGTTTATTTGATTCTATGAATGACTCTTTGAGAAGAACGACCGTACCACGATCGAGATGAAAACTAGCCACCAGCTCTGCTTTTGGAAAAGTCCCGCCCCTTCTACTGTCTCCGCTTAATTATACGTCATCCATCTGACCAATCAGAAGCCGTTAACGTCCTCACTTCCTTGTTCGGCTCATAAAGTCTCCTAGTTCCATCAATAAGTGGTGTAGTTTCTCGCATCTTCATTATTTTTGTTTACAAGTAAACAAGTACATGAGTCCGTCTGTTTTATACTATATCTCCCATGATGCATTGAGTTAAAGAGACAGCGCCTCTGCACTGCAAAGCGCGATGAACGCAAACATCAGTCAGTTTTCAGATCGTCTTGATGAAATCAGAAGAAAACTGTTTAGTTCTCCTTCAAGGTTTGTGCTCATTATTAACATCCCAGTGTTTGGTCCAAGTTGTGTTTGTAAAAGAAACAGCTGGTCTGTAATAATGTCTGGATTGAAGGACAAATTCAGTTTCAAACTTTTTTCATTAAAAAAATGAAGTTAAAATAGGAGTGATGATAAAATAGAAACAGCATTAAGGTTTAGTTAATTTTTGAGTTAACATAATATTGCATATTAATAAAGTATAGGCAAAAACAACTATCTGGGATAAGTCTCAACTAATTTAGTTAAAAATATTATTGAAAACTGTCACAACTTTTATTACAACATTCAGGAAAAACAGCCACAACTTCCAACTTTGTCTCTCAAATATTCCAAAACAATGCATGTGGAATCATATAGAGACGACTATAGAGTTTCTCCTTGTTTCACTCTTGATGCTGGTGCACCATGGGATTTTTTACAAGGAAAAACGGTAACTTGGCTGAGAAAAGGTTGAAAAAAACCTGTGTAAGTATAATTAGGTCATTGTATTTTCACTGTAGAAGATATTTAAAGAGGATAAATGCAGCTTGACACTGATCACATATTTTCTTAGATACACAGAATTTAAAAGTCTGATGAGATTAAGAAGGGTGAAGGAGAAGGGCATACTTCAAAATGATCTTTTTAAAAGATCCATCTACATCTATGGAAAGCTGTTACCTTCATCCGCCCCACATTACTGTCACCATTCTGTAAAACAATCTATTAACATTATTCAATATTAAGTCATGCAACCTGTCAGAGAAGAGAAACAGGTGGAAGATGCCCCGCCCCACCCCCACCCCCCAGGAGGAGTTTTTCCCACTAACGCTCTTGATACATCAAGATTTTTGTCACAGGAAAGAATGAGGCAGAAATGTGTTTAAAGATGGTGCAGAACATCTCCTGGGATGTAACCTAGATGTTTTCATCTGCTGCCTTTCTGCCGGATCCCCGTCTCTGGGCTGCTGACCTCAGAGGGGGGCGCAGGAAGACGATACGCCGAGTACAGGAAGGAAACGGTGTTTCTCTTTTCTCTCGAGTGGGAGAACATTCACAGCAGCACCTGGAGACGATGTGTCTTCTCTCTGTGTGAAGCTGGGTTTGTGAACTGCATCACATGACATCTCAGCAGCTGCAGGAAACTCTTCTGTCTCCCCTCCTCACCTGCACACTCACCCTAACAACCATTCTCAGTCTTTCAGCATGAAAAGGATTTCATCTTGATGTGGTTGTTTGTTTATGATGTTTCTCCACATCCTTCTCTAAAGTTTGGGCTTGTTTGCAGGTAACATTGGTTAAACTTTCAAACAGAATGCTTAAAGAAACAAATCCTGTTCTGTGAGTCCACCTTCAAGGACTGGAGCTTAAGAGGAAACTCACCTTCAGTCAGGCAGCATAGGAGGTCAACATAAAAACAAAGGCGGGACAATTTTTCTACCTGAATCAATTGTCCAGGTAGGCAAAGTTCTTGGTTGATAGACGTTGTTGATGCTTTGAAGAGGAGCGATATGATGGGAGCATCTGAGGGTGTTTGCAGGTGACATGCAGTAATAGGATATTGATGTGGTTGACAAGGTTCCTGTTCTGGATCCATGCAGCTCCTGGAGATCCTTTGGTTGGTTGGAGTTTTGACAGTTTTTTTTTTAAATTTTTTATTTACACATTTAAACTGAAGTAGGAGGATAAAAAAAAGTTGGGTATAAGAATGTGTTTTGTCTTTAATAAAAGTTAGAAAATGTTAATGTTTTTATGGTATATTGATTTTTTTTCCGGTTCCGGGTCACCACGAACAGACGTGTGCCTCCAGCTCTCCGTAACTCTCTGGCTATTCAAGTCTTTTAAAGTCGTCTACAAGCGACTTTGATCACCGGGCTGCTGCAACACAGCTACCACAACGAGGAGAGCTGATCATGGCACCGAAGATTAAAATTGAAGCCGATCTGGCTGAGCTGAAGACCACATTAGCTAACATCCAAGCTCAACTAGCTCCTGCTTTGCTACAGGAAGCTAAGCTAACAGCTGTGCTTCAGCTGGAGGCTAAACTAACGCCGCTGCTGCATCTTGTGGAAGAATTCCGCCAAGAAAAGGCACGCAACGAACAACGAGACAATCGCCAAGATCTGATGGAAAGAAGGATGCATGACTTGGACCAACAAGCACGGATGAATAATGTGATTCTCACGGGACTCCAACTACAGCCCAGGGCGCGGCCTGGTGCTACCGGCGCTAGCATGGATGCTAACGGAGCTGCTGATGTGACCGTGGAGGATCAGGTTCAAATGTTTTTATCGTCTAAAGGAATCTCCTTGGACCTGGACACGGTCGAAGTCTGCCATCCGCTGCCACGGAGAAAGACCACGGCTAAACCAGCGATCCTGATCAGGTTCGTGAATTGAAAGCATAAGACTGCCCTGATGAAACAACGTAAACAATTAAAAAATACGAAGACATTTCTTAATGATCATTTATGCAAATATTACGCTGATCTGGCAAAACACGCGAGGATCTTACGATCCAAACGACAGATCCAGTCCACATGGGTTATGAACGCCAGAATCTTTGTCAAACCACTCGGACCACCGGACCTGACGAAGCCTCTGGAAATAAAATCCATGAAAGACTTTGAGAACTGTGGGATTACGCATGTTTGAACCTCTAATTCAAGCAAAATGTGAATTGTGGACTCATGAAACCGTCGGAACCGTTGAATACGAACTCTGACCCGATTCTGAAGAACTCGAGCACAATTCCCTTGAAAGAAGACCTTCACAGTCTCTCAGTCAAAACAACGAAGATGGTTTACATGGCCTTAAACCTGTTCCTAAACAAAGATGTAGCTCTGGTCTGAATACAATCTGCTCAAACTGTCTTTTAATGAGAATATTTTGAAGTTTTCCATTAATAAATCATGATTTTTTACTTAGCACTTTTTCATTATAATAATCGTTCTTTGATAAATGCAATCTGCTCAAATTGTCTTTTTTAATAAGAATATTTTGATATATTTTCCTGCAGTAACAATTGAAGTTGATTACTACTTGATATTTTTTTTGAATTTTTAATGAGAATGTTTAGATTACTGTTGATGATTAATATAAATGATTTGTCTATGGATGTTTTTGAAATTCTATTACATCACAGATATTATTGATCTTTTATTACCTGAAACTATATTAATATTTGATTTTAAGTCCTGAACCGGATATTGATTATTCATGTAGAGAAAATGGTATGGTCGAGTCGGGGTGGGATTATATAAGTTCGCTTCCTTCCACCCCCTTTCAAGCGATCTATTTGTGATTTATTATGTGAAGTTATTCCATGTATTATAACCTGATTGCTTGAAATAAACCATTTCATTCATTCATTCATTCATTCATTCATTCATTCATTCATTCATTCATTCATTCATGCATTCATTCATTCATTCATATTTTTAAAATGATTCAAGGATTTTATACAAAATATAAATGTGTTAATACTTTTGGCATTGTTTCTGCTTATTTGCTCTCTGTCTTGTTTGTTAAGTTTATAGCATTGTTTTGTTTGTTTTTTCCACTCCCCACAGGGCTTTTAGTGGGGTTATTAATCAGGTGTTGGAGCAAACCAATACTTTTTGGTTTGTTTGTCATTTTGCTGTTGTAAGGTCACTTTCCTAATGAAGCATAGACTCCTGAGAGTTGGTCTGCATCCCACCTCTTGGTGCTGTGCATCAGTGTTTGCCATGCTGGCCTGAGTTTCTGAATATTTAGACATTTCTGTTCATGTGATGTTTGAAGTTGTGTTATAGCAGTACATTTGTTGAAATGCATGACAGAGAAACAGTCTGGAAAAAAACCCCATTGTTTGCAGTTTAAAAACAATTCTGTAACCTTTGCTGTGTATCTTTTGATTTGGTGCAACTCTCCCATAAATGATTGATTCATCAGATGTTGGTTCATCTAAGGAGTTTGTTCTTTAGAAATTCTGTGTAAGTTTGTAGAAAAGCAAACCTTAGAGAAACAAAAGAAACATGAAAAAAGCAGAAGAATGAAGGTCAGAAGAAGACAAAAACAAAAAAAGACCCAAAACCTCAAGTCAGTAATATCAAAATACTGCAGAGAAACAGTCACTTCAAACATGGAAACATAGAATCGGATGTTCAAGAACAAGTTCAAGTGTTACATGTGAAAACAACACAATGCAACAATCAGAAATGCTGTTACTCTGATACACTTAGCAGATCAAGACCAAAACAATACGAGAGATTTGATGTGGTAAATATTTGATGTAATCTTTTGTGGGAACTGCTGGTCGATCCTGAGCTGCTTTCGTAACATTCAGGGAACACATTCACCCCATCAGTCCTTACATTTCTAAAATGGGGTAAGAAGTCCCAGACCTGGGAATTGAAGAACCATCCAACCAATCATGAGGAGGCTGCTCAGCCGCTGGGACTTAGGAACACTTTTGCTGTGGATTCAGCATTACAGACGGATGTCCAACCATTCTGTTAATGATATGAAATTAAATCTGCTCCACAGACCAGTAATAATTCAAATTTACATGAAGATACTAATTGATAGTCACTTACTGTGGTATTCTACTTTGTTGACGTGAGTTTCTCTTTTTAATTCATGTGAACACGTGATTGTGTTGTGATTGATTTGGTTTAGCTCCAGGGGTGAAAGTAGATTTTTTGTTATGGCGGTACTGCTGCGCCCCCCCCCACACACACACACACAAACACACACACACCCACACAGTCCAATACCTTTACTTTTCAAGTCCCCATATGGTAATTTTTACTTTTATTTTAAAAAAGAAAGTTCTCAGGAGTATTTTATTTATGTTTATGTTGTTTTTAAGCAAAATCCCAGACCCTTAATGTCTTAAAAAGTCATTTTTTAATGTTGGTCTGTGAAAACTCCTCTATGAGGGCGTGGCTTCTGGAGCTAAGCGAAGCTGACCTGCTATGTCTCGGACCCTCCCCCGTCTGATTATGGTGGCTCTGAGTCTTTACCGCTGCACCACAAAACTATCTAGCAGTTTTGTTTTGAGCTGGACATCAGTTCGGACAAGGAAGAGCTTCATGGATCGAACTTTCACAGATCTTTTACAGCTGCGGTTAAATGAGCCGCCGTTCACATTGTCGTGGTCACATCAAGAAGCTCCGTGGAGTCTGGTGGAGATTTTCCAGCGTTCTCAGGACTGCTAGCGTAAGTATTGGATGAAACTCACACAAAAAAATCCAGTGACGGCTGATTGGACCACAGAAATGTGAACGGCGGCTCATTTGACTGCAGTCAATGTGAAGATAGCATCTTCTCTTCTCCAGAACCTGAACTAGACACGCTAGCCGGACCAGATGAGGGTTTAGTGCAGCAGAGCTGTTGTGATGGAAAGAACATCATTCATTCACACAGAGTCTGTCTGTGACAGTTTGATTAACAGAGATTAAAAGGAAATGCAAAAACAAAATGATGACATTTGTTCTCTTTCAGAAGAAAAATGACACACAGGCATGTTAAAAACTCAAAAAATAGTTTCTCTTTTTTTTGGAAGGGGACTTTAAACAGATCATATTGTCAATTGTCCAGATTGAAGAATAATCTGGCAACATAGGAAATTAATCTGTGGTTGATGGACCTGGTGTCTCAATGGCATTTTCCATTCAACTTCCATCTCTCCTTTTCTCTTCTTCATCCTCTCCTTTAGAAGATTTGTTCTGCACATCGTCATCCTCACTTTTGGATCTTCCTCTTAAAATTCTGATTAACTTTTCTCTGCATCTTTTACGTTTTCATTTAAATAATTTAATTAAATTATTTATTATTAGTATCATCAGCTGCAGAGCTGCAGTTCTCTGGTGCGCCTACTGTTCAGAAAGTCGGGGGTCCGCGGCGCTCAGGACGCGCAAGCCAGACTTGGCGCACGCAAGAGAGCGCAGACCAGGAGAGAGAGAGAGGGAGAGAGAGAGTGAGAGAGAGGGGGGGAGACGGATTTTAATAACTGTCTGATGCGCCGCAAAAACAATGCAAACGTCCAAATAAAGCGCTGCCTGCTCTCAGCTCGAATGTCAATTTTCTTATTTTTCTTCCATAAGAGCGACCGCGGCTTCTGTCATGTGTTATATAGTGAAAACTGGCAACACAGCTGATCTCTCCAGCCGGAGCGGCGTTCCGTCTTCAAATCATTTACCGGAACGCCGCTCCGGACCGTTCCGGCTTACTTTCACCCCTGGCTCTGAGCAGCTGAGGAGCTTCAGCCCCTCTGGACTGATCATTTTCCACTCCATTGGCTGGACTTGTGTTTAATGAGGCCGACACGCTCATGCTCCACAGAATGAACCCACCTGTGACTGTCTTAAGTTCTGCTGTCTTCTCAGGCTTCACGTTGCTGTGGATCGACAGCAGCCATTAAGTACCTGCCTCAGGCCTTTGCTGAGTTAAGCATTTTTTCTGTTTGTTTTTGCAGAAAGAATACATTTGTGACAGACTTTCTGTCAATGTTTCAGCAGCCACAGCTGAAAGCTGAAACTTTCCCCACATCATTAAAGAATTCAACACTTCTATGTTAGAATGAGCAACTGAAAAACTGACCCTTTCAAAAATGAGACAACTGAGATTCAGGAATCAAATCAAGTACTTTACTTTACTTTACTTTACTTTACTTTACTCTACTTTATTACTTTACTTTACCTTACCTCACTTTATTTTACTTTAGCTTACCTTGCTTCACTTTACCTTACTTGACTTGACTCAAATCACTGAAATGGCATAAGAGATGTAAAAATAGTTTGTCCTTCCCCGCCTCTCTTCAGTAATTCCAGTATTCCAATCAACAGCAAGTTAGCAAGCAGAGAATCCAGTTTTCTCGGATTGGATTGTTTTCCTCCGAGTTTAGGGGTTTTGATTTCATTTTGAACAGCTAACTGAAAATTGTTGTGGGTTGTGGACTTAATTGGGGCGGGTTTATGAATGAATGAATGAATTAATTAATTAATCTGTTTGGAAGTTTTTAGTTGCTTATTGAATGACATCTCAACCAGAGACGTACAGTCAGGAAGGTGGACTCAGACTACCATCCTCCAACCACCCCCTTTGCCCCAGTGCTGCTGTCCCACTGCCACTGTCTGTTAGAAATCAGACTGTGGCAGCGTGGGCACTTGATGAGGGCTGTTGATGATATGGGCCAGGGGCCCGGCGATAATCGGAGGTCAACCTGGCATCCCAGCCAGTGTGGATTATTCATATAAATGGTGGAACAGCACTGATACTCTGCTCAGACTTTTTCATCAGGTGAAAACTGCTGCTGTCGTTTTTGTTTTCTGAGTTATGGATGGCCAGTGGTGAGAAATGGCCAGCTTTTTATAGACCCCTGGACAACCATAAACATTTATACAGTAATTTAAAATGAATTGTAAAAAATGCGGTTGGATTTGTTCACTATTTTAATTCATTTTTAGAGATACACAATAAAGTTTCTTAGGAAAAAAAAGTATTTCTTAAAGTTCTACAACAATATATTTTTCTGTCCAGTCAAGTGTACTTTATGAATTTTGTACAGTAAAAAACCCATCAACGTAATTTATGGTACTCTGTCACAGTTTAACCATCCTCCTCCACCGCCGACCACCAGAGGGAGCCATTGCCTGAGTTTTGACATCCTCCTGAGCATCTTCCTCTCTGCATCTCCCATCAGCCTTTGCTCTCTGCTCCCAAGTTTCACCAGCTGTTCCACATCAGACAATCATCTCCAACAGTTCTTAGTATGACACCAAACAGAGCTCTGAGTGAAGTCTTGCATAGCATACAGTCTGAGTGTTAGTTCATGGTTAGTTAGTTAGTTACATGGCCACGAGTAATTGGAATAAACGCCTGATCAGAGTAGAAACACATCATGTAAACATGCCGTTCAGAATCCTCTGACCCGATCAGACTCATTCGGATCCAAATTGCTTTCCAATCGAGGCTGGTGGTAGACCGATTGATCTGATCGTGATGCATGTCAACACACATTCTGATCGTGTGTCATCACTGCTCTGGATTGTACGTCATGCACAGATGGTACGATCATGGTCTCTGTGAGGGAAACGTTCTCTGAGCAGATCACCTGATTCATAGCTTTCATATGTCCACATATTGACGTGCAGCCAAGATGCAGAGTGCTGCGTTGCTGCATGGATTTAGAACATAATGAGTGAACAGTCACATAAAAATATAATTAATAATAATGAAAACATGGTCAGAGTATCATCTCACTCTATACAGCATCTTTGTTTATCACAAAACTCTATTTCTTCTTCTTTGATTATATTCAGCATTTCAGACAGTTCTGTGCATCTCAAAATGATTTATTCCAATCAAGCGTGTGGCTCATGGAAACGTTTGTTACAATCAGATCAAGTTTTTCAGATCCATGAGCACAGATCTATTCTAATCTGATCTTTGGTCTGATCGAGGACATTTTGCACATGTAAATGCAGCTGGTGTAGGTATTACTACAAATAATTTGACTTATGGTATTCTGTTGTGTTGGTGGTTCTTCTATCTCTATAACTTGGTTTTTGCATGGCTAGAGACAATGTGGCTGAATAGAGAGCAGTGTTACCAAGGTAAAAGTCATGAGCTCAGCATCAATCACCGTAAGATCTAACTTCCCATCAAATCTACACGGTTGTTTTTGAACTCAGCATCTTCTCTTTGCATATTGTAGTGATCTCCATGCATGAAGGGATTAATCAATCAGAGCTTCTGCTGGCCGGCGATCTGGCTGCCAGGACATGGGTAAAAACGTGGTAAAATTTAAACAATTTTCTTTCAATAACCAAAAAAAAAAAAATCTGCCAATTGGATTTTGAAAAATGGTTAAAAAAGGCCCTGAACCACACACTTCTCCTGTTGGTTATAGGTTAGCACCAGTGTTGGGCAGCAGAGCCACAAGGAGTGTTCATGGGTGAATGTACAGGTTTTTGGGTTTTCTAAGAAAGCAATAAAGCATGAAATGGGTATATGTCATTTATCATACAGGTACTTTTTTGTAAGACAGAAAATACAACCCTTTTTCTCTTGAAACAAGAGTCTTTTTATTTTCTTAAGATTCCATTTAGGGGAACACAAGAGGAACAACTCAAAATAGAACACGGCCAAAATAAAACTGAAGCAAACAAGTGCACAAACCTCAAAGTGAAAAAAGAGGCTGGCAGTCTGAAATGATGGTCTCTCAGGTTGAGTTTTTTCCTAAACTTGATAGATTTCTACCAGTGCCCCTCATGGATTTTGTCCAAAGTTCTCCCGTATCTCCATTTTTTCCAGCAGATGAAATTATTGACCAATAGATGGACTACACTGACATTGAAAGGAGTAATGATAGATCCACTAATGAGCGTCGGTCTGCTCATAAAGGAGCTTTTTTTTTAAAAAAAAAATCTTTTAGAGACCTATTCTCATTTGTCATCTTCATACAGAAAAACAAGTTAAAATGTCAGGAAAGCGGAGCAGCTTGTGGAGCCTGGCAGGTTCTGGTGAGGTGACTGGCACATGGGGTCCACCACATAATTAGGAGTGCCAGAAAACTCCCTTATCTTTAATGAACACTTGCTGACCGTTCAAAAGCTTCCACATCAGTGCTGGCATGGAAGGGGGCTGATTGGAGGCTGAGTGAACGTTGGCTGTCCTGCTGCCTCCTCTGAGCTGCCTGGAGTCTGTCCTTTTCTATCACAGGCTGTTTTGGAACACTTTGAGAGGTTTTTATTCTGTCATAAAATGCAAAGTGATCAGTCTGCCTGCTTGAATCATTGACGGTTTCCTCAGGAATCCCGTATTGCCAATGGTGTTCCAACTTTTCTTTGTGGTTCCAACAACTTAAGAAGAGAAAATCCTCAATCCCCTCTGTCACCACTTTGAATTATTGTGCAAAAGCGTGTCGCAGAGGGCCTGTCTTTTTCTTATAGTACCTCATGGTGGCACTGATGAGCAGCAATGTGTTCTCATCACCTTCTTTTGAAGGATTCTTGCAGCTTTGAGTCCGTGTAAATATTTCAGTAAAACACACCCTTGAAATAGATTAACACTGAACCAGAAATGTAAGTGTAACTCTGCTTTCCACACTGTAAAACATCATGAGCTCTTTAGAGTGAATTAGTGTGGAGTCAACAAATTTAAAAACCAGATTCAAGGCTCTGTTTGAACCAGATTACAGACAAATCTCAGGCATGCCTATCTCCTGCCTGCAGGGGAGCCAGGAGACTGAAAGAGGGCGGCGTCTATTCTCCATGAAGGCTGACAGCAGAGCAGGCTGACAGGAAAAGCTAAATTCACGCTGCTGGACGGACGTGGGGGAGTGTAGACGCTGGCTGAACCTGCCAGAGGTGTTCCAGGCTCTGCAGGGCTCCTGGAAGGCTCCTCCGTCCACATCACTACTGATGTCAGTGACTGGACAGCAGAGGATGCAGATGTGAAAGGTCAATGACATGAATCCATCCTGCTGTTAAAGGAAGGTAGTTTTTGGTGCCAGTCAGCTGGAGGATGTTGATGTCATTAAAGATGAGAAATATTGAGTGTTTGGTGCCAGCTGGTTCAAATGACCAATCTCTAAAGTATGAACAGTTTACAGGTGTTCACTGTGGAGAATGAGGCTGAACGCTGCTGCTTAACAGAAACCACAGGTTATTCTCATCGATAATAGCAGACTGGATCATGCTTCTTCATACCTTAACTCTCATTCTGTAATCTACAATCCCTCTTTTCAGATTAACCCTTCCGCTCTCCTTGGGGTCCAGATGGCTCCAACCACATTTTGTTATGCGATTTCTTCCATGACAAATGTGGACGAAGGGGGACAGGATTTTATGTCTGCCATGGACATTAGTGAAACTCCGAAATCAGTGAAAAAAAAAAGTTCAGCGCACTGTCCTGTGGTGTCCAGATGACCCCACTTTTCATGTAAACAAGCTAAGGAGAACGGAAGGGTTACAAGTCTTTCTTTACAGTTCTTGATTATAAAACTTCCAGATACAATCGTGCTGTCTTTGTGAAGGACACACACCTGAGCATAGACTCACTCAGGTTCTGAAACATAGATCATTTCAGAACAAATCACAGCCTTGGCTTTATATCTTTATATTTCCTTCCTGATTGGTTGTCTCCAGTTATGAGTTCTCCTGACCATTTCTGGCACTTCTTAACCTTAGAAGATGTTCAGAACCAGCCGTGTAATCCTGCCGTCTTGGCTTTGTGATGGCTCATAGATGATGAGGTGCGCTGGGCTTTAAATGAGGCCTGTCACTTTTACAACTGACCTTGAGCTGGGATTTATGTCAGATAATGTTCTGAGGAGTCCCATTTCCAAGATTCACTGTCACTTTGTGCTCCACCATTGGTCAGAGTGAAAAAAACCATCAGCAACCTGGACAGGACGCTCTGATGAGAAGATGCTGCCTGAATCTGACCTATAACCGTCAGTGTGAAGATAGATTTAGGTTCAGCAGTTGTGTCCATTGTCTGGTGTAGGAGACAGATCCACTGTTTCCTTTGTTTCCCCAGTATTGATCTGGAAGTAGTCCTCCTGACTCCGGTCCACAGCACTGAGACAATCTCTACAGAACGTCTTCATTGCATGAACAGTAAAGAGGCTCATGGGAAAGAGGGCCGGGATGCTTGATGCAGGTGAGGGGCACACCGGCACACCGGCTGGTGACCCAGGGTCCATGTGGTTTTTCATTGGCACCAGCTGGATGTTATTGAAAAGATTGGAGGATACAATTCTCCAGAGTCTGATGGAAAGGCTTCTTGTTAGTGAATAATGTATCATTATAAAATACTTTAAAGTTTGTTGAAGTTCTCTAAAGTTGAATTTGTTTGTCAAACACACACTGAAGCATGAATTAAATCCCCTTCATGCAGCATGGTAACACAGTAAAGTCTTGCTTCTGTTACAGTGCAGAGTTTTATTAATCTGCTTGATTATGTTCAGATACTCGTGTTTGTTCAGACGCGGTCAAATCTGTACCCCTCCTCCCCCGTGCTTTCCTCCAGCTCAGAGTCCTTATGACTTTAGTTCTGATGAAACCTGCAAAGTCTCACACATTAATAATTACAACTGTCACACAAGGACATCTGTTTCCCAAGGCTGCATCAGCACTTCCACAGGCCGCTGATGCAGAAAGTGATTGGTGGTGACTCTGCACTTTTTCACCCAACAGCTACTCTCTTTGTGTTTCTCTCAGCCCTTTCTGATTCACGAGTTAACATGTCAGACTTTTTTAGGGTCTAATAACCTCACATAAACAGTTTTTAGGATTAGTTTTTCATCCACTGCTATACCTGCCCTGAAAAAGTAACACAAGCTCTGCCTCTCACCAAACATGTCATTTGATGAATTTTATCCAAATTAAAGTGACATGTTCATGTTTCAATAATTCTTTTTCAATTATGTTTAGATTATCCAGGTAGTAGATTTTCTTCATGGCAAATATTTTAGAATGGACATGTCAAGAAGTTTTTCCAAGTTTTAGTTAGGAGATCTTCTGTACAAAAACATCACTAAAACAAGTAAAACTGGAAACAAGTCCACATCAGAATGTACACCTGGAGTGATATACTGTTAACATAACTGGGTGAAACACTGTTGTTAAAGCTTACCTCTGGATCACTAGTGTCTTCAGGACTTCAGAGCAGATTGGATAAATGTGATGGAAAGAATCTGCTCTCTTTATATTTACTTTTATTTAAAAGGTGAGAGATGGATAGTAAGGAGGCTGCTGCTGCGTCATGATTGTTCTCGAGAGGGGAGCAAGAGGAGGACGTCACCATGGAGACATGAAGGGCAGCAGACTTTAGACTTGTCTTCAATTGATAAATGCATTGGATTAGTACTGTGCATCAGGTAACGGAATCAGAATGTTATAGCATAAACCAGAACCTGTAAACTTAAAAAGAACTAACAAAGAAAAGAACGCTGACTTTTATGAAAGCAACCAAAGATCCCATGGTGAGTCGGAGAAACTGAATGATCTTCAACAAAAACAACATTGTTTTTATCTTCTGAGACAAAATCTGAACACCCCCCTCCCCACCCCTATTGGACTGGCTACATGAAAGGTTTTTGTTCTTTAAATCGTACCCACTTTTTCTGTCCCTGTTATAGATCCTGGATTTGCAAGCGATGTTTCGAGGGTTCCAGGTGCAACGCTCCACCTCTGGCATCATGGGGAATCAAGGGTATGTACTGATCTGTCATCATGACGCTCATCCTGTTGTTCCAGAGGAACCAGATGATTATTCTCAAGTTAAAGGGGCTATTCCATGAAAAGCCAACTTTCTGAGTTTTTAAGTGCATTATACAGTTCCATCTTTGTTATAAAGATCCCCAAAGTGGTATTTTGATCAGTTTACGCGTTTCTGAATAATCATCTAAAAACCTGTGCGGCCCCTCCTATACCTGCGGAAATGAGCAGGTTCTCACGATCTGACGTTACAGTGAGACCACCCCCTCCAGGAAGAGTCTGCTCTGCCCCAGAATAACACCAACACTCAATATCTCCACAGAGCTAGTGATGATCAACAAAAAACTTTCATTTAGATGCAGAATACTGTATATCTTCAATAAATTCCAGGTCAAACAGGTGTTTGTTACTTTAGACGCGGGGCTCCTTTAAGAAACCCAACTCCCCAACTGGGAACTCATCATGTCGCCGAGTGTGTTTGTATTGTGAACCACAACAATGGCCGGGGCTACTAAAGGCAGATATACGGTATGTGCATCCATCTATGAGAGAAAATGTGATGATTATTTTCATGGGAGAAATGAAGACACGCTGCCGGCTCAAGGATGATGTCACGAAATGGACTGCAGCCACACAGCGGCAGGTGGAGACTCAGGAATCGAGTTGTTTTACTTCCGGGTCTGAAAGAGCTAATGAAAATAACTAATATTTCATGATTAATTTGCTTTTTAGTGTTCCAAAGGTAATATATGATCATATATGTGGATATTGTTCACTCTGAAAGGCTTAAAACAATCATGGTAGGGCTCCTTTAAATGGAATAATGTGGTTCTGGTTACCACATATATCAACACATCTTTAATGAGTCCATAACTACGTATGAATTATTCAGCTGTTGATCCTGAAAAAGATGCTGTGCAGGTGCAGGTTCAATTGTCTGTACCAGAATTAGGTCATGGAGATGAACCACTTTTAAAACTAAACATGTGGGATATGACTTCATTTGAAACATTCCAGCATCTGATTCACAGCCAGAGCAGAAGTTTAAAAAGAAAGGTTCTCAGTTATTTTCTGAAAGCTTTGTGAAGATTTCACAGTCAGCATGACACTGACTGAAAACAAACCCTCAACACTCTATAATGTTTAGCTCTATAAACTTGAGTCTCTAAATGTTTCTTTGGGATATGGACATCAATTATGGCTGAAAACGTCCAATATTTGACTCTGAGGAACTCCAACACTGATTTTGTTTCTGGTTTGTTGAAAAAGTGCTACATTTTGATGTCATCACTAACAGTTGATGCTTTATTCTGAATATTTGTTGAAACATGCAAATTAGAACTGAAACATAACTCTGTTACAGGCTGTGTTGTTGCTCATTAGAGTGAAGATGCCATTCTGTCTGCTGGTTTGGTATTTTTCTATAGTGCAGACCTCAGATGGAGAGAACAGGGTAAACTGTGGATCAAGTCCACATCACACCCATCTTTCAGCTGCTCCGAGTCCCAGAGTTCTGCTTCTTCCCTGCAGCTTGGAGGAGGCCCATCAATGCTGATGCTTCTTGCTTCACATACATTGTGTCGCTGTTAATGAAGTGACACCTCAGCTCTGAAATGTCACCAGATTGAGAGTGTTGGCGTGTGTAAACAACACAGTCTGCTGGTCAGATTTGTTAACCCTTTAATTATTTATATGCTGTTTTAGAGGATAAAGAAATATTTTAGATTAATCATCTCATGGTGTTTCAGCTCAAAGGTGTTTGTGAATAAAAGTCTTCACTTCTGGAATGAATTTAGTCTTGACTGAGTGTGCTCTCAGTGTCCTGTGTTCCTGTTTTCTGTAATGTATGCGATTAGTGCTTGGTTGCACATTTTGTTCATTAAACCTGAAAATAGTTGTAGAAACTTGCGTAGCGACACATGAACATGAGAGTTCTGAACACAGAAGCCCAGAATGTGCAGATACGACTGCACATTCTCATTGGAAGTGGTTGTTTGATTGTGAATCGCTGGGCTGGTGTGCATGCGGGATCACTGGGACACTTTCAGTGACAGCTGACTGCAGTTATCAGTTCAGTCACCTGAGCCACTTGTCACAGCCTGACCATCCAACCCTGCAGTCCAGAGAGTCTCTCAATCATAGGACTTTAAATATAACCTGAAAATGTTTAAGTTGTTTTTCTTTAGATCCAGACGAGGTCTAGCACAATGACAACATCAAAATCCCCCCAAAAACCCATCAATAAACAAAAAAAAATCTGTCTTTAAACTAGGCCTTAATCTTCATGAATGACATCAATGAATATGAGTAGAAATGTGAATTTTGTTGACAGGCTTGAGTCAGAGGAAGCTGCAGGTGTGTGGAAGACGTGACAGACAAGGAAAACATGGAAATGAGCTGTAAAGATGTACGGTCTCAGCAGCTGCAGCTTTGAGTCAGACTCAGAGCACAAACAAATCTGAAGCTTCATGATCCACATATGGCTCAGGATAATGTCCACATTTCTGAAATATGTGTTTTGCTCTGAAACCAGCTGCTCCTCTGTGTTTGAAAAATCCCCCGTCAGCACAAATTTAGCCTGCTCCTGCACAGCTAAAATTTGGATTTTCATATGTGCTGCACAGCAGAAAACAGCCACCAGCCCTCCATCCACCATCGTCTGTCAAGAAGTACAAGCGGCAGCAGTGTAGCTATTAATGCCCTTCATTTCCTGGACTGTTTGGTTCTAAAAAATTACCATCAGGCAATGACTAACATGACAAATCGGCCAATGTGTCCCCCTAATTTCACAGATGAACAAGCATGTTTCCTCTTCTGAAGGTTTTCACTTGTGCTGTGGGAAGTCTTCATGTGAAGACGTAGAGCAGCAGGAACTTTAACATTTGTTATTCAGCAGAACAATCAATCAAGCAGCCAGCTGAGCTGGATGACTGCACAACCCCAGCTGATCTCCAACATGCAACTCAGTTGGAGATTGATCATTAAGATCTGTTTACTGACTGCCAGCTGAAGGTTCTTGAAAGGTTCTCTAACTGTCTTAAGTAACAACAGGTGATACCAACCTTGAGAGCTTAATATTCACAGTTGTGTTGAGGTTTGTAACAATCTTCCAACATAAGCAGCCCTTACTGCATGTACAGGGCTTGTTAACAGGACGTCATACTCATTCTCAGTTTGAGATAATGGTATATCCTCTCTGACCTTCCAAACTGGTTTCTCCTTGCCTCACATCTTTGTTATCCTGATTCATTTCTCGTTATGACACCATCACCTGTTCTAACCCTTCCGTTCTCCTTAGCTTGTTTACATTAAAAGTGGGGTCATCTGGACACCACAGGACAGTGCGCTGAACTTTTTTTTTTCACTGATTTCGGAGTTTCACTAATGTCCATGGCAGACATAAAATCCTGTCCCCCTTCGTCCACATTTGTCATGGAAGAAATCGCATAACAATATGTGGTTGGAGCCATCTAGACCCCAAGGAGAGCGGAAGGGTTAAATTTACATGATGGGCGTTGAAGAATCCTTTGGTCTTACTACCCAATGAGTAACCTCTTTCTATGGGGTTGTTGGCTGGATAGAAATAAAGACATGTTTGAGATATCCTAAAAACTGAAATGACCCAAAACCCCATTCCCTGTTTGTAAATCATGAAAGGTTATGTTCTTACAAGTAGATACGGGGTTTGTGCGGGGAAAAATGGGCACACCTGTGCGAGGCACACAGGTGATCCGCTCCAAAAATCAGGGTTGGAGACTGCTCAGTGTACCTGTACAGAGGAAGTGTCCATGCATTCTGCATGTGACAGGTGGTGGCAAAACTTAAAACACGTACGGGTAAGAAAGGGGGAAGTAGCTGAGATGGATTGTGTCGTATGGATTTCTCAGTTTTGAGTCTCAAAACCCAAACTTGCACATGTAGCCGGCCAAAATCGTCTCTCACGCCTCACACAGGGATTGCCACGAAAACTGAGGGTTACTGTGAAAACACATACAGCACACACAATAAATCATTGCTGGTCTCACTCTGTCTGCACAACCTCCTCTCAGCCATTCCCCCAGAGACTCAATTGTGCATATTTCAAAATTATATTAAATAAAATTTACAAGACGTGATCATATCGTTTACAGCCTTTAACATTTTTTTCCTCAACAAATGGCCATTTTATGTTTTCAAATTACAAAACATTGCAGTAAATGAAAAAACTATACATTACAATATACTCAAAGTAAATACAATTAAAATAACAAAAAGCAAAGGATAATAAAATATTTCTAATCAAAATAAATGCCCACATACCTGTGAAAACACATACAGCACAAACAAAAAATCACTGCTGGTCTCACTCTGTCTGCACAACCTAAAAGAAGGCTGAGAAAAGTCACCATGGTCACGTGAGACCACGCCTGCTAGCGCGGGCTCTGCTGCTAGCATGAGCTCCGCTGCTAGCATTAGCTGATTTCAAACTAGTGCATTTACATAAAACAGTATACATTTCACAAAACTAACAGGAATAAAAATGGTGTTAAGAACACTTTAACTGTTTACAGAACATTTCCACGGTTATAAAGTTCATGGTAGTTTTTTTTTGCTAATATAGCGAGAGCAAAGCCTCCTGCTTACCTCCTCTCGGCCGTTCCTCTAGAGACTGAAGGAAATGCCACGAGCAGACAGGAAGTAGCGCAACTACCAAAATAAAAGTTTCTCAGATTAACAAAAATAAAAATAGGAAAGACGATTTTGATGAAATTAATAAAACAAAGACTACATAGGCTACACACTCAAGGGCCCATTTAGTGCTAATTGTGTGATAAGTGCATGCTAAAAAGGAAAATGGAAACACTGAACCAGTGCAACATGTGCAGGAACTTGGAATAGATTAAAGAGACCAGTCTCATTTGTAGAGAAATCATGACTCGATCTCTCAGAGTCTATTCAGACTATGAAAAGTTTGTTGGTCTGGACCGAATCCACTTAATTTTATCCAGATGAGTCCAGAACCTCTTTTTTTTTTTTGGTCTGTTGTCAGACTGCCGTCAAGCAGACAGTTCTGGTGAACTTGGTCCCAACGCTGGGGGGGGCGGGGGGACAGTGGTCCACCATCGGGGGTCGGTCAGCCAACTGCCCCCAACCTACCCTCTTCCTCATACAAACATGTATTAGGGTGAAGGGGAGGGTGGTTGTATTGCGGCGTGCTGCTGGGGGTGGACTACCTGCAAGTGGCCCTTCCTCCAGTGGCCGCTGCATGAGTTTGCCCCTCCCCTTAGTTTGATTTGCACCTTAGACATGTAGGGCCTTGGTGGGGGGGTGCTTGGACATCACTGCCAGCAAGCAGTAGATGTCCTCTAAGTGCCCTTTCCGCCAATTTTAACAGCACCATAGACATGTAGGGCCATTGGTGAGAGGGTGACGGGGCATCGCTGTGAGCGATCAGGAGATGTCCTGTCAAGGCCCTACTCACCAATTTTAACCGCACCTTGTAGTACACACACCTCTAACACCTCAAAATATACACTCTAACAAACAAACACGCATGCATCACACAAGGAAGGTGGGACCTTCGACCCTCTGTCCCCTACCCCATCCCTGGCGAGGGGGGATGGAAACCCTCGGCCTAGTGGTCCTGTCTCTTGGGTGCCGGTCTCCTGGGCTCTGTGACCTCCTCGCCACGCTGGGAGAGGGATCCCCAAGATCTAACAGGGGATCAAACTACATTGGAGCCGTGGGGTGTCCGGGTCTCGGTGGTTCGGGTTCCGGTCCCGGCTCTCGAGAAATGGGCCTCTCCATGATTCCATCAGTGGGTGTGCCTGGTCAGGCCTTGTTAACATCATTCCTCTGGGATCCTCGTTCCTCTTGGGTGTCTCTCTGCTTGGCGGGGGTGGGCGGCCCCTTCCTGGCTCGCCCCTGGACCTCCCGCGGCGGGCGCGGGCGGACGTCTGGAGCATAGAAGCGGGTCATCCTGGAGGAGCTCTGGCTCGTGCCTGGGGTGGGGCGGGGATGCTCGGCACTGCTGGGTGGTGGTGTGCTGCTCCTCTGGGGTTGGGGGGCTCTCCGGTGTGGGGCCTTGTGTTGGCCCTCTGGGCGTGGTGGGGGATTGCTGCTCTGGCTGGGCGGGGGTCCGCGCTCTCTGTGCTCCCGTGCCTTCCGGCTCTCGGGCGTGGGGGCCTCTGCGGCGGTCCCGCGTGCCCTGGTCTGGGTGCCTGGCGGGATTCTGCGGCTGTCTGGTTCGCTCCATGGCTCCTTGGCGGGTGTTGGGGGGCCCGTGCTGCTGCTGCTGCCGCCCCGGTGGGGGGCCTGGCGTGGGGGTGGCCGGGCTCTCTCTCCTTCTATACATTCCATCAACATTCACATCAGCAAAACATAAACACTCACCTGAGCACAGGTGTCAGCTCACCTCGCACTAACAGAATGTGTGATGGAATGAAAGGCTTTATTTGTGTCAGCTTCTATGATTGTGTGTGAGCTGCAGTGGTATTGTGTACATTTTTGACAACTTTAAAGGTAATGATTAGTCTAGCCAAAAGGTATGTGTGTAACTGAGTGTGTGTGTAGACAGGCCCCGCCCATTCCAGATTGTTATTTAGACCTGGTTGTTATAGGATGTTACTACTCTGTGTTACCTTCTTTGTTCTCTTAACCCCACTCTTTTACCCCCCCCCCCCCCCCTTGTTTCCGTCTGGTCCAACAAAAAAGAAAAAGATACAACATAATTAAAATAAAGTTTAGCACAAAATACAACAGGGGTTTATACTTAATAAACCCCTGTTGGGACAATAAAATCTGTCCAACGCAAGAGGCTCTCAGCCCGTATCTGCTTGCTCAGCTGTTGGACAGGACAAGTTAAAAAAAAAAAAAAAAAAAACATACATTTCTGTTTTGAACCAAAGCTTGGAAACTAAACCACATGACTAAAGATCTCTTCAGTCGTTGGCTAGAAATTGTAAGGCCAGGGCAAAGCAACAACAGAAAGAATAATTGAAGTCTTACACTTCCCAGTCCTTGTCAGGATAGTTCATTTATTCAAACTTCATGTTTTGCTGATTGGTTGCCAGGTACAACTCTTTTTATTGCTACTTTGATACAGCGGAAACATGCTGCTCGTGGTTTATGAGGAGATGTTGACTTAGAAGGTGTGCTGATAAGTTTGGGACATAGATTGTCACGAGAACTGTGAAAAGTTAAAAGTTGCTTTAATGTACCTGCATTCATCCCAACACAATTCATTGAGTTGCTGTGTTTCATTGTTGCTTCTTTGTGACTCTGTTTACATCTTGTAATGTGTAATCTAGAGACCATAGTGGTCCAGGCGTTCTGCTCCGAGCACAGAGTCATTCAGACTGAGGAAACTCCAGTTGGAAATGAACAGAGACCACCTTGGAAGATGGACCAGAGAGTGGTTCTTGGTGTAGTGAGTATCCAGCCTGGACACATTTGTTTCACAATGAACCAAAGCCAACCCTGTTCTGAACCAGGAACTGCTCTCTGTTGCCACACGAGCTACTGTTGAAAAGACCAGCCCCTTAATAATGAGTGTCAAGCAGGGAGACACTGGGTCTCATTTTTAGTCTTTGGTATGATTTGGCCTGGATTTGAACTCATGACCTTCCAGTCTCAGGGCGCACACTCTACCTCAAGGCCACTGAACTTTGAAAATTACAGTAAGGTCTTTATTCTATCTTCTCTTTGAGTCTCTTGGTCATTGGATCAAATGTCTCTTCATTCTCTCAGTCCCAGTCTGGATCATAGCACCACAAGCAACCTCAACGATCATCGAAGAGATGCTTTCAAAGGTTCTACTACAAGAGCCTCTCTATGTCTTGGGATTTATAAAACTGAGGGTTCAAAGGGCTTGACTCTGCAGCTGTCAGAGGCTTGTGAGGAGAAAGTTGCAATGCTCTAAAACCCTTCTGCTCTCTTTGGGTCCAGATGACTCCAACCATACATTGATGTGTGATTTCTTCCAAGACAAATGTGGACAAAGGGGGACAGGATTTTATGTCTGTCATGGACATTAGTGAAACTCAAAAATAAAAAAAGTTCAGCGCACTGTCTTATGGGGTCCAGATGACCCCACTTTTAATGTAAACAAGCCAAGGAGAGCAGAAGGGTTTGCATTGGGATTCATATGGTCTATTATTTTGACATTCATGGTGGCACCCCTCTTCACTTGTACCTCGTGTCTTCCTTGTAAAATTGTGCATCTTACCCAGTTAGTGCAGTTATGTGAATTATTAATTATAACAAACGAAGCTTGCAGGTTGTGTGCTTTATTGCACAGAACCAAACCAAATATACTATTAATAACAAGCTGAACGTATAACTCCAGAGCCATCCTGACTTAGACAGAGGTTCCAGTCATTAGCTATGCTGAAGCATTTCAATCTTATTGTTGCAGCATTTACATTGGAAATAGTGGTCCCTCATAAGTTACGTTTAAAACACAAGAAAAACCTACAGTATCTACAAAGTAGTATGTTTTATTTTATTTTTTATTTAACAATTATTACAGATGTTTAAGGTTGTAAAATCCTTCACTACACACTATATCCACTTTATTCAGACATGAACATTTTTAACACTTTTCTTTCTTGTTTAAACTCTCAAAATTCAGAGCTTCATAGAAAATGTCCAGGTTTATAGAATGAAAACAAAGATTAATAACTGTTTTCAGGCCCAAACATTTGTTTGAGAAATGAAAATGTGCACCTCGACCAAATGCCCTATTTCCCTACCAGGAAGAGTACTTGTGGGCTTCGAATTGGTGATGGAAAAATTAACAACAACTTGGAGACTTTCTGATAGGATCAGAAGAAAACTAAATAGAAATGCTCAAGATTTTGGGCAATTTTAAAAGTGTCTCTAAAACTACAAGCCGGCAGACAGAAGAACAAATCTGCTGGAGCTAAGAATTATTATCAAATCTTCATATCAGACTTTCCCTCAGTGCGCTTTGTCCTTGGCTTTTCAAACTATCTCAGCTTCTGAGAGTGGATTGAATTTGTACTTGAAGGCTGAATGTTCTGATGTTCGGCTGCTCAGTCACTCTTTGCCAGCAGTATTCCTGCTGTGCAGAGCTGGAGCTGGCAGCTGCCTGCAGTGATGTGTTGGCCCAACACCCCCTCCATCCCAAATCCTGTGTGTCTGTTTTTACTGTGCGTCTCTGTATAAGTGAGGTCTTATTTTGTCATTTACACTGCAAAATGCAAATGTAGATTTGTTTGCCAATACTTTTTTCATGCATTTCCCATTTCTCCCCCATCTAAAAAGGAGTAACGTTGTTGTTCTTGTACATATATACTTGTTGCATTGACAAGAAAAGCAAGTTCTTCGTTTGTTTACCACAGGTTTTTTTCATCAGACTGAGTTTTTTTCAAGCCCCATTAGATGGCCTGTCACCGGGATTTAAGTCATTGTAGCTCTCAAGTACAATCCATTATCATGTAATATTAATACTTACACTGCTTTATTCACAAGGTCAGTAGAGTAATTCCTGCATCAGAGAAGCTATCCATCACCAGTTGTACATCAGTTGTTCTGAGGAAGAGCCTGAGAGTTCCTGCTGGCTCTCAGATCAGTTCTCTCCTGGCTGGGCTGATGTGGAAGGAGCATTCAGATCAGCAGTGAGATGTTCTCATCAGTATTTGACTGAAGCAGGTGATCGGGTTCTGTGAGGTCAGTGATCCAGCAGCAGTCTGCAGGACAGCATGGTGCCTGCAGCTCTCTTATTGCTCAGAGCTGGAGGATTGTCGGGCCTGCTCTCTTGTGGGTGGGGTATCTGTGCAGCAGCTGTGGTCCTGCTGTTGCACCAGCAGCTGTTAGCACTAGGGATCTTCTGAGAGGTGAGCAGTCTTGGTCTTCATCCTCTTCACATGTTTTCCACCAGATTTCATTAATGAAAGGCTAAGCACAAACCCGTCCTGTCTTGATTGTGTTATTCATCCCAGTGACTGTGTGATGCCACATCGGCATAAAAGAGACACTGCCAAGCCTTTGAGTGACTTCATTGAATTCATTTAACCTCAATTCAATTAAACTTGATTCAATTCATGTAAGGAGCTCCTCACAGCTGAGGTTGTTTCAACCTGTTACCCAACAACTACCCGAAACATCAAAGCAAAACTGAAATAAACAGGATTGTTTTAGGCTAATATAATTCCAATAATATAAAATTGGTGTAATTCCATTCAACACAAATTATTACAGTAAAGCATCTTTGTCTTGTTTGAAGTTCAATATTAAACTATTTGTTTAACCCTTCCGCTCTCCTTGGGTCAGATTCAACCACATATTGTATGCGATTTTTCCATGAAAATGTGGACGAAGGGGACAGGATTTGTCTGCCATGGACATTAGTGAAACTCCGAAATCAGTGAAAAAAGTTCACGCACTGTCCTGTGGTGTCCAGATGACCCCACTTTTAATGTAAACAAGCTAAGGAGAACGGAAGGGTTACATGAATAACAAATTGTGTGAAAGAGTTTTTGCTTCCAGCTGAGTTGTGTTACTGTGCAGAAGATCGACTGATCATACATTATACAGAGGAGGGGTCCCATCAGGTGGGTCTTGCAGTTCAGTTAAGGCTCATGTGGTGACCTCAAAGGACCTCATGAAAATAACACTTACCATTGTTGTGTGCAGTAGTTGTATTGTAAAATATTTGTAAGGATCATGTAAGTTACACACTTCTGACATACGGGTGATGCTGTCATTAGGGGCCCTTAACGCAGCACGAGTACTGGTTCCTTCTGACTGCATGCAGATGCTGGATCCATAGGGTGTGCAGGTGATGCATAGATACCAATATGATGCCCACACAAACTACATTCTGATTGTCTCATATACTAAATTGTAATCATCAGGGTGCACTCAAGGGAGGTGCAGAGGACGCACACCTTTTACTTGAACAGCACTAACGAGCTCCTGATGCATCCACTAGCAGAATGTATGGCTACATAGCTCCGATATTGCTAGTCACCTTTTTAGTTGCACCTGTCAGATTCGGGGTTGGGAGAAGCTGTACAGCTGGGGGGAGAGTGTGTTAACAAGGGAATGATGGGAAATGAGGATAAGCTTTACTCCGAGCCTACAGTCCTGCCCATAAGTCACAAGCAAATTTCTGATTAACTCCAGCTGCTCTACAGAAACTATGTTCTAGAAAGCAACACCGCTTTTATTTATGTATTATTTGGCCTCAAACAACATCATTATTAAAAAGATCACTGGAAATGATGATATCTCTGTGTCTCGCTAGTGTAAATCTTCATAAAAACCTCCATCAATCTGGGTAATGTCCAGCCGTCTGGTTCTGATCCAGATGTCAGCTCAGATCTTCATGGACAGAACTTCCTCCAGAATCCTGATTCTTTCTCCTTCCAGTTCACCAAAGACTCTTTGATGTTTCTTGACGTTGCTGTGATCAATCCATTCAATCCATTGGTTTCTCAGAGCAGAAAATAATGAAAGCTAACATCCAAATGCTCTTTCATTCATTTACAACCCTTTCCAAGTGCGGTCAAATGAGCCGCCGTTCACATTTCTGTGGTCACATCAAGAAGCTCCGTGGAGTCTGGTGGAGATTTTCCAGCGTTCTCAGAACTGCTACCGTAAGTATTGGATGAAACTCACACCAAAAATCCAGTGATGCTGATTGGAGCACAGAAATGTGAACGGCGGCTCATTTGACTGCAGTCAATGTGAAGGTAGCATCTTCTCTTCTCCAGAACCTGAACTAGACACGCTAGCCGGACCAGATGAGGGTTTAGTGCATGTGCAGCAGAAAGGAGATGAGTGATGAAAAACAGAGTGTGTCCAAGACTGTTTGGTTGAGAGAGATTTAAAAGGAGAAATAAAAACTAAATGATTTCTGATTACATTTGTTCTCTTTCAAAAGACAAATGACACACAGACATGTTAAAATCTGAAAAAAGAGGATTTTCATCAGAGAGAAACTTTAAGCTGCAGCTCGAGCCACACCTGCGCTCCCTTTAAGAAGCAGCTGCTCCTCTCTACAACCCTCTACAGGTCCAGACAACCCATAAATCCACAGCACCAATACGGGTCAACCCCCTGAACAGTACGACTTAAGGCGTACCCAGTTGTCTTCTCTCAAACTCAGAAGCAATTCTAGCTTCTGGCCCTTCTCAAAAGAAACATCTTAGATAAGGAAAACAAGTCTGCCTCAAATGGGTTTTTATTTAGTCATCATGTAGTTTTTAAGGGCTGCATTAACTCTGCAGGCATGTGTTTTCCTAGATTCAGCTAACTGTCCTGCAGACATGTCCTAAACCTGGATCTTTATCAGAAATGAAGGAAAAATATGAACTCTTTGATTCTGCTGCAGAGGAACAAATATGAACAAACCTCAGCTTTCTTTTCTTTTTCTGTTTACTGCGACATCTGACAAAGAGGATGATAGCAGCACACACACATTTTAGTTATTGGAAATGTAGCATCAGGGCAAAAGCTGACCTGATGAGAAGCTGCAGTTAAAGAACATAAATAATGTAGGTTTAATATCACAAACTGAACTTCTAGCAGAACTTGAAGCTGAAATTTTGCATTTTTTTCTCTTTCATAGAGATGGATGACTCATTGTAACTAAAAACACATAGGTGTGAATAACTCAGCAGTGTTATTCCATCTGTTCTCTCTTTTTTTGTGTCCCCAGATGGATGCTCATATTGTCTTTGACCTTTTACTTTCCAAAAAAAGGAAACATGCGGCTTTTTATGGGTACAGATGTACTTTGCCGTACCTTAGATTCCATTCATTGCACAACAACTGTCTTTGAAATCTCTTGGATGTTTAATTTTATATTAAATACATAATCTTTGACCTAAAAGATTCTTTTGAGTTATTAGCTATATAATGAAATGTTATTATTACAAAGAAAAGTAATGTACAAACACCTCTGAGACAGGACTCTCATTTACAGATGGACCTTGAACTTGCACTGAACACCTATTTTTTTACTCTGGTCATGTTATTTGTACAAAACATTTAATCTAATGTATTTGACTCATTTATTCGATCAAATTCTGAAGTGCTTTGACTTTTTTCACATCCTTTTTTAAGGACTGTAAGGAGGAACAAACATTTGCTTTAAATATGACATGTTCGCTGAGTCACTGAGGATTTTCGAGCAGGAGTGAATGTGTCCACCTTAAAATCAGACTTTTACTGTTTTTGGATTAAATTAATGATTCATTTCTTTGTATCAATGACATTTTAGACAATTTACTGCATTGGCCAATGTTGAATTATGATGAGTAATTTGTAGAAACTGTGGTATTTAAATAGTTTAATTCCAATCCTCTAATTCCAAAGTTAATATTCAAGAAATACACCATCATTGATAATAATTCAAAATTTATATTTAACAGTTAACTAATAACCTGAAAGGTTCTTTAAAGTTAAGAAGCTGACAGATTTTCTACAGATAAAGTCCTGTTGATGGTCATGGGCTCATGGCTCTCTGTCTAGACAAGGCCGTCATTTCAATCAGTTTCTGTAAATTGTTATTTATAGAATTGTCAGATGTCAAATGTTCTTATTACCAAAAGACAGATTTTATAGAACCTCACAGAAATTTGTGAGAAGCAGAAGTTTGATTAAAAAAACAAACCTTGGTTGTATATGTCCCTGTGAAGCCTCCTCCTGTCCCATCTGTTATTCTGTTCTTGACCTCCTTGGTCATGTGGAGTAGCGGGCGGTGTGAAAGGGTTAGTGCCTGATCTTGTGATGGTAGCAGAGTAGAAAACAGCAGCTGAACATCACTCGATACAGTGATGGGTCAGGGATTACTCCTCCCCTCCCAGCGCCATGCAATCTTCAATACAAAAAGACAAAGACAGGATGAGCTGTCATCACTGATTTCAGTTTTCTTTCTTAAGGTTTTTTAAGATTTCAAGCATTTTTTTGTCTTATTTAATATTGTCCTTTGAACGCCTGTTTTGTATTTGTGTATTTATTGTATATCCCCCGTTCCTAAAATGATGCTCATGTTTAGTTCAGTTTCCTTTGCTAATAATAAAATGATAACCAATCTAAGCTGTTATTACTTTTTCAGTGAGGCAGTGAATGGTAACATAAAGAAACCCACCACCATCAAACCTTACGTGTATTTTTAATAAGCTTCCTCTCAACTGAACGTGTCTCAGTGTTCTGCTGTAGCACTTTGTTGTATCAAGCTCATATATTTCATGTTCCAGCATTTGACTACTAATTACAGTTGTTATCACGCTTGTAAACAGCAGCGCGGTGAGTAATTTAATTGCTGACCAAAAACAGCGCCGTCAGCAGCTCTCTGCTCCATCGCTCACGGAGGTTTCTCCCTCAGTACTATTTAGTATCTCATTTCTAATGGATTGCTAATGCCAGGAGAGAAAAACCATGTTACCAACTAAATGAATCCGAAGCGTCGGGCGTTGAGAAGAAGCAGTGTGAAGATAACTAGAGAGGGTGATGCTGACTCACAGCACAACATCAGAGGAGGTTTAATCTTCAGGGGACAGCCATGGCAGGTTGGTGAACGTGGCGCCCTCTGCAGCGGTTAAACTAATCATTTTAATCAAGTGTTACCAAAAAGAAGAAAAAATATTTAAACTGATGTAATAAAACATTTCACTACAGAGTGGGGATGCTATAACAGCTCATCTCATTTTAGTGTTTCTAATCCCTTTGGAAAGACTTTTTGCTTGCTAGCTTGCTGTTTACAGAATATTCCAATACTGCAGAAAGGCTTGGGGGGGCACTTGAGTTTTTTAATGCCATTTTAGCTATTTGATTTTTACTACACAGTTGGATAATAACAGGCATAGGAAATTATAGGCATCTTTGTTAAGTCCCCAACGTGTTGGGGGGCTCCAGGCAATCGCCTACCCTTGCCTAATGGTAAGTCCGCCTCTGAGGACAGCTCATACTGTAATAATTCTACAACAAATTATGTCGAAGTAGGATTTAATAGGATTTACAACTGACTTTCAGGTAGAATTTTCTCCATTTTGATCTTTAACCCTTATGGGGTTCAGATGACCCCACCCTTATATGGATGCGGGATCCCTTCCATGATAAAGGTGACAGGATTTTATGTCTGCCACAGACACCAGTGAAAATAAAAATTCCTTGAGAAAAAAAGTTCATCGTGTTTTCTTGTAGGGTCCAGGTGACCCTAGTGTTAATGTAAACATGCCGAGGATGTGTAGCACAAGGGTTCACCACCTCAGTTATCTCGGCCTGTTTCACTAGTAATGATGGTTGTAGAGCAACAATTCAAACTCAAAGTTTCCTTTTCTTGTGTTTATTTCCAACAAAGTTGTGTTTGTCTCAGTAACCATTGTTGCCTTCTCTGTAAGAATAGAAGGGTACCCACAGTTTTGTCCATGTGTGTAGCTCAGTGTGAACCACATGTTGAGGATGTTTTCTGTTGGAAATGATCGCCTGCATCTTTAGTCTCATAAACTCAACACAGACTCCGCTGACCTCATATCATCAAGCCAGAGCTCTTCACCTGTCTGTCCAGATTTTGTTTCTTTTCTGACAGTTATACAGTTGTCCCAGATGATGGCGTACAACAGAGCAGAGATCTGGTGCCATCTACTGGATGAAGGGACTGAAACTGCTCTGAAAGTATTCTGATCATTACATAATGTAGAATCCTCCTAAAATGAAGAGGAAATATATTTATGAAAAGGAAAAAATAGGAGTATAAGATTAAGCTGAGAATTCCTTCAGAGACAACATGTTTTTAATCATTTTATTCTGTATGTATGTAGTATATATTCTGAAGAGTTGCTCCTGTGATGCATTATAAAATGTCAAAAGAAAATTATGCCAAAATGGAGTCTTTAGCAAGTCTGCATGACAAAGTAAACAGAGCTGAGAAAACAAAAATGAAAGTCTTCTGTCCATCAGATGAGATTAAAACAATCAAATTTTACACATAAATACCAAAGATTTTATCCAGGAGAGCATCACAGATCAGATATTAAAACATATTTATTCTTATTTTATTATTTCCTCTAAAAATTGTCACAGATCGGTGCACTTCCTTCACATGATCCAGAATCTATGTTCATTCTTTCAAAACACTTCAACGCATCAGAAGAAGTCTGTTCCTCTAAAAATAAATAGATGTAAGAATATAAAGTGAGATCTGCAGAACTTAGTGCAAGTGTGATTTCTCAGATTGCTTACTGAACTGAAGTGAGACTGATGTCGGGTTTATTTCCTGGCTTGCTGCAGGCTGAAGACACAGTCCTGAAGATTGATGGAGGGCCATGCTATTCCAACAGCAGGCACTGCTGAGACAGAAGCTCTTCGTACTGGGCAGTCTTGCTATTGGAAGTGTCCTCTACTTGGTGGCCCGAGTCGGGACTTTGGATAGGTGAGTCATCTGTGTCACATTTTGATTTAAAAGTCATCTCAATCAATCAATATCTTAATATAGAATAGAATAGAATAGAATAGAATAGAATAGAATAGAATAGAATAGAATAGAATAGAAATTTACCCAATATTGAAATTGGTTTTAGTCCATACCAAACACAATCAAACAACAGAAATTTGCCATACAGGTCAAGGTTGACAGTAGGACATTTCCAACATGTCCATCATCAATTCTAGACCATAGTTCTTGTTTTGATGTGAGTTCAGCAAACTGTCTAAAGGGGCAAAGTTATTGACCGTTAAGTTCCACATTTGAACCATTTCACCAGCAATCAGAAACACAAGTGCTGTACAGTTATATGAATAAAATGAATCAATCTTTTTTAATTTTTGATTTGGGATAATAAACTAGTGACATTTTCTTCATTCGGGTGTTTGTTCAGCCACAAAGCTGGAGTTTGTTGTGTTAGCAGTGTTAGACGGAGAGTCAAAAGAGGTTCTTAACAAAAGAACAAGTTTCCATTTTCAAACTCAAAAACAGCCAGCACTGCAAAAGCCATACTTTTGTGAATGCCAGACAATGCTCCCATGAGGTAGCTGACTCAAGTAAACTACTAAATGGTAAAATTAAGACAGGCAGATCTGATTGGCTACAGGCAGCCAGACGAGGCCAACACCAGCCTGTCTGCATTCCCTAAAAGACAGAATGGCAACAAGTTCTGGACAATCTGTGAAGGTTTTACTGCCAAGGCAAAAACAAGATGACAGTGAACCACAGACCAAACCAGCAGCTGGGTGGCTTTTGTGTTTGGCGTGAACAGAGGTTGTGTATGATGGATAATACATAATCTGGAAATAAAGGAACATAATTAAAATCTTCAGTCATGACAAAAAGTTTTTCACCATTTTATGAGCAGTGACATTGTAGGATCAGCAAATATGAATCCCAAAGTTCTCTTGGATAAAGATCAGCCAGGTTAAGTAGAATATAATGACTCTATGAGTGTCTGAGTATAATCGGTGGGATGCATTGAGGGAAATGGTCTGGCCCAAAAATGATGAATAAACCAAACGAGCTCAATCACTGAGCCCCGCTTGTTCCTGAAGCTGAGAACCCACCAAATACCAAATCTCTCTGTGTATGTGCAGCCGATGAAATGAGCAAAAAAATGTTCTGTACACAAGCAATCTGAATCTTCTTTATTCTTTTCAGGCTCCAGCCCATTTGCCCCATTGAGAGCAAATTTTCCTCCCCTGAACCGGAGCAGATTCCTCTCCGCACACTGCAGTTTAAGCGTGGCATGCTCCATGAACTCCGAAGGAGCAATGTCACCAAAGAGCAAATTCGCCCGCACACCTTGGTTCAGCAGCTGCCTCGAGCCATCATTATTGGGGTTCGTAAAGGAGGAACTCGCGCGCTGCTGGAAATGCTTAACTTGCATCCCGCGGTGGTCAAAGCCTCACAGGAGATACACTTCTTTGATAACGACAAAAACTATGCCCGTGGAATCGAGTGGTACAGAGAAAAGATGCCCTTCTCCTTCCCTCATCAGATCACCATTGAGAAAAGTCCAGCGTATTTCATCACAGAGGAAGTTCCTGAACGCATCTTCAAGATGAACTCCTCCATCAAGCTGCTGATCATCGTCCGGGAGCCCATCACTAGAGCTGTGTCTGATTACACGCAGGTGTTGGAGGGGAAAGAGCGCAAAAACAAAACTTACCACAAGTTTGAGAAATTAGCTGTTGATTCCAACACTTGTGAGGTGAACACAAAGTACAAAGCTGTCCGGACCAGCATTTACACCAAACACTTGGAGCGCTGGCTGAAGTATTTCCCGGTGGAACAGTTCCACGTTGTTGATGGAGATCGCCTCATAACAGACCCGCTGCCCGAGCTGCAGCTTGTTGAGCACTTCCTTAACCTCCCATCCAGGATCAGCCAGTATAACCTGTACTTCAACATCACCAGAGGATTTTACTGTCTGCGCTTCAACTTTGTCTTCAGCAAGTGCCTAGCAGGCAGCAAGGGCCGCATCCATCCTGAGGTGGACTCGGCCGTGGTGACAAAACTGCAGAAGTTCTTTCATCCCTTCAATCAGAAGTTTTACCAGATTACCGGCAGGACATTTAGCTGGCCATGATGAGTCAGTCCTGTAATGAGATTCATTAGTGGATTTTATGTCTAATTTATTCCAATTTATAAATTGCACCTTATTGAAAAATAATGAAAACATTTAAAATTCCTAAAGTGAAACTGTTGACACTGAAGAGAACACAATAATGTTTCAATATTCCAACAGAAGTAAAAAAGCTAAAAGCATTCATTCATGAAGATCTTAGAAAAATAATCATTTTTTTGTGACTAAATAGTTTTTATTTTTAGAGCATCTGACAGCCATTTGTGCTGGTGTAACTAGCTTTAAGATTGATTCTTTTTTTCAGATAACACTCCTCAGAATGGTGACATGAACAAACGAATGAATGAATGAATTCTTGTCATTGTATTAATATGATCTAAACCAGGGGTGGGCAAACTTTCAAACTCGTGGGCCACAAAGGGCTCTAAAACTTGACAAAAGGGCCGGACCAGAAGTAAATGTGTGGAGTGTTTTAGTAATCCATCCCATAAGAGAGGAATCTGGAGGAAAACATGACTTTAATTTGATTGAAAACTACTTTTAAACAGAACATTTTTGAATTTGTATTTCAAAATGTGTGTTTTTTGTGTCATTTTAGAGACAACTATTGATGAGTTGATGTGCAAATGGAAACTTACAGAAATGCTATGTTCATGTAGTGTTTGAATGATCAGGAAAATGTTTGTCCGACTTGAAAAACACACATGAACGTCACAAAAACAACAAATCTTCCAACACCACATGAATGTAGAAGAAGTTTCTGCACCCACAGACAAAGGTCAATGTGTTTGTCATTTACCATCGAGGACACACCAGAATAACACTCATAAAGATTATAGATCTTATTTCTTCCAGTTTGGCAGGCCAGACTAAATAGTTAAACTTGCCGTGCATGGCCCCCGGGCCGTAGTTTGCCCCCGGGCCGTAGTTTGCCCGCCCCTGATCTAAACTGTATGTCCGACCCATGACGTCCAGATGTCATAATGTCATAACTGACTGTTGTATACGTTCTGTTGGTTCATGGTCTTCAGTCAAAGCATTTTTGAATAAATTTGTTAAACAACAATCTTTTTTATTATTATTATTTGTGTAAAGGGCTTTAGAGCTTCTTGAACACAGATCCACTGTTTGGGCTTTTGGTCTTACTTCACCTTCAACACTTTGTGGAGATTAAACTGAAGTTTGCTGCTTCTAAAAAGCTGCAAGAAGCCGAGAAAAACCGAAGCTTGTGTCAGACCACTTTTATTCTATGTGCAAATATTAGATGTAATACATGTGTTGTTAAAAGTAAATTAAAGAAACTAAAAACTTTTTGGGATAATTTGTGTTTTGGTAAACTCTTGCCACCAAATGAAAAGAGACTTCAAATTGAATTTTAATTGTACCGGTGATCAGATCCCGCCTCAATGTTCCACTAAGCTCTGAGGATCTGGATCTGGTCTTGTACCTGAACAGTTGTTTTGAAAATGTTTAATTCTAATCATTCATTGCTGTGTTTCAAACACCAGAGTGGATCAGATTCATCCAATGAGGTTTTATTCATAATCAATGGAAGAGTTCACAGATAGGGCATAATAACATTATTATTCACATTTGGTGGGAGCTTGGCTTAACCCTTTAACACTTCAGGCGTCGCCTCAGGTGTTAAATCTTTAACATACTGTAACTTTTGAACAACTTTTTGAGCCGCTTTTCTACAGTACATCAAAGAACATAAACCCTGGAACTCCACTGTTACAGGGTTAAGGAAGCCACAAGTGATAAATAAAAGAATTATTCTTCATGGTTTCTAATATTTTATGTATTTTCTAAGTTTCTTCTTACCTGGACAGAAACAACATGGTTGCAAAAGACGTTTCATGGAAATCATCTTGACTGACATAAACAGTTAAACAAGAAGAAACTTGCTGGTTGAATAAAGTGTCTTTTTGTCAGAATGTTCTTGATGGGATGAATAATCTCCAGTTTGAATGTAGATACTGAGAGGAGAGAACTAATGCCTTACACTCATTAATTTTTTGTTTGTGCATGCTTAATTGTTGATTTGTAACTCAGACAATACATTTTTTGCTATCAGTACCAAAATTACAAATTTCTAAAAAATACAATTGCAGCAGGTCAGCTCTGTCAGGGGAAGAGCTGCAGAGATGGAAGTGCTTTAAAAATGCTTATTTATCATTATGCATTTCAGAAAGTGGGAAAATGTCAAGTTTCACCCGATATTATTCATCATGTAATTTCAAAGCAGCTGAAAGGAAAACTCTCATGACCCAGCATTCCAGCAGCATTTAAATGCATCACGTAGGGACAACTCTGAAGACCTGAAAGAGTCTCACATCAGATTTGTGCGTAAATGGGGTTTTGCGTGTGTGTCAAGCAATTCTTATGTAATTTTCAAAGATTTGTGTATAGTTAGTTTCTAACTGTTGTAATTTTAAGTTGTGCACGCATAAATTGTATTTTTTTATTTTTCATTTCATAATTTTTTAACTTAGGCACAAAATATATTGTATGAGAGACAAATCAAGAATTACACACACAAATCCGGTTGATACTGATTTCCCTCCATAAAGAAGGTGTTGCTGGGTCCATTGATATACATTAATATACACAAAGGACTGGCGCTACCTGATCCCCTTTCTCTAACCTCGCCATAATCACGCGCTTAAGTATTACTCACTTCCTTTCGGCCAACCCTTTTTTTTTTTACTTTATTACTCGAGCTGGTTGAAAGTTTAACACGATTTGCAGCAGCTGGGTGATCGGGCAGCCCAATGAGTCTATCCATCGACAATGAAAGATAAAAATGAGCAAACATTACCGTCCTGAGGAGAGCCGCAGGCTAACGAGCTTCATATAAACCTGAACCACATAATAGAACGGCAGAAAAAAGCACGATACGTTTACAATAATCACACTCAAAGTTTTGAAGTCATTATCTGTCCATTTTTCATTGAGAAATACCTCCATTTAGATCGTCGTTGGAAACTTGGAAAATGTGAAGTGCGAAGAAGATGGTAAGCAATTTGAGTGATGAAGAAGAATCACGCACAGTGGGCGTGCCTCAATGTGGTCGGGGTTAAATGTTTAACTCCACCCATGTTGAGACACGCCCTGTTCTGCGGTATGCAGCCAGGGGTGGAGTTGAGATGAGCTGAGGGAGAGAGAGAGATGCAGAGCATTTCATCAGCTCTCAGACTAAGTGAATGACTTTTTCGTTCATATGAGTTCTGAGAGGCTTTTTTATGTGTTATGCAATAACATGACATACTAAAAATAAGGTGAAGCAGTCGACAGTGCTTAGTGCCGGAGGCCACGGGTGGCAATGGCATGCTGTGCGAAGGATGTGTGCATTTAACATCACATGGTATATGATGTCTGCATTTAAACCTGTAGCACAGAAGTTGCATGGCCCAAGACCCTTCCTAACATCAAGCTACATCAGCTACTGCTCTGAATAGAACATTGAACTGAGGTGGTTGGTGCCTCGCCAGACCTGGGGCCCTGGGGCCGAGCGATGCGGGAGGGGCCGCTAAGCAGTGGCACACTGGACCGAATCACCTCAATATGAGCAGGACCACCCACTCGATCATCCTTACTTGCTAACTAATGGTTTAACTTCCAGAGCGCAATTCTAGTATCCTTTGGCAAACTTGAATTACATACTATATATTACTTGTAAATAAAAGGTGAAAATAGTAAATATAACTCTAACTGTAATATAACTTTCTTTACTAAAGATCCAAAAACAAAGTTTTCTTTAAAAAAATAAAAAGTTGTCACAAATATGCGCGTGATTGGGGCGTCATTAGAGAAAGGGGATCGGGTAGCGACCATGGACCATGAACAAAGAAGTGGGGTGCAGGGGCGGGGCCCCACCTTGCTCCGCCCACTCCACCAAACCCCCTCCTACTCAGCGACGCCGTGCAGATGTTCTCCATCCGTCTTTAGTGTCTGTTAAAGCGGATTCAGCCTCACCCGCGGTGATCGAGGAGGTGTCAGCATGGCGTTCACGGCTGCAGGTGGAACTAAGAAGAAGGTGTGCTACTACTACGACGGTAAGAGCCGCCGCGAGGGCTCCGAACCGCCGCCGCGCGAACGCTAGCTGTTAGCATCGACATGTGTTAGCATCGGTCAGTTCTTCCGTCTGAATTCATCTCTGCTTCACTGAAACGGAGTAAAGCCCACACCTGAGGGAACCCTGAGCGTGAACGGGTCGGTGACGGACGTCCTGCTCCCCTCGGTGTTATCCCGAGAGGAACGGCTGCTCCACACGAGTCTGAGAGAGAGCCAGCTCCGGGCTTCCTGTTTATCATCACCCCGAGGGATACTACATCCGGGAATGTACGAGGAGACGAGCGTTTACGGCTGCGTTCAGGTCCAGATAGAAGAGGCTTCTGCCAGCCGTACATCTGTCAGGACGAGCATGCGTGGCCCGGCTCGTCTACGGATCACGTGACCGTCTGCAGGACCACAGGTGGCTCCGAACCTGCGTTCAGGTCCAAACACAAGTCTGTCCAATCCGAACAGAGCTGACCTTCATTTAAGCACCATGGTGGTGTTTTTCTTTTAGATAATTCATTAGGTAACTTGGAAGTCTTCGTTTCTTTTTTATTTTAAGTTTTGTTTGCTTTTGCAAACGTACTCAACATTTAAGAATCTTTGGTTATTTTTGCATCAGTCTTCAGGGAGCTTGTGTCTTACTTACAGCTTTTTCCAACTGCCTTTTTTCCAGCTCTTGATTCACAGTAATTTGACCAGATAAATACTCAGAAATGCATTGTAGTACTTAGACTGGATACATTATTTGGTCCACGTTCGTTTCCCCCGATAATCCAGAACAAAGTTTTAGTGTGAATACGCTCAAGCGAATCCTGTCCAGGACCCCCTCTCTGATCCATCCTGTCAGGTGGTCTCGGTTCCAGCAGGACTGAACTTCGGTTCGCACTGAAATTCCTGTCTGAATGCAAAGCGGTCCGAGAGCGGAATAACCGAACCAAAACGGACTGTAGGGATGCAACAGCAACTCATTTAATGTGGTTGGATGAGCACAAGGTCATTAAAACAACTTTTAACATGATTTTTATAAATCATGTTAACAATCAATAAGTCATAGACCACATGTGTCAAAGTCAGACCCGGGGGCCAGATCTGGCCTCTGAGTAATGATATCCTTCCCCCAGATCACTCTATATTTTATTATTATTGGCCTGATGTTATCTTGTAACATCTCCATTTTGACAGTATATACAACTTAATGAGAGCAAAACATTGATAGTTATTGATGATTTATTTTAAAAAGTTATGTTTTCAAATTTTAACAATTTTGTTTTTTAAAGTATTCAGTAAACGTTTGTCCTGTTTAAGGTTGTGTTTTGGCTCTCTATGCAATTGGAGTTACTCCATCATACTTGCTAGTATACCTCTTAGCTTTAGCATCCCCGGCATCGCCTTCTACAAGTAGCAGCACAAAGTGTTGAACCTGATGGTGATAAAGCAAAATATAGTTTGAATAAGTGAAAAATCCTGTCAAACCGCAGCACCTCCTCCTTTCTCTTTTTGTTTGGACCCACCCCCCCATAACTGCTGGCCAATGGCTGAAGAGATCTTTAGTCACGTGGTTTTGTTTACAAGTTTTGGTCTGAAACAGAAATCTCTGGTAGACCGCAGTCTGAATCCAGACCAAATGCAAGACTTAGGACTCGACCCGGATCAAACTAAACAGACTCAGAACCTTTTTCCAGAGTGAATACACCCCTAATCTTTTTATAATCATCTGGAAAATTCCACAAAAACATGGTAGATGGTGTTTACTTGTATAGCACTTTTTACTTTCCTTCGAGGGTCCAAAGCGCTTCAGTCACACACACATTCACACACTGGTGGAGGCTACACTGGCGCCAACCTTCCACCAGAGGCAGTGTGGGGTTCAGTGTCTTGCCCAAAGACACTTCGACACATGGGCGGGCAAGGCAGGAATCGAACCTGAAATCCTCCAATCAGGAGTCGACCGCCCTGCCACTGCACCACGGCTGCCCTGTGTTGAAAACACCAAAGCACCTTTCAAAGAGAAGGTCTTTTAGAATATCACTTCACTTTTTGAAACATTCACGACACTTTCAAAGTAAAGCTGAAGCGTGGGAGAGGGTGTTTGAGGCAGACGAGAAGCTTCATGAAGTGGATCAGAACATTAGAATCAGCAAACCATTAGATAACTGCAGCTCATTAGAACTAACACTTATTTACTTCTCATTAATAATATTTTCATCAACAGTTTAAAATTCTCTTGTAAAGGTAAAAATAATAGTAACATTAATGAGATGTCAGATTGACTGTAGCGTAAGTGTCAAAACTGGGACTCATCGATCTTTGGTTGTTCCACAGATCTGTGTCTGGTGTCTTCTTCCTGTCATTTGTTGCTCTTTATCTGTTAGAACAACACAAATGCTGGAAAAGCAAATGTTAATGTTTGACTCCATTCTCAGCTTCTCAGTGTTTTACTTGTGTCCAGGTGATGTTGGAAACTATTATTATGGACAAGGACACCCCATGAAGCCACATCGGATCCGCATGACTCACAACCTTCTTCTGAACTACGGCCTGTACAGAAAGATGGAGATCTATGTAAGTTTTCCTCTGAACCATTGTTGTGAGGAACATGTTCCTCCGCATTAGTTACACTGTGTGGCTGTGAGGTGTGAGCTTCAGCAGACACAACCTTCTTTCCTTCTGTCCTTCAGTTCTGGTTTGTTTTGTTCTGGTTTCAGAGGCCACACAAAGCCACCGCAGATGAGATGACCAAATACCACAGTGACGACTACATCAAGTTCCTCAGATCCATACGGCCAGACAACATGTCTGAGTTCAGCAAGCAGATGCAGCGCTGTGAGTGGACACTGTGGATGCTCAGACAAACACAAGGAAGCTTTGTGTTGAGGCTGCAGAATACGAGTCAAGTTATTGTTTTGTCAGTTAAGCTGCGTTCACACTGTTGACTGTATGTAAGAACTGGACTGAGCGAGTGTGACATCATCCAAAGAAAATGTTTTATTTCCAGCTTCAACCAACTCAAGTTGATTCAATCGCCGTGTTTTAGGACACGGATGTCGCCATGTTGGAGCCAAGCGTCATCAGTTAGCAGTGATTGGTCCAAGTTTGACTGAGTCCATGTTTCTATGGCAACCAATCAGGAGCGAGCTTGATGCAAGTCCACACCCCTACCACTTAATAGTGGACCACACAAAATGTGTCCAGTGTTTCAGCCGTTGGACATTAGAATGTTAGAATGTTAGAATGTTTTATGCAGGCATGTGATTGGTCAGTTGATAACTTTATTACTTGAACTATAGAAAAAAAAACATCATGAAAAAAAGGTAGATTATCAAGAACATGTTTAAAAAAGGTATCAGCTCAGAATGAATGTTTATTTCTCCATGGGGTTTTGGATTCTTGGACCAGCAGGTACTTCCTGTTAGAACACCAGGGGGAGGAGTCTTTCAGTCTAATTCACATACAGAGTCAATAGCTCTCTGCAAATGTGATTTGTGCTTCCAGTGTCAATGCTGAGTCAGTGCAGATGTGGTCAGAGGTCCTGGGGTGTTACCATCAGGAGTGGCCTGATTCTTTGTGGCAGTGTATTTTAGATTCCTAAGTTCTAAACTTTAACTCAGAGTTTGTGTTGCTTCAACCATTCAGGGATGGGGGCTCTGGCTCATGGCGTTCTGATGACATGATCAGTGGGTGGGGTCAGAAACAAACGTGGAAGAGAATCTGGTCGTTCTCCGCTCTCCTTTTTTCTTCTTTGCATTAAGACAATAATAAAATATTCCTCCGATTTTATTCTTCCTTTCCCCTCATTGAACTAATGCGGGACAGTGAGTCCTCTAACTCGGTCACAGAGACAGAAGTACCGCTGACAGCGTCCGTCATTCAGTAGATGGTGAAGCTCAGCAAACTGGGAGAGTCTCTGAAGGATCTCATGAACCAGACATGGAGACAGGACCACTGAGGTTTTGTAGAACTCTTCTGAGTAAATCAGCCGGATCTCAGCATCATCCGTGTCTTCCATGTAGAGATGAAGCTAAAACATATAGACAGTAGCTCCTCCCACATCAGACAGAAGCGTCGGGAACACACACCCTGTGGACAGGTGTCGAGCAGCTGCATGTCTAAACAGAAGCAGCAGGTGCTGATATGCCACATCAATTGTGTTTGGAGCGAATACGAACATCTTTACTGCTTCAAAGGCATTAAAGCGAGCTTTGGTGTTTGTCCGGGTTCTGATTTGTTATTGGTGTTGCATTTTCAGTCAACGTCGGGGAGGACTGTCCTGTGTTCGACGGCCTGTTTGAGTTCTGTCAGTTGTCAGCTGGCGGTTCTGCTGGTGAGTCCACACAAACACATCCTGCAGGAAAAGCCTTTCCTTCACGGAATGATTGTAGAACTCTCCTAGTTAGAGAGCAGTGGTTACTTCAGTACCTGAACTCCACAGCAGACCTCTGAATCTCTCCCCTGCTCTGGTCTCTTTGGACAGCCGGTGCTGTGAAGCTGAACAGGCAGCAGACGGACATTGCCGTCAACTGGGCGGGGGGACTTCACCACGCCAAGAAGTCTGAGGCTTCGGGCTTCTGCTATGTGAACGACATTGTGCTAGCCATCCTGGAGCTCCTCAAGTCAGATGGATTCTCATGAACTTCTTGTCCACCAGCTGTAGTTCTCAGCAGAGAAATGACCCTGTGTCTTCTCGTCAGGTACCACCAGAGGGTGCTCTACATCGACATCGACATCCATCATGGGGATGGAGTGGAGGAGGCCTTCTACACCACTGACAGGGTCATGACGGTGTCTTTCCATAAGTATGGAGAGTACTTCCCTGGAACTGGAGACCTCAGGGTGAGTGGTGATCACAGACGGACTGATGGGGGAGGAAGATGAAGAAATGTGGAGGTTAGATCTTTGTTGGTATCCTCTGTGGTCCTCAGGATATTGGAGCAGGAAAGGGGAAATACTATGCTGTGAACTTTCCGTTGCGGGATGGGATTGATGACGAGTCGTATGAGCAAATCTTCAAACCGGTAAGATGGATCCAGACTGGAAATGAGGAAGCACCTGTCAGTGGGGGACTCATTCCTGCTTGGGCCTACAGGTGATGGCGAAGGTGATGGAAATGTACCAGCCCAGTGCTGTGGTTCTGCAGTGCGGTTCAGACTCTCTGTCAGGAGACCGTCTCGGATGCTTCAACCTCACCATCCGCGGTAGACGTTGGCGCCAGGCGGCCTGCACGGCTGAAACCTGCAGATGTGCTTAACCCGCTGTTGTTTCAGGTCATGCCAAATGTGTGGAGTACATCAAGTCCTTCAACCTGCCGTTGCTCATGCTGGGGGGAGGAGGATATACCATTCGGAATGTGGCGCGCTGCTGGACCTATGAAACCGCCGTGGCTCTGGACACAGAAATCCCAGACGGTTGGTCTCTTGTTGTGTGTTAAGGTGCTCTCACACCGATTGTGGTTCACAGGACAAATTCCCGTGCTCCGCCCCTCTTTTGTTGCGCAACGAATTATCTACTCATCGTCTCTCAAAAAAATGTGTTCTGAGCTTGACGCCGCATGTGGGAGGAGCTACCAGCTAATGCATTTAGGATGATCTCTATAGGGAACAGTGTCTGTGGACATCTGCTTAGAATGTATGAAGAAACAGAAGATGGTGAGAAATAGATCAGCTTTATTTATTGTGGAGAGTTCTAAACAACATCAGTAATCATATCTCCATGGTAGGGTTTATATGATTATTGTAAAAGATTTTACCTGCGACAGGGGGTGTGTCTGTATGACAGTCGCTTCCACTGTGTTTCTGTGTCTCTGTGGCTGAGCTTGAAGGCTCTCTGTCTCGTATCAACCCGAGGTAGGAGACCTTTTCACTTTTCTTTTATGTCTCGATGAAACCCGAGCCGGCAGCCTCTGCACCCCGCAGCAGCTCTCTGTCTGCTGGCATATGGAGAGAGTGAGAGCGAATCCAGAGTCCAGAGGTTATCCCGCCTTCTCTCCAAAGTATCTGAATGACATCTGAGAACCTGCGGCTCCAACGGTTTAAAGAAAAAGGTGGAAGTTCTGGACAGAAATGATAGAATAATATTTTATTCGCTGATCGAGTCACTGAAAACATCACGTGACCAAAAGCTGAGCTCCTGATTGGTAGATGTGACGCGGTGACCTGTCAAACTTCAGATCTTTAAATTTAGCTCACAATTCAAGCTTGGTCGCTCAAATGGAGCAGCTGGCTGACCTTCAAGCTTCGCCAATCATTCAAATCACGCCGCGGGACTTCCGATCGCCTCATGTCGTGTTTGGGTGAATGCACCTTTAAAGAGCTGGAGGGATGGAGCTGCATGCACCCCCTGCTGGTACGTGTTTGCACCAGCAGGGGGTGCAGCTGTACCGTGTAAAACAAAGGACAGCTGGTTCTAGTGCTGGTCAATCCGCAATAGAAAGCAAACATGCAACTGTTTGATGGTTTATAACGGGTAGCAGTTAGTGGTTTTACTTCAGGTTACACAGCAGTCTTTTCCCATGATGCTTTTGAGCCTCTCCTCATTCAGAGCAGCTGCATTGTGTTCTCTGTCTTCCTGCTAAAGATCTCCTCCCTCTGACTCTCCTGCAGAACTGCCTTACAACGACTACTTTGAGTACTTTGGACCAGACTTCAAGCTGCACATCAGCCCCTCCAACATGACCAACCAGAACACACAGGAGTACCTGGACAAGATCAAGTTAGTTTGTTTCTGTGACCTGATCCTCTGTGGTTAATCTCGCTTCGCCGCTCGTCCAAGTGACTTCATTAGTGGTTGAATGAGGATCTTTGTGGACTTCAGTGTTTATCCTGTCAAATCTGCCTCTCTTAGTTCAGAGTTTTAGCTTCAGTCAGAAACTGTTTAGCTTAACACCAGCAGATTCTGCAGCTGACAAAGCAACAACACTTCAGTAAAGTTTTTCTTCGCTTTAGAATTCGTCTGTTATGTTAATCGCGTAAACAGAGTTGGGGTAAAATGAGGGAGGTGTGTTCTTCTGCAGTCGTTGGTGACTGCTCTGACACTAGAGTGTTTAAGCCGTTATTTCCTCTACATTTTTATTTTAAAATAGCAGAATTCAAATCATTTGGATAATATAACACTCGGTTCACATCAGCAGACTGACTGATGGCCTGCACATGTATTCAGGCAGCGCTTGTTCGAGAACCTGCGGATGCTTCCTCACGCTCCAGGAGTTCAGATGCAGGCCATCCCGGAGGACGCCGTCCCCGACGACACGGTGGATGAGGACAAAGAGGACCCCGACAAACGCCTGTCCAGTAAGACTGCTCGCTCTTCCCAAACTTCCCATGTCCCCGCCGCTGCAGTCAGTGTGTCGCTGTGTGACCACAGTCCGGGCCACAGACAAGAGGATAGCCTGTGACGAGGAGTTCTCCGACTCTGAAGATGAAGGGGAGGGAGGCCGCAGGAACGTGGCCAGCCACAAGAAGGGAAGCAAGCGGCCCAGACTGGAGGAGGACAAGAAGGATGGAGAGGAGAAGAAAACGGGTTAGTGACGGGGCAGATGACATCAACGAAAAGATGCTAGAAGAGATCTGACCGCTCGCCTTCCCTCCACAGATATAAAGGAAGAGGAGAAGACGAAGGACGGCAGCTCAGAGAAAACTGATTCCAAAAGGTGAGGAGTCAGCAGCTTCAGCCTCATAAGAGTTCCTTCCTCTGCAGGAGCCTTAGATTGTGTTGGTCTCCTTGTTCTGACTCCATCCTGACCTCCTTCCTGTGCAGTGTGAAGACGGAGCAGAGCAGCAGCACCTGAACCCTGACCCTGACCCTGACCCGGCTCGTCACGGAGACGCATTATATTTATTACGACTCCATGGTTTGATTCCAAATCCCTGCTCTGTTCTATTGCGTCAACAACCACTTTGTATTTTTCCAGAACCTTGTGTTTCCAATGTGCTTGATCTTCTGAAGGAAACTTGAGCTTTTTTTGTTTTTAGGGAAGTCTGCGGGTGAAACTCTAATGTCAGTTGTTAATTTTTGATAATTTGCTTTTGTCAATAAAACTTTTTATACTGTTTGCTGGACAGTCTGTTGAAGGGATGTGTGGAGTAAAACAGTCCAACCACAAGGGGGCGCCGAGTCCAACTGAGTTTTGTAGAGGAATTGAAGATTTCTGTATTGAAACAGAGTAATCATCACATTCTGAGGAAGAATCACACACAGGAAACATTCATTCCTTTACTTTACCAGCTCAGTGGCCTTGTGGTAGAGTGTCTGCCCTGAGACTGGGAGGTTGTGTGTTCAAATCCTGGCTGAGTCATACCAAACACTCTAAAATGGACCCAGTTCCTCCTTGATTGACACTTAGCATTAAGGGGTTGGACTGGGGGATTAAACCACCAAATGGTTCCTGAGTTCAGCTGTGTCTGCAGCTCACCACTCCCCCAGGGGAGGGGTCAAATGCAGAGAGCTAATTTCACAGACTGCAGTGCTGATAACTAATAGAACTTGAACTTTACTCTCACTTACTTATTTTAGGGTTTTTTTTTACATTTAGTTACAATTTTTTGTTAAAAATATGATCCACATAGAAGTTTTGAAAAGGAGAAGACACTAAATCCATGGAGAAGTTTCAGCTGTAAACATGGATGTGCTCTGGAACATGCCTGATGAAGATCCAACCTTTGAAGGGATTTTAACCTTAAACTCGACTTGGCGTTGAGCTCTGCGGAGCTTCAGAACATTAAGATAAGAATGAGGCAGCATTTGATAGGTGATCTCCCCTCAGCTCCTTCACAGGTAAACTTGTCACACCTAAATTAGATGACTGTGGGAAAAAATCAAAGGTTATATCCAAATTTGTTTGAGCCTGTTCTTGCTGCTGGCAGGGCTCCCTGCAGCTCAGGCAGCAGCTGGAATCCCTTTAAACTACAAGCCTTCCTTCAATCAGCTTGATAGCATTTATCTCTGATTTCATCTCAAATTTCAAGATTCTTAGAGCTTTTTTTTTTCTCTTGTACAATCACTGCATTGAAGCAACAGCAGCTGCATGGATGTGGACTTCATGCAGTTCTGCAGCAGCAGCATGAAACCCACAACACAGAGTTTCATGACAAAAATATAAACCAGGTCTGTGACGGCTGCGCAGCAGTCAGCTCATACGGTTTCCCTGCAGCATGTTTGTGAATAGTGTGACATTGGACTCAGTTCAGTCTAAACGTTGGGGACCCTATTGAAGCTCAGTGATGCTGCTCTGAATGTGTCAATCTTCATCCACTCATGTTAGAATCTGGCAACACAGACCAGGCGTGTCCAAAGTCTGGCTCGAGGGCCAAATGTGGGATACATTCAAATTTCCACCGGCCTCATTCCATCAATTACCCCCTGCACTCTCTAAAAACTGCGTACGATATCTTGCTTATGATTGGTTGAATTATGTGGCAACACTGCCAGGATCCCGCTGTCACGTGTTCTAGCTCATCTTTTAAAATGTAAATAAAAAGTCAAATTGACAGCAAGAGCCCACGGGGCAAGTAGAAACTGGAGTCATTTTCAAGTGAAATATGAAAGAGTTGTCTCCTGCCTCACTTTGGAATGAGATGGTATGGAGATAAAATAGACTCACCTTGATCTGTGCGTAACTTTGGATTCTCATTTCACCAAATTGGCCTTTTTTGCTAAACGTTTGGGCCCCTAACACGGACCTTTCATTTGAGTGTGTGTAAAAAAAAAAAGCAGGAGATGATGATGCTGAAATTTTATTCCGATTTATTCCTTTTTTTGTAAACCCAAACACCTGAAGCAGGAGAAGGTAACATTCCATCTCTGAGCTGAATCTGTCAAAGCTTCTCCACTATTTACAAAAGAAGAGAAACAAGAAAAAGTTACAAGATGCTTCAGCAACATTTGCATCCGACAGATGGAGTCCACAGGAAAGAGGGGTCCCAGTTTACCACGAGGGCCCCTCTGCTGTGCTGTCTGAGCGAGAGTCCCGCGGTGGAAAACACGGCTGCAAACTGAGTCTGCTCCTAGAGATCTGCTTTTGTACAATAATCACAGTTAAAAACAGAGTTCCTATACATACTTACACTTTCATCACGTCAGAAAACCAACAATAAGTAATAAAAGCCTATCTGAACCACAGCTGATGAGAAGTGGAGTTCAGGTCTGCTGTCCCGCAGAGCTCCCGGGCTTTGGACTCCAGGCGCCGGACGGACTCTGGAGACTTAGTGTTGTCGATCCTGCAGAGTTTCTGTTCATCCTCCGTCTATATCTGAAGCCCCGCCCCTTTCGTCCCCGCTGGTGTGTCATTTCCGATGTTGTATAAAAATAAAAGTTATTAATACTGATGTAAAAATGGATGTTGTCGATCCGAAGCCACCCGCCTTCCTGAGCCGAAGGTCCAGGGGGGGTTTTGTAAGGTGGAGGAGGGGGGAGAAATCTCAGATTAGAAGGAAAAGCTGGAAAATCTCCCGGTTTGCAGGTGAGTTCTTTGAAGAAAGCTCTCCGGCGAACAAACGGGCAAGTCTGCTCCGATTATCTGGATCATTCCGTCCTCTTTTACTCATCAGCTGCAGGTGCTGAGGCCGGAGCTTCTGATGCTTCCTGGGAGGGCTCCTCTGCTTTTGGCACTTCGTCCTCCACTTTAGGGGCCTCCTCCACTTTGGGAGCCTCCTCCACTTTGGGGCCTCCTCCACTTTAGGGGCCTCCTCCACTTTAGGGGCCTCCTCCACTTTAGGGGCCTCCTCCACTTTGGGAGCCTCCTCTACTTTGGGAGCCTCCTCTACTTTAGGGGCCTCCTCTACTTTGGGGCCTCCTCTACTTTAGGGGCCTCCTCCACTTTGGGAGCCTCCTCTTTTTTGGAAACCTCTTCCACCTTGGTGACCTCCTCAGCAGGCTTCTCCTCAGTCTTTGGCTCATCTGCAGGCTTCTCCCCTTCAGGTGCCTCCTCGGGCTTGGCCTCCTCGGGCTTGGCCTCCTCGGGCTTGGCCTCCTCGGGCTTGGCCTCCTCCTTGGCAGGTTGGGCGCCCCCCTCAGCAGGCTTGTCCTCCGGAGGGTTTTCTGGGTTGTCGGTCTTGATCCCCTCTGCAGATGCTCCTGCCGCCTCCTCGTTCTCCTCCCCCGTCTCCTTTTTGGTCTTTTTGAAGGAAAAGCCGCTCAGCTTAAAAGATTTCTTGAAGGAAAATCTTTTCTTCTTCTTTTTGGGGGTCTCATTGGTGGATGGAGTCGCGCTGTTGTCCGGCCTGGCTGCTGCTTCACCCTCAGCAGGAGCAGGAGAGGCCGCCCCCGCCTCCTCCCCACCTGCAGCCTCTGTCTCAGCGGGGGCGACCTCCGCCTTCTCTGGCTCCTCTTTGGGGCTCTCCTCGGCCGGGGCAGTCCCGTTGGCTTGGGGCTCCTGCTTCCCCTCCTCTGCTGCAGCGGGAGCGGCGTCCCCGTTCACTTTGACGTGCCCGTTCTCCTGAAACAAAAGAGGAAACTGGTGTGAGCGCGAGCAGTGCCCTGGGCGGACAGCAGGAGCAGCAGAGACCGGAAGACGAGCCGAGCGCCCCACAATGCGGAGCCTGCGTGACACCAGACCCGCAAATGGACCGACTCCCGCGCCCTGACTCTCTGTGACGCGGGGAGCGCTCAGCGCGCTCCGTGACGCGCGGCCCGCTGCGCGGTAACATCCTCAGAGGCTTCAGTCTGACCCAACAGAACCAGCACCAGAACAGAGGCAGAACCACGAGAGTGGAGCTGCAGAATCAACTGTTGCGCATTCGGAGGTCCAGAGGGGAAGAGCGCATGGAACGGAGCCAGAGCGCAGCGCCTCCACCCCTCCTCCCCCCCCTCACGGATGCAGAGATGAGCCTAAATCTTCCTCTACCTGTCCGTTGGCCTTGGCGGGGGTCGCCGCGGCCTCTCCGGCCCTCTCCACCCCCGTCTCCGCATCCCCGGGGCTCTTGGACAGTTGCGCTCCCATCCTGCTGCCTCCAACCGGCAGATCCGCGGGACGAACAAAGACTCGCGAGCCTCTTTGTTGAAGTGCAACGCGCGGCTGCCCCCCCCCGCTGGCTCCTTCCCAAACACAGAAAAAGTTGGCGGGAGAACCGGAGCAGAGTCCAGCTGCGGAGGCGGGAAGCTGCTGGCTGAGTCAGCGGGACACCGGAGATCCGCGTTCGGCTCCGCGGCTGCAGACGGGAATCCCGCTCGTCCAAAAGATGCGGAGTCCAACGCCCAAGTCAGAGATGAATGAGCGGGGCGAGCGGTGACGCCAGCGCACGCCGCTCAGCCAATCACGGCCGCCGGAGAGAGCCGGGGCGGGGCTTCTGGAGGGTTGTAGCGCTGCGTTTACAGACTGTTGGAAAACGCGAAGATTTTCACCCGTTTCCCCCTAAAGACATGAAACCAGTTCAACCAGTTTGGAAGCAGCTCTGAAGTTCAGTTATCTGTTATCTGAGCCTGAGTTTGACACGATTTAGGACAAAATCACTTCTTTAAATCTTTAGAAAAAGTCCTGAACCTGAGGTAGATTTAACAGGTACACTGATGTCAAGTGTACTATAGTACTATCATGTGTTAGGAAGTATTCTAACGATACTAGTACTTCTTGAGACTAAATTAGAACTTTTTAGGTTTGAAATAAGCCTAGCCAGATTTACGTATTCATTTATTTATTTAGAATAGAATAGAATAGAATAGAATAGAATAGAATAGAATAGAATAGAAATAGAATAGAATGTCTTTATTGTCATTGTATGTGTTACAATGACATTTGGGTACAGCTCGCTCCAATGTGGACGACATATATATTTTATGTTAGTATTTAAATCAAAACTGGGAGGAAAAACCTGTTGACAAAACATCAGTTTTCAAGATGTTCTTCCTTGGCAGAGAATAATAGGAAACTAAACAAAACTAATTCGACAGTGAAAGACGATACAACACTCACACACTCGCACAAAACAAACTGCCTCACAATTGACACCTCTCCTCCTCATTACAATTCATAACACAATCTAACACAACAAAATGCAGTAGCTTCCATTTGAAAAAAAAAAACGATATAAATATAACACACATAAAAATAAAGACAACATGAAATAAGAACATTGAAAACTGTGACGTGTGTACTTAAGATGAATCCAAAGAGTTTTTCTAAATGCGGGGAAGGATCTTCTGATGTACGGGTTCAGGAAGGTTGATCCTCAAACCTTCCTTAAAGCGAAATGCAAGTTTGTCAGATTGTTTGGTAATTCTTGGTACAGAAAAAAACGGATTATTGTGAGGAAGAATATTAGATTCTATTTTAAGTATGTGGTCCCACTTCCAGTACAGACAAGTATAGTTGTAGTACACCTGTAGCTTGGTCATTGGAAAGTAGCTTCAAGAACAGTTTACCAGAGAACCAGTAACAACTAATGAAAGACATTTGAATATTTGGAATGTTAAAACACAATTAATTTATAAAAATGTGTACGTTTTAAAATATTTCTTTTAAGATAAAGAAGATTGACAGTATTACAAAAATCCAAGTGTTTTTTGTATTTGTTTCCCTGTTTTTATTAGGGAACACAGCTCAGTTTTCATCACTAACGGTCTATTTTTCTCCACAGTTACAGGTATTTCCAGGTGTTTCCACAGAAGTGTGTTGCTCAAGATGAGCAGACGTCAGGGCGTTTGGTCGTTCAGATCTGCACACCTGCACTTCTCTGCTCCAGAGAAAAGTCCCAGGCCTGGAGCAAAACTTCACAATCACACGATTTTCTCTGTTATGAAACAAGATTATCACCGCTTCCTTATAGATTTACTCAGCAAGAGCTCAACTTCCTGGGGAAACAACACCTCACCAGGTGGTTGGCAGTGGGAGGAGGAGGGGGGGTTCCCACTCCTGAAAATGGGGTAAGGGTTAGAGCAGTTGTGTAATAATCGACCTGCATGTTTTGGTTCATGTTGCATCCATTACACCGATGAGAGAAGAACTTATGGAGACGAAGAAAAAGAAGGATGGCATTGAAGTAAACAGAGTGGAGTATGAGAGGAAATAACCAACGAGAGCAGCTTCTGCCTCTGGCTCGGTGTGTGCAGGTTGAGTGGTGGGGGTGGGCAGGAAAACTTGTTTCAGCCTTGTTGACGACTAAAATGTTCTCTTTGTGGGGTTTCAAACGGGTTTCTCAGCCTCACATTTGCAATGCAAATGCATGGAAGCGAGAATTTAGCCGTCCCGGTCTGCAGCCGCACAGAGATCCGAGCTATCGGTGCTGATCTGCACAGGTGGGCTTCCTGGAGGAGTTTCAGATTCCTGATAGGAAATGTTATCAAGTTCAATGCAAAGCAGCATGAAGTGTGGCCTCACCTGCAGACAGACACTAAGAGGATTCACCAGCTGAACAAACGTTTCACAGATGCTCTCAAATGTAACAATAAATCGAGAAATTGGTTTGAAACATTTAGTGGAATATCTGTTAGATTTGTTAAAAACACAACATTTTCTGGAACTTTATCTATGATTAATTATGTTCTAGAGAAGCTAAAGAAAAAACAACCTGTTGCACGAAAAAAACATTTTTACTTATGAAAAGATTAAAAGCAATCTTGGTTTAAATGACTAAAATGTTAAATCTGAACAAATAATGACAAGAACTAGGAATAGACGCTGCTTTTGTTATTCTGGACTGAAAAGAGAAGTTCTTAGTTTTGCAGAATCAAAACAGCTCAGTGGAACAAGTGGTTCCTCATCACGGACCGGAAGATCCTCACATTCAAACCCTCTTTTGGAGGTTGAAAAGACGGTACAAACCAAATCATCTAAAAGTTCAGATGCTTTTTTTTATTTTGGTCACATGTTGACTTTGAGTATTACTCAATCTGTGAAGACTTAAGAGTAAATGATCCGTACTGTATTCTTCAGTCCATGCTCGTCAGGTCATCTGTTTGGTTCCTCTACTTCATGGTGTTGTTATTTATGTTTTCTAAATAAATGTTGATGTTTCTGCACAAGCCTTTCTCCTGCATTTGCATCCTTCATTCACGTCCTGATAAACACACGATCACAACACATAACAAGTTTTATTAAAGACCCTCTCCAATGAAAAGTTTCACAAGTTGCTAACAAAGTGGAGTGTGTTTGTGAATGTGCTAACGTGGCTAACGTGTAGCCGTGTTGGACTGTTATTTTCCATGTAACTGAGTTTGGAAGTTAGTGACAGTAAAGTTAGTTTAGGGGTCTCAGTCTGTTCTTTTTACGTTCTGCATTAAAGCTTTGGGAGCTGCAGGAGTTGAAATAAACTAAAGCAACAAAGGCTGATGAGTATACGACACAAACAGGTTCTAGAGTTACTGTGAACACAGTTCCATCATCAGACTGACTGATAGACTTCTTTCTGACTCTTTTGTTCTGCTTAATGCTGCCTATAGTAGGACATACGTTTGAAGATAGACTATTTGTTAACAGTGAGTCTTAAAATTGTTCCCTATGGTAAATGTGATACTCCTCTTTCCTCACATGGGACGTCATTTAACTTGCTGTCATGGTTCAGTCCTGCTCCTTCACCCCACCCTTTCTTCCTCCACTCTAATTTCATCCACCTGTGTTAATGAAATTCTCCTTGTGCTCCAGCTGGTGTCCACACTATTTCAGGTCATCACTTTCACCTCCTCACTGCCGGCTTGTTTGTGACCCTTTTCTGGACCCGTTTGATGATTTTCTGCCTGCCCCCTTTCTGGGGTTTTTCCTGCTCTGTTTTGCTCCTGATGAGTTTGAGGTTTCTGGAGCATTCATCTCATCATTGAGGAAGGTTGCTCTTCATGCTTCATCACCCTCCTGTGGACACTCAGCCTCCATACGACGACAGTGGGGAACCCTGAAGTCATTCTGGTGACACCGTTGGTCCTGCATATCCTCATTCTGGTTTCCTCTGCTCTGCTGCTCCAGAAGTCCCTCTACATAAGAGAACACCTCACCCCAAGCTTGGAATCAGGACAGTTGATAACTTCATCTGACTTTCAGGCTCACCTGTGCATCTGGCGGCAACAAACTTCCTCCACCTCTAAAATAAACACTTGAAGTAAAACCCGCGGTTGCTCTGCTTGGGTTGTCCTCTTGAATCCCAACACTTACTGGTGATGCACATGAGAGAGCACCACGAAGAGCACAGATATTCAAACAGGGAGGAGAACTGAGGAGAGACATTAGCTACAATCAGCTCTTTCACTTTGTGCTGAGTGACATGATGTGTTATTTTGAATGAGGAACAGATTTGAAAAGAACAGAATACTGAACGAAAAACAAACAAATCTCTGCAGTGTTTAACAAACTGGATGCAGCACTAATACAATAACAGAAGAGATGAAGTCATAGGTAAACTGTAAGATGATGCAGCTGAAAGGAAGAACTCCATAGCTTCCAGGAGAGAGACACACCCTATCAGTGCTTTCAAAGGCCAAACCATTGGATTGGTTTTAACCACGCTGCATCCAAATATGTTGGGATGAAGAACTTCGGCTTAAATGAACCATCACAGTAGCCAAAAGATCAGATGACCTTTCAGTGGAAAAGTCATTTCAAATGTACACAGACTTTGCAGGGAAAGCCTGAGAAGATTTTCTGATTGATCGTCATGTGAAGGACTGTTGGGATTTGGTTTCTGACCTATTACAATAGTAAAGAGTCTAAATGGCAGTGGGCGTAAACTGGAGCAGTTTCAGGACAAACAAGTTGAGGTTTCTTGTTGTGATAATGGGGGTGGGGGGTATTCTGTTTCACATGGGGCGGTCCTGGCAGGATCTGATGGAGAGATACTGCACTGCCAGGACAAAGACAAAACTCAAGTTGGGATAAATGTTGTGGAGCGTGAGAAGATTTTTTTTGTGATGGGTTGAATAAGGAGAACCCAGATGCAAGACCGAGACTCTGGAATGCACTAAGAAGCAGGAATGTGTGTTGGCAAGAGTCTGGCAATACGATACACATCAGGACACACGCGTCGCGATGCGAAACATCTCCCAAGACTGCAGCTGACACAATATTCCTAAAGAGTATGTCTTAGAAAACCTTTGTGTAAATATTGATACTTCTTATACAATAATAAAAAGGTGAAAAGCTTTTTATTTAATGATCACAACATTAAGTTCTGCAACTGTATCTCATGTATGGGCTTCCTACATCATCAGAAGTTTGTTTTTATTATTTATTTGTTTTCTGGGGGCTTGAAATGATGAAAACTCCATGTAAAGTACCTGTGCCTTCCCTACTTCTCTAGTACCTGTTGCCCTCGGTATACCTGGAGAACAAATGAACAGTTTCACTCTGCTGGTTCAGTAAGCAGTCTACGACCATGTTATTTTGTGGAGGTCACCTGTGTGCCCCGTACAGGTTTGTCCATTTTTTGTCAGCAGAAAAATCTGCAAACAACTCAGAAAAACGAGCTGCTGTACAGTGCAAACAAGAAAGTCTTCATTTCTTCAGTCAAGAGAATAGAAAGGATTTTCCCTCAGAAGCTTGTGGTCTGGTGAAAACACCTGGAGGATGAGAGTAGCCTGCATGAATGGAACAAACAGCAGGAAAAAGAGCTCAGTCTGTCCAAACATGTTTGTCACCAGCCTTTCTGCTGCTGATAAAAGCTAGCTGTGGGCCAGATCTATTGTGCTTTGTGGGAACACTCTCATTTAACCTTTCTGCTAAGACTGGAGATTTGTCTGAATCCCCCTTAAATAAAAGCTCAAGGAACTAAATATTCACAACAGAACAAAAGATGTAGAAATGTGATCCTGCTTTCATGAGGATGAGTTTGGTGAAAACAGGATGGCCCACTGCCTCCGCTCGCTGGGATAATTGCAGGTCTGCCGTCCTGCTGCAGCTGGACTGTAGATCCAGCTCCTGCTCACAGCTTTGCTGCTGCCAGCAGTCTGGTTGTGGCAACAGCGTCTCTGGAAGTGTCTGCTTCTGTTCTCTGTTTCCTACAAACACCTCTGTGGGTTACCCGCAGAGCGTGGCACTCCCTCGTGAAAAAGCGTTTCGTCCTCTGCGCCGCAAGTGCGATACGGCTCCATACCGTCAAGAGGTTAGCCAGCCCTAAGTTCCTGTTGTTCCTCCTTAATGTTCAGACAGCACTACAACAAAAAGGCCCTTACAGGTTTAGCAGTAGGAAATAGCCAGAGGAGTACAGAATCAATGAGAATTTGACCATGGTGAGACAGTGAGCACATCCAAAATTGAATTGGAGGCTTACTCAAAAGAGACGTGGTGAGAGAAACCTCGGGGTCCCGGTGGATCTGCTCCCTATGGAAATGAAAGACCATCCCATGAATGCTAAACCAGCGAGTCTCAAAGAGGGGGAGATGGTAGTTAAACCCACCAGATCAGCATCATTTCCAGGCCCATGTGGTGTTCCTGACGAGGTTTATGAGAATGCACCAGATGTTTGTGTGGAGGCTTATCTGAGAGGTACAGAGGAATCTGACCGTACCTACATGGAGAAGAGAAGGAGATTCTGCCATTCTCCTTTTGAATTTTAAGGGCAACGTTTTCTGTCATTGGGTTGATCAATACATTCATTCAAAAAGCTAAAATTCCTGCCTTTTTATGATGTCTTAAACATGTAAGTATAATCTTGTATCATAAATTGAAATCTGCGAGAAGTTTTTCTATTTTAAAAAAATTGTGGAAACCACATTGTTGAGGTAAAAATGCATCTGGAAAAGGTTGAAATGCTACGCTGAACAGGTTGGTGAATGAACATTTCCAAGACATTTGCTTTTGTGTCAGTACAACAGAGTGGTGGCAGGAGGAAGCATCAACAGAGGGAGGACAAGGTCTCGTTTGGTTTTTACAAACAGTCAGAGGAGAGACGCTTCAGTCTTGGAGGTTACTCTCACCAAACAAGAAAGATAAAATTAAAAATCAAGAAGAAGCTGCAAAATGTAAAAAAGCGTCTTCTCAGGTGACTTGAGGTCCGTGGAGGAGATGATAAGATGTCAAAAGCAGGAAATGGTCTTGGAAAGACACAGAGGAGACAGAAGCAGACCACATCAAAAAAATCATGATGTTCTCTCATCAGCTTTTTTTATTTCAACACATTTTCAACAATTTCAAGAGAAATCTTCTGACACTGTCATCGTGTTTTTTTTTGTAAAGAATTTTTATGGAAGAAAAATGATTGAATCCATTTTGAAATAAGGCTGACATAATAAGGCCATGCCCACACGTAGCCGGGTATTTCTACAAACGCATATCTGCCCACCTCCGTTTTATAAAAACGGTTGTGTCCACACGTGATCGTTTTAAAAATAATTCCGTCCACACGTCCCCGCATACTTGCGCTGCTGGGCGATGTAATGAGCATGCCAGAACAGTAGTTGGCAGTGTTTTCCTAAAAGTCAGTGAAATCGGCGTCTTTCACGAGTGGCATGCTTCGAGGAGCAGGAGGAAGCGATATTTGTTGTAAAATAGCCGACAGCAAAGCGCTTATTCTCCTTTGTTCCTCGACAAGAAGCAGTAATTGTGTTTGTAAAAAAGCAAGTATGAAGCATCTGTACCAGCGTAATAATTAACACACTCCTCGGCGCATCTATGACGTGTATGCACTAATTGTCGCAGAGAGTGACGTTTAAAAACGTAGATCTCCGGTTATGCATGTCCACACGCAGACGCAAAAACGGAGTTTTCCAAAACCTTCACTTTAGCCGGAGTTTTCCAAAAGCTCCGTTTTCAGTGACTTAAATCTTCGGTTACGTGTGGACGATAGGCCGAAACGGATAAAAATATATGTTTTAGCAGATACCCGGCTACGTGTGGACAGGGCCTAAAATGTGGATGAATGAGGTGCTTTGATACCTTCCGGAAGCACTGCATGTATATAACACATAAAATAATGTCAGGTTTCTGCTTTTAAGTGCTTAAATATACACACTTATCATGAATACAGATTTTGAAGTAGATAAGGCAATTACTTTGACTTAAATGGATAATAAAGTGTTAATAATATGAAAACATGACAAGCTTTCTTTGTCACAGAGAATAAAAAACTCTTTTTGTTGTCATTAAAATACCAAACCAACATGCTGTCACAACAAACACACTTGATTCCTGTTTGAAAAATCAATGGATGAACCAATCAGTGATGCCCTGAGCGAGCATCAGCATCGTGAGGGGGCGGTCCATGTTAAGTCACAAACACTCCAAAGGTTCAGCTGCATTGTGGTGATGATGTTTGTTCTACTCTATGACTTTTTATCTTTATTGAAGGATGTGGGTTCAATTCACACCTCAACTTTGGTATTTTGTTGAATGTTTTTTAAATTAAATGACTCAACAACACTAATAATCCAAAATGTTAAGATAATTTTTCAGATTTTAAACCTCATTTCTGACTTTTCTTTATAGGCATTAAATCCCATTTTTAGTATAAAAAATAGTTAACACAAAAATCTATTTTTTACAACCTTTTTTTAATACTTCTTAAAAAAGATATTCTCAGAAAAAAATGACAGCCTTCAGATTGCTTTCAGTTCCGTTTTCTTGGGTCATGTTCTGTTTCCAGGCTCTCAGTTTCCCTTCTGTCCCATTAGGTTTAAGTTGATATTTATCCACAGTTGTAATCAGTTCAGCCAATCCTCCTCAGTGTATCTAAGTGTTTAGTTTTAAGCCGATTCTTGTCAGGTTTTCTTCTGCTGCTGATCTGTAGTTTTGGGTTTCCATCGTTTGAAAGTTTCCTCATTTTTTAAAACTCAAACCTGGTCTCCTGCATTTTTTGGATCCTGCAGTATCACTTTCTGACATTTTTATTAAACTAATCACTTACTTTCATCAAAAAAAAGTCTTCTTTAACATTTGTATATAGTGAAGGGACATATTTGTCGTGATTTGTGGTGAGCTTTGCACGCGCTCCGTTTCTCCTCCCATCTACCTGTGTTACCTAATCCACTTATTAGTTCCTCCTGTGAGACTCCTTTGATGTACTGATATATATGTGATCTAAATAACAAACCAGAGTGGGATCCATGTAAACCTCCATGGTGGCCTAAGCAACTGAAGCCTTTGAATCCCTGGTCAAAAGCAGGCAGAATGAATACACTATAAATTAACAACCACAAAGTCTCCAGGCCTTTTGATAGCTTCAAAAGTATTATTCATGTTCCTGGGTGTGAGTGAAAGCAAGCCTGACAGCAGGCAGGGACAAGCAGTGTCAGTCCTGCTCAGTGTGGCGGCTGTCAGCTCTGTGGTGATAAGACTTTTGTTCGGGCAGATTGCTGTCTCAGCACTGACTGCAGCCACAGAGATGCTCTAGCTGACAGATGCAACTAGAGCTGCATGTGTCTGACAAATGGATGTCCAGTCTACCGACTGTGGAAATGAGTCCCTTAGTGTGTGTTCTGAAACCTTTCACGCATGTAGGCCTAAACATGTTTTGAAAACTGATCAGGACACATTTGCCTGTGGTACAGTGGTTAGCGCTCTAACTTCACACCAAGAAGGTCCTGGTTCAAGTCCCGGATGGGGGACCTGAAACAGAACCACCAACGGGGACCTTTCTGTGTGGAGTTTGTCTTTTCTCCCTGTGCATCCGGGGACTCCGGCTTCCTCCCACCATCCAAAAACATGCTTCATAGGTGAACAATGTGTGTTTGTAGGTGTGTGATTGAGGCCCTGCAGCAGACTGCCGACCTGCCAGAGTGTATCCTTGGTTTGGCTCCGCCCCATGACCCCAAAAGGGACAAAACAGTTGAGAATAAGGTTGGACACATTTGCATTGTTCATCTGTTGAAGTTGTGTGAATATGTCCACAATTCAATGTTTTCAGTTTCTCAGGTGTAATAATTCTGTGAATGAATGTTTAAACTTATGCAAAGCTCCACTTTGGGAAGGCATGATGACGTAATAAAGGTTCATTTGACAATAGTACCAGTCTGTTTGTCAAGCTCAAACTAATGTCAAAGATAACCCCAAAATGACAGCAGCAGTCAGCTGTGCTGGTGTCAAAAGCCATCCTCTCTGTTTTTGTTTGGTTAAAATAAAGAACATTCTGAATCTTGAACTGCTTTCCATCATCAATGCAGTCAGAAGATTTTGAGCTCTTTTTTTCCCCAAACTAAATATCTGTAGATTCTCTGCATAACAATGGAAAAAGACGTTGTTTATTGGGACAGTCCTTGACAATTTACAAGATTCAGGCTGTTTTAAAAAAAAAGTAACTTTAGACACAAATGGATTTCATAAAGTGGTGAGAGTCTGCAAAGTTAAGCATGTTTAGGTTTTACTTCTCCAGATGATCAGCTGATGTTGGTTTCTTCCAAATGTGTCCCTTCAGTTGGACTCTAAGCATGACATTAAATGGGAAATGACTTGCTTCTGAAACCACCCTCTTGAAGAACTGCACTCCATGCAGTTTTTGGGTTGACTGTTCCCAGTGTAGAGTAGAAACATAAGGATCTACTCCTAAAGACTCTCGGCTGGTTGAACTTTGCATCTTGTAAGAGAAATGTTAGGTGCAGAGTAAACTAGTTTTTCGTTTATCTGTGAAATCAACCTTTTGTCCACAGATCTTGACTGTATAGATCAGAGTAGGAACATAGATCAACAATAGCTTGAAACCTTTACATCTGAGACAGTTCTTTCCTCACTACCTGGATTAGTGTGGGCTCAGCATTTCTGCAGACATCTGGCTGATCTGTTGGTTGATCTGGTGCCCTATCCTTTCCTCAGAATGCCCAGTTACTCCTTCAAATGGGGAAGTGGCTCCTTCAGAACCCAAGTTTGGTGTTTTCTAGCTGAGATCTTCAGCCTCAGATGTGGAACTGCTGATTCTAGCTTCCCTACTGCAAACCTCTCCAGACAGCTAAAGGTCACTGGATGAGGAAGGCAAAAAGACCACATCATCTGCAAACAGACAGAATTCCCAAAGCTCCAATAGCCAAACTATTACATTTACCTGGTAAACGACCCTTATTCTACACAGGAGAGAACATGTAAGCAGACCAAAGCACAGACAGTTCTGTGTTTTTAACCTGTGTGGGTTAACAATGCTGTGATCTGAGAGGAGAACAAACCTTTAACTCACAAGCTGAGAAAACCACTGATGATGCTACTGAGTGGGTATGCTATTGCTACATTTAGATACACGGGCCGGGTTGTCCATTCATTCTTTGATTGTTGTGTGATCAGTGAGATCGGACTTTGTTTTAGTAACGTACCATGATTCAATTCTAAACTGTGTTCTAATAAAGCTATTAGGTGATATTGATGCCAACAGCATTACACTGAATTGGAAGGGCTCACTTCCAAATTAACTCAAACATTTTCAAAAGAACTTCCACAAAGTCTAATTTTGACAAAATACCTAACATGATGCTAAAACATTAGCTAAACTTAAAAAATTCCTAAAGAACTTTAAAAAAGTCTGATTTTGACAAAACAGCTAGCATGATGCTAAAATATTAGCTAAACTCCAAATTGCCCTAAAAACTGGTAAAATATCTACAATAGCCAAAACAGCTAGCATGTTGCTAAATAAGAAGCTAAATTCCAAATTAACCTGAAAACCTAGTAGTTGCTGAACATTTTCAATTTTGATTGATGTCTAGCTTGAAAGTATATGTGGAAGTTCACTAGTTTTGAAAGATTTCTTATTCATTTCCTTTGGTGAATACAGCTAATTTGCTTAATATTTCTAAAACTATAAAGTTTATGAATAACAGAAATACAGGCAGTAATGTCCTGAACGAGCTGAACGTTTTGATACAAGAATTACTGAAATCACTGAAAGTGTGATTGAGTTTTTACCTGCTGAAAAACGTATAGAAAGGAGTAGAAGAATCCCTACCATTAGTGTGAATGCTTACTAAGCAATCACATAATTAAAATACCTCTGGCAATGCTTTGAAAATAGATCAATAGATGATTGGAGCGGGTCTGGGTTCCTGAATCAACTCTGTATTTTAGCCGGGCTGGGGACCGGTTCAAGGAGACCTAGACTTGTGGCTACATAGATAGGAAGTGAGGGTCCTGTCCAGAGACCAACACTGGACTAAACTCACCATGTCGCCTGGGAATCAAACCCAGGTTTCCCGTGCAGCAGCCCTGCATGCAGCCAACTGAACCATCCATCTGATAAACCTAAAAAAATGAAACTTTTACTGTGAAAGTTTTAATGTCTACAAAAAAGAAATGTGTGCAATCACAATTCTAATAGAATAAAATGAACAAAATGTATCATGTTGTGATCATCTTTTTACCAGTCACATTTAGAAATGATTTCATTTGAATATTTAGAACATCAAAGTTGTATTAATGAATGTAACAGCTGTAAACAGCTGTCAGAAAGATCTCTTTTTTTACATCAGTTACTATTTCAACTTATTTTTGGGATTCAACTGCCACACTCGACCCGGGAGACGCACCTCGGTCCTGTGGAACCGGTTCTGTTCCCTCCTCACCTTTTCCTTCCACCCTGCAGTCACTTCCTGTTGATGGGTTTCTCATGTTATGCTCAAACTCTTCATCTCCTCGTTGACCGTTAACGGTTTCCTTGCTGATGAGTCTCACTTTGACAGTCACTGTTTGTTTCAGCCTCAGATCCTGAGCTGTTCAGTCACTTTCTCTGCTCTCTTCTAAGCTGATCCAAGTCCAGAATCCACTCAGACTCTCTTGTTTTCAAGGATCATGGACAGATTCATGCAGCTTGTTTTGAAGTGATTTGCTGATCGTTGGACAGACGGAGGTTATTCAGATTCAGCTTGTACCACAAAATTAGCTCTGGTCACTGTGTCCCTCCAACCCCCACCCCACCCCCCACCCCCACAACCGTTACAGCCAAACAAGCTCCTGCTTGATCCAATCAGCAAATCACTTTACACTCAGAGGGTGGAAGGTGGGGGTGAAAGTAAGACTTCCAACCGCCAGCAGCAGGCTCAGATGACAGCGTTGACAATCAGCGTCCTGTCTGCGGCTGCAGGTTGAGGTGGGTCTGAGGGGCGGTGCCAAAATAAGCCATCCTCTGACGCATTCTCTTAACCAGTAAAACGGAAGCATTTGGATTCAAACTTTTCAATTCTCAGAATGCAGTGAGGAGAAAAATGAAAACTGCTGGATGATTCAGAGGAATTGTAAAAAGTCCCAAAAAAAAAGACTAGAGTATGAATTAGAGTTCAGGAACTTCATTTTCTGTAAGCTTCGACAGAATGAAGGTTCTTCAGAACAGTTCAGTACGGTGGCCGACACGGCTCACATGAATGCAAAACCCACAACACAACGGCGAAAGCCAAAACACAACGACAAAAGCAGAAGCACTAAGACAAACGCCGAAACACGACGGCAAAAGCCAACACAGAACGGAAACGAATCACAACGGAAGTGAATAATGGACTTTTTTTTCCTAACCTTTCATTCAGTTTCAAGCTATTGGTGATTCTTGAGAGATACGTGATTTTGGTAAGGGATAGGTGAGGGTGGACGTTTGGTGTTGCCGCTTTTATTTCTTCTTTCAAAGCCTTCACGGAGAGCTTTCAGGGAGAAAAAAAGGAGGGCGGAAGAGGGAAAACGGGATCTGGTTTTTTGTCGTCCATTCTTTCTTTTTTACCTATTTTTTATTACTTTTAAATATCTTCCATGTTCTCATCAGTGTAACCCCTAATACTGGGGATCTGTATGTTGAGTTTTGAACATGAAGCTATCAAAGCCGTAGGATGGCCTAATGGTTAGTGCACTTGAATAGGGTCCCAAATATGGAGGTTCGAGGCTTGCGGTAATCAATTATTATCATATATACATATTATTTTTTCTGTAAAAAAAAAAAAAAAAGGATCATACGTGGTTCTTACGTAAATTTTGAGAATCAAAATAAATAAATACTTCTTGCAACATAATTCCAGGCAGTTAAGTTGTTTCTGTTCAGGATTTTCGCCATGCACCCCTTGCAACAAAAACGACGTAACTGCCTGGAATTATGTTGCAAGAAGTATTTATTTATTTTGATTCTCAAAATTTACGTAAGAACCACGTATGACCTTTTTTTTTTTTTTTTTTTAACAGAAAAAAAAAATACATATATATATATATTAATAATAGATTACCGCAAGCCTCAAACCTCCATATTTGGGACCCTATTCAAGTGCACTAACCATTAAGCCACCCCACGGCTTTGATAGCTTCATGTTCAAAACTCAATATACAGATCCCCAGTATTAGGGGTTACACTGATGAGAACATGGAAGATATTTAAAAGTAATAAAAATAGGTAAAAAAGAAAGAATGGCAGACAAAAAACCAGATTCCGTTTTCCCTCCTCCGCCCTCCTTTTTTTCTCCCCCGAAAGCTCTCCGTGAAGGCTTTGAAAGAAGAAATAAAAGCGGCAACACCAAACGTCCACCCTCACCTATCCCTTACCAAAATCACGTACCTCTCAAGAATCGCCAATAGCTTGAAACTGAATGAAAGGTTAAGAAAAAAAGTCCATTATTCACTTCCGTTGTGATTCGTTTCTGTTGTGTGTTGGCTTTTGCTGTAGTGCTGTGGCTTTTGCCGTTGTGTTGTGGCTTTCGTCGATGTGCTTCGGCTTTTGCCGTCGTGCTTCGGCTTTTGCCGTCGTGCTTCGGCTTTTGCCGTCGTGCTTCGGCTTTTGCTGTCGTGTTTCGGCGTTTGTCTTCGTGCTTCGGCTTTTGTCGTTGTGTTTTGGCTTTTGCCGTTTTGTTGTGGCTTTTGCATTCATGTGAGCCGTGTCGGCCACCGTTCCTCAGACTTCTACAAGAGCTTTTGACTGGAGCCAACAGCAGCAGGTGCAGCTGCCAGTCAGAGAAGGGCTTTTCTTTCTTTTAACAGCCTGATTGCTCATGCTCTTGCTTTGACTTTTGTTAGATTTCATTCAAAATGGAGAACTTTGAGAGAAGCCCCATGAACCTCCATCAACCCCCCCCCCCCTCCCCACGCCTTTGCCTGGAGCTCATTCATCTGATATGTTATTGAAATCACTGTTTTTGATCCAAACAAGCCCTTTTCTCCAAAACCTCTGTGGTAACTAAGGAAAACAGACTCCAGTAAACATAAAGTAAGCCAGAAACCACTGGTTATGTTTTTCTAAACACACCCGAGAGGAGACATTGCAGCAGAAATCAAGATTTACAACGTTTCCCATCAGTTTTTTCAGGAGTTCTGATTATTTAAAGTAAAAACTGGGTCATTTAGTCACGTTTAGTTCGTTTTAAAGTTGTATTATACAGCAGTGTGTCACGGTCTTGGCTGCTTTTGTGTTGGTTTTTGCTCGCTGCTTTAGTCCTGATAGATGCAGCTGCTTTGATTTGGTTAATGATGTCACAGGTGTTTAGGGAGCCCTCACAAGAAGGTTCTGTTGGTTTCTGGTCTCATCCAGGAAGTTCCTGGATGTTCTTGTGGAAGCTTAACTTCCGGTCGGTGTTTGGGTCTTTGGTGTTTTTCTGCCACTCGTCCTATCCTGATGATTGATGTGGGAATTAAAACAGTTGGACTTTGAGCAGATAGTAAATGCCGTATACTTGTACAGCGCTTTTCTAGTTTCCTTAAAAGCCCGAAGTGCTTTAGATAGGGTCCCACCATGATTTTCTTCAGCCTTTCAGAATAAACTATATCCATATATAAGATCATATATTTCCTTTAAAAACACTAAAAAACAAATTATTTATGAAATATGAGTAATTTTTGTGGTCTGTTTTAATACATGGAAGTAAAACAACTCGATTTCTGAGGCTCCGCCTTTTGCACCTTGTCGGTCCCGCCCATTTCATGACGTTTTCCATGTTTGTAAATAAAACCACGTGACTAAAGATGTGCCACGGTCTGCAGAATCTGGTCTGGACTTTTCCTTTTTCAAACTGTTTATTTCTCTGATGGATTTTGATCGTCTGGATGAAGACCAGATTCAGGAATCCTGCATGACGGTTACTGGAGATACAGGAACACACGCTAAAAGACATGTCTGTAGAATCAATGTGGATCATGTTAAAAGTTGTTTTATTGAGCGTGAATTAATCCGACCACATTTTAATGAGTTTCCGTGTCTCATCGTTGTGGTTTTATGTTTGTTTTTAAGAGAATTCTGTTGAAACTACAATAGAGGTTTCACAGCAGCAGCCGGCGCCGCGTAGAAGACAGAAAAGAGTGTTCTACGTTTTTCAGTGTTAAAATAAACATTCTAACAAGTAAACAGTTGGAACAATTATTTCCTTTTGGATAACATGACAATCAATCCTCTACATTTGTCTCACCGATCACCTCATTTCTACTGTTTACATCACGTGACCGTCGGGTACGGTGGCTGTTTGGTTCAGTTGTTCCGCTTTCGGTTCGTTTCATACTCAGACTGAGGAATCTCAGAGTGAACAGAAGTTCAGTCCAATTAGAAACGAACCGAGACTACCTTGAAAGATGGGTCTGAGAGTGGTTCTGGTACAGGAAAGTAGTTATCTCCGGCCAGGAGATGCATTCTGGCAGCAGGGGAGAACTATCTCAGTACTACAGCTCCGTGGAGAAGGTGGGTGTGTGTTTGTTGTAGCCTGGGGGCGGAGCTTGCAGCACAGACTCTTCCTGGAGGGAGCTGTTGGCATTGATCTTATGTCAGCACGTTTCCAACCACCTGTTTTCATGGGTATGGGAGGGGCTGCTCCTGAGACCGCAGTTTTTAGAAGATTACTCTCAAATGCGTGAACGGATCAAAATACTGTTTTGGGGTTGTTTATTGTGAGGAATGGACAGTAGAATGCATTTAAAAGCTCAAAAAGTAGAATTTTATTGGTAGGGCTCATTTAAAGTCACAGAGCCGTTCACACATTCATACACTGGTGATGGTTCCACAGCTGAACACTGGCACCAACATTCCACCAGAGGCAATGTGGGGTTCAGTGTCCTACTCAAGGAGACTTCAACACATGGGCGGGGAAGACGGGAATCGAACCTGCAATCTTCTGTTCAGAAGTCGACCGCCCTACTGCTGCACCATGGCTGCCACTATCTGCCCAGATCTTAGTTGAAATGCTGAATATTTTGTTTTGAACTTCACAACACATGTTGAACTGTAGTATACCTTTATTTTAGTGATAAAAACAAAAATTTTAAAGAGAGTAGCCCAGGGCTGCTCATTCCTGGTCCTCAAGATCTACCACCCTGCCTGTTTTCCAGCTCTCCCTGTACTGCTTGCTGCTGATTACCTGGACCAGGTGTGTCCTTTCAATCAGATTGTGGAGACATCTGACTGAGCCAATCAGCAGGTGGCAGGGCTTGGAGATCTGGAAAATAGTCAGGGTGGTAGATCTCGAGGACCAGGAATGAGCAGCCCTGGAGTAGCCTATGTTTCGCTATACGAGAGGTCTGCAACCTTCAACATTTAAAGAGCCAATCAGGTCGATTTCTCACCAAACACAACACAGCAGGACACAAAGTCTTATAAAAATAAGACACTCCTTTGTATTTCTGTTATTTTTCCCAATATGAGAAGAATCAACAAATTGTCATTTTTGTGCATGAATATTTTATCTAAATATGAAATCAGTTATGACTTTTGACATGACTCCCTTTCAAAGTAAAATACATAGGATCCTCTTAATGCAACAAATGTTGAAGTAGGTTGTCTAATGTTAGCAGTAATTACAACTATAAAGAGACTGTATGTAAAGACCATATAGTTTATTTTAGAGTTTTTGTTGGAAATTCATGAACTTGGCTATGTAGAAATAATTCTAAATGAATTGACCCTTACTGTGTTTTTTGAACCATAAGACAGAATTAAAACAGTCTGGTTTCTAATTTGCTGTGTGTGAATCCTGATTGTGTTTACTGACCTTGAGTTCTGTGGCACACGGCACTCTGTCTAAATGTTTTAGTTCAACACAAAGTTGTAGTGCTCAATTGATTGTTGGAGCATTGTGGGTCTTAGGGATGCAACAATGCAGTTAGCTCACGGTTCGATACGTACCTCAATACGAGGGTCATGGTTCAATACGCATGGGGTGGCTGTGATGCAGCGGTGGGGCGGTCAACTCCTGATTGGAAGGCGATTCACGCCTCGCCCATGTGTCGCAGTGTCCCTGGGCAAGACACTGAACCCCAAATTGCCTCTGGTGGAAGGTTGGCACCAGTGTTCAGCAGCGAGCCACAAACAGTGTAAGAATGTGTGGTAATGTGTGAATGGGTCGGTGGCTGTGAAGCACTTTGGGCCTTGAAAGGTGGAAGAAAGCGCAATACAAGTATACACCATTTTGAACAAAAAAAAATGGAACTGATACTTTTCCACAGATCATAATTTCTTTTGCAAACTGAAACAAAATAACAAAGAAATTAGATTTTTTTTCAAGTGCAGGTTTTGGGACTTATTGCAGAATCCCACTTTAATAGAACTCTTGTAAACTTGAAAACATCACTTCAACACAACAAACATCAAACTTGTGTGCAATTGAATCAAATGTAAAAGTGTCTCAGTCCTCAACACTTGTAAACATGAATATAATAAACTCCAACAATCTCATCTGTTCTCTTAAGTCTTGACATTCTGCAGTACTGCACTCTTTATTTTCCAGTGTGAGAACCGTCATATAATGAACATTTACAGAGATTTAGTTCTCTTTTATCCAGGAAGTCCAGCTGGATGTGGAAAGTTGTGTTGTGTTTTGCTCACTTGTTCATAAAGTTCAGGTATATATAGATTTCTCTGTGAAATCTGGACGTGCTGGTACTCTATATTGTAGATGAACTGTTTTCATTAAATGACTAAAGTCTCATTATCAACCACTGAAAAAAGACTGCAGAGATTTAACAATAAACACTCTGATGGAGTCAGATATTTTCTGGTGTTTATCTGAGGTAACACTTTAGAAATAGATCTGGGATGTTTTCATTGTTACCTGTTTAGTTGTTCAACTTTAACACAATGACAGAGCTGGATGATGATGTCAGAGGTGGGCGGCCATGTTGGACGTGATTCTCCACATTGTACGATAGAGATGAGGAAAATCTTGCAGATATTGCTCTTCTTGTGATGAGCGCCAATGCAGCCGGACCGCGAGCACATGCAGCTACAACGTGCTATGACTGTCACGGTTGTTTATGCAGCTAGCTAAAATGCTATGTTTTTAGCATTTGAGTTCCACCTCCCGAGGGAAGAGCAAAGTGGTTTCTGGTTGGGAGGGGGAGAGTGGGAGCAGACCTGGAGCAGAGAGACATGAATACAGACACACGCTAACGGCAGCTCACGGTGGGACTGAATGAATAAAATTTGTACCGTGAAAAATGGCGTACTGAACCGTGGAACGTCTATTGAACGATTCGATTTTAGATCGAATATTGTTGCATGCCTAGTGGGTACTGTAATCAGGAGCCTGTTAGAGTGATGCATACTATAAATTAAAATGTTTGTGAATTACTTGTACCTCAAAGTCAGAAAAAATCTTCTTAAAATGAGAAACATTTCAGTTTTCTTCAACCAGAGAGCCACAGAGGGGTTCAAAGAGCCACATGTGGCTCTGGAGCCTCAGGTTGCAGTTTTTTCCAAGGTAAGGTCATTTTTTGGGCTGCGATTTACTGAAACAGTCATCCACTGTTAACAGTACTTCTCTCAAACAAATGACAACCATCACATCATCAATGTCCAGAAAAACGTCCATTGTGAACCTAGCTTAAAGAGGCATGTTTGAGGAGGGGAAGCTGAGAGACACTTAAACCTCCTTCATCTAATCCCGCTTTAATTAGGAACAGTTTCTTGTCTCAGGTGCAACAAAAAATTATTTCTGTAGACCTCATTATAATTTACTGCCTGACTCGTCTCATTTCTTTCTCCAGATTAAAAGTCTTTGAAACATTTAAACCTATTTATTGTATTATTTTCTAATATTGTAAATGTTTCCATGACTGATGGGGAAGTTTGTTTTTTTCATAATTTACCTTGTGATTTAGTGAAATTCCTACTTTTACATCACATGTAGCCGTTCAATTTTTACAAATGCTGTACTTTCAATTCATGATTTTGAAAAAACAGCTGCAAGAACAAAACGAAAACATCTTGACCTGTTTTTTTTTTTTTTTTTTTTTGGTGAACCTGAATTTCAGTTTTCTTTGTGAGTGAAACCCATGAAACAATATGTTTTATGCTTTTTGTTTATGCTCTTGTTCCAGCTCTTCCTCTCTTGCTCCCTCACTTCCCTCAAGTCAGTTTTAAAACTCTGAGGAGACTCTAACAAAAGAAGAGAAAATCTGAACTCAGACTAGTGCAGGATGACGGTTTTACTCCTATTTTGTGGAGCTGACTTTGCTCCTCTCAGCAAAGACGGCTGCAGCTCTTCGTGGTGAGACTTGATCTTTTAGAGTTTGACTTTTCTTATGAATCAGGAACTGATTCTCGTGACGAGAAGCTGAACTTTGCCTGATAGCAGGAGTCCATGATGTGGCTCTCACTCACGGACCTCCTGCTGCTCACAGCCTGCAGACATCCGTGTTCTCCTGTAAAGGCAGTTGAGTCTAAGGCTTCAGCTGAACATTTCCAGACGCCTAAGGTTAAAACAACATAAAGAAAGCTTCTGGTGACTACAACAATCTTTCACTTCTTGTTGGCTCCAGTATTGCTTCATTCAGCACACCACAAAGTTTTATTTCCTTTTTGGTTGGCTTGTTTTTCTCTTCAGGTTATGTTAGGATAGATGGAAAAGCTCCAATCAGGTGAAAGCAACTGCAGATGATTACTATGTTATAATTATGTTTATCAAGAGAACATTTTGAATCAAAGCAGATAAACCTCCGGGCTCCTGTCAGCCTGCTTGAGTTCAGTGTGGAGGTTCAGCTGAGTTATGACATCTCTGACTGCTGCTCCAGGTTGAAAAAACAGTAGATGTCTGCAGAAACCATTCCTGCTTTGGTGATGTTTGGGCTGCGTCTCCATTACAACATCTTTAATCCAAGCTTGGGACAGAGAAAATGATCCAAAAGATATTCCTTTCTGTTTTAGTATCTAACTTTTTGCTGCTTTACAAAAAACAGGAATATCTTTCATACAACTACCTCAAACTGTTATTTTCAGGGGTGTCCACTCAGATGTTCCCTTGTTTAGGTTGGGAATTACTCACCACAACACTGAGTACCAGCCGAGAGAACGTTTATAATTCAGAACAGCAAAGTTCATCAAATGGAAACAAAGAAAGCAGACATGAGTGAGCAGCTGGTACCTCTGTTTCACCCTGGGCTGTGTAGAGGTGCAGCTTTTCTGTCCACATCAGGCCTCGGCATCTTCAACCGGCTGCAGAAAACAGGAACTGCAAGAAGAGAACTTCCTCTGAGGGCTGCTCTGCACTTTCACAAGCTATTTTAGAGCCTTTTAAGTTTAGCTTCTCTGTAAATGTGAGGCAAACGCATCTTAAATAAGACGTTTGAAAGAGAAACGTTGCTCTTTCAAACTGTAAAAAAATGTCCACTCTGAAGTCATTTAGTGTCTGAATTTGACTTTCAGTTCTATTGTATTTTTACAAACAAATGGTTTTACTTTTGTAGATCAATTAAGTGTGGGAAAATACAATCTTTGTGAGTTATTTGTTAAGCTTTTTAATGCAAAATTTGTTGTTTGTAATTTTTTGCATTTTAGGCCTGAAACAGTTGAAGTTAGGGACAAAGTCAGATATTTGGGATTTTCTGTGAAAAGAGAATCTTCAGACAGAAAATGATGGATTAGGTTCCTGTCATTAGTCTTTTGTATGTAGCCCTGTAGTGCAAATCACATCAACAAATAACTTGTTATTTGGCTCTAGATCCATCATATTCTGCTTAATTCAAGTGAAAACTATTCTATTTATCCTCACAGGAAAGTTGGAAGGTCTCATGCTCAAAAGAAGGCGGTTTCAGCTGTGAGCTCCATGACACGGATCTGAAGATGCCTCTGACTGAAGACTTGTTGTGGATTCACTACTTCATGAGAAGGATGTTGAAGGTTTTCTGGAAAGACTTTAATCTTATGGAGCATTTCTCTTTGGACTATCAGCTCAAAGGCTCCAGAACAGAACCAGAACAGAGTCAGCTTGTTCCGCCTCTTCAGGTCACTCGCTTTGATGCAGCCGCTCCTGCACAGCTGCAGATGTGTTCACACTCTCCTGAGATGGAAACAGTTTGGATGGAGCTTCACCTCTTCAAAACTATGAACATATTAATCTTGTTCATAATCAATTTTGAGAAACTGTTTCTGTGCCATGTCAAACAGAGGTCCACCACAAACACTAATGAAGATTGACTTAGACTGAGAGTCTGGAGAGTTTTGACGTTTGGGTGACGCTGTCGTACGCCCTCATACCAAACTCTAATCACACTTACTGATCTGGTGCAGATGCCGGATGCATGAGGTGGGCACATGATGCAAAAGTCATTAATAGAAATAAAAAACAGCTGAGATGATTTTGAACATGAGCCTGGAGCGAGTGACAGGGGGACAACACAAACCATGACCCAAGAAGTCCCTGAAAAACCAAAGTACTCAGTACAATCCTCACAGCACGGTTTGTAAAACACAGTCACTCATTCTGCTTTGGTACAGATGCTACCTTTATCCTCAGCTTCCTCTGACTCCCTCCTCACATCCTGCTGTTACCTCATACGCTGAAAAATGTCATCTTAGAAACATCAGAATGAATTCATTTGATCTCATTGGATTCCAGAAAACACAGTAAAGTAGAAAAGACAGAATAATATCAAACGATGTTCAACTCAGCAGAGAACTCTGTCAAGGATCCACAACTTTGAAAAACTTCAACAATAAGATTTTCAGAATCCTAAATGTTCAACAAATGTCTTTTGTCTTTACCATAAAGCCCATGAAGAACAAACTGTTGTCTGATATTGTTCATTCAGTTGCTTTTCACCTTTTTAAAGCAACATGTTTCAAGTTGTGGCTACGTTTTCACACCTTTGTTTACTTCTATGACTTTGAAAGAAAACATTTCTTTGTTGAGAGCTATTTTCTGTTTCTGTGATGTAACTTTCACAAAGAGCGAGCACTTCTAATGAAAGTTCTATGTAAACCCAGCATGCTTGTTCCGGGCTTCTGCATTCTACACTCTTGCGTCAATACACAATTTTTAAGTCCATCCTTAAGCTCCACGTACTGAACGCGTGTCAAAAGTTCAACCTGTTGAACTTTGACCGATCAGGGAATAAGATTTGGTCGTGACAAACAGAGTTTCCTTTTTAAAACACAGAAGAACCAGTTTAAAAAGTGATCATGAAGGAGAAATGAATAAATATGACACCAAGTCTTTCATATATCGCATTCAGTCGCATAAGCGCATTAAAAATCCATGTTCAGTGCGTTCTTGAATGTTCTTAAATGCGCTGAACATGTATGTAGCTTAAAGCTGCACAGACCGCTGTATTCCAAGAAGCAGGGATTTGCACCATGACCTCAGCTGCAGTTTGTTTTCTGTTTTCAATAGGTTTTCTTGCTGGTACTTTTCTCCATTCAGAACTTGTTTATTCTCTTCATTTATCAACAGCTTAGTTAAAAAAAACTAATTTCTTTTCATCTGTTTGATTTAAGGCTTGTAACTATTTCTCCCCAAAATTTGCCTAAACTATTGTTTGTTTTAAACCAAGATATGCATGTAGAAAGTTAGAAAATGAGTCTTTCAAAGGGCGGCCGTGGTGCAGTGGTAGGGCAGTCGTCTCATGATCGGAGGAGAGTGGGTTTGATTCCTTACCCGCCCATGTGTCGAAGTGTCCTTGGGCAAGACACTGAACCTAAATTGGCCTCTGGTGGAGGTTGGCGCCAGTGTTCGGCAGCGGAGCCTCCACCAGTGTGTGTGAATGTGTGTGTGACTGGGTGAATGGGTCTGTGACTGTGCAGCGCTTTGGGCCCTCGAAGGAGGGTAGAAAGCGCTATACAAGTATATACCATTTCACCTTAAGGTTTTCTTTTCTCGTCTTTTACTGAAATTGTTTGAACATAAATGGAGTTTCTTCTGAAAAAAAGTCTAGAAACAGACGGCCAAAGGCAGGAAAACATTCACCTTTGAAGGAAATGAAATGCACAGAGACCTCTGGGTCTTTGTCTCGCGGAGGCGATAACAGCTGAGCTAAAGCTGCAGAGAAGCTGTTGTCTTTGCTCTTGTGGATAACTTCCCAAAGGGATTCTCGGATTATTGTACTCCACTCTCAATCTAATCTCCGCGCTCATTTGATGCTTCTGAACGCTGCTCACAGCTGGGCCTGCTGGTTGACCTTTAGAACCGACAGAAACTAGTTTTGCCAGCACTTGCAGCAGGCTTTAAAACCTCAATAACAAACTCATATTAGTTTGACACGTTACAGAAAATTCCAGAGTTTGACAACATTCCCAGCGCTCACATGAGAGGATACTAAAACGTTGATGAGAGCTGGCTGTGACGGATCAATGAAGCATGAAACCTGGTCCACAGCTTAATGCCTGAGACAAGCAGCAGCTCGCAAACAGTGTGAGATGTTAGAGGTAAAAGAAAGAATAATGACTCATTCTAACCATTTTGCATCAACACTAAAAGTTCTTCCATCTGAGTGTTTGTATTTTGACGATTGTTGTAATTTAAAGACAATTGCACCTTTGATTGAGGCTTTCCTTTAAAGTCCCCTAATGACGTTTTTTTCAATTAATAGTAATAATAATAGTAAACTTTATTTATAGTACTTAAATTGTCCATAAAACCCAAAGTGCTGTACAATTACAGAATAAAAGCATTAAAAATGAGATTTAAAAAAAGATTCAAGTGTAAAAAGAGAATGCTCATAAAAACAATGTTGATAAAACAAAACACGCCACAAGCATTACATAAAAGAGAAACACATAACAGAGTAAACCTCTTCACTGTGTGTTAAAAGCCAAAGTAAAGAAGTGGGTTTTAAGAGAAGACTTAAAAACAGGCAATGATGAAGACTCTCTAACATGACGTGGACAATCGTTCCAGACGTACGGTCACCTCTGAGTTTGAACTTTGTTTTTGGTTCTTTTAATAACAGTTGATCAGCTGATCTGAGAGGACGGGACGGGACATGAGGCTGCAGCAGCTCAGAGACGTAAACAGGTGCCGAGCCATGTAAGGATTTAAAAACAAATAAAAGAATCTCAAAATGAATTCTAAAATGAACAGGTAACCAGTGCAGTGAAGCTAAAACCGGGGAGATGTGATCATGTTCACGCTTTCTAGTTAAAAGACGAGCATTTTGTACTGGCAGGAGTCGAGCTCTGGTGCTAACCCCCAAATATAATGAATTACAGGAATCCAGCCTGGTGGTTATAAAGGCATGGATCACTGTTTCAAACTGCTGTTGAGACAGGATGGGTCTGACCTTTGCTCAACTTCACAACCAAGTTGATTTGTTTGTCAAGTGTCAGCTCAGAGTCCATCGTTACTCCTAGATTAGTAACATGAGATGTGACATATTCACTTAAAGGGCCAATTAAAAAAACATTCATTCCCAGTGGTGTTTTAATGATGATTATGAAGTTTTTAACCAAAATCCCACAACCTAAATGTCCTAAAAAGCCATTTTTCATGTTGATCTGAAGCCTCTGTTTCCAAAATCTCCACTGAGGGGGCGTGGCTCTTGGAGCTGAGCAGCAGTGCCCACCGCCCCCTACCTGCTGGTTGTCAGCACTGAGATTGTTTGGGTAAGTTTGACAGTGATCTATGACTTTATGTGATATTGGGCTATTTAAACTGGACTGGATTGGACTGGACTGGACTGGACTGGACTGGACCCACCCTGTTGTGTTTCATTTGTTTTAGCTATTTATTTTGGCAAATATAGTTTTATTTAAAGAATTATATTTGGTTTGACAGTATTTTAAATGACATCATGATATTTCAAATGATGTATTTTGTATGTCTGAGTTGTAGTATTGTGTAATTGACCTGTTGTGTGAATGACTGGTTGTGGGTCCTTGACATCACAGGGATGCAGTATTTCATTGTTTGTGGTATTTTAAAGAAAATGTGAATTTTAACCATAGAGCGATTTGTTTGTATTGTGTTTGTTTCCAGACATCCATGCACCAAACTTGCTTTCCATGGATGATTTGTTCTTTCTGTAATTATTATGCTTTAAAGAGTGTACAGCAAACCAGCTGCTTTTAACACTTTGTTTGTTTGTCTATTGGTTTTTAAAATCACTTCCAGGTCAAAATACAGTAGGTTTCTCTGCCTTACTGGTGTGGGAGAATACTTGGCTCAGGAACCACTATAGTGATACTTATTCTGTGTTTGTCTTCCATGTATCTACAACATGATCAGATACTTAATCAACTTAAAAAGTCGCTTTAAATATAGAAGGGGCTTTTAAAAACATTCATCGTTTGTGTTTCAGTACTACATAGCTTTGAACAAAACAGAACACAACACAAGCAGCATTTGTTTCCTCAGAACCCAAACAAAATTGATTTAGAAAGACAAAAGAGGAGCAGACTTCCTGCTTCCACTTCTGCTCTTGTTCTCATGTCTGATTGGTTCAGCAGCTTTTCTGTAAGAAAGAGGAAGCAGCTTCAGCAGGTCATCAAGGCGGCTCAGTGGATCATTGACTCACCACTACCTCATCTGGGTAAGATCTACTCATCTTCCACCACTTGCAGTTCAAGACCCAGAGTTCAAAGTCCAAACACTTCCATTGCTATTTCACAAATCTAACATGCTAATGTCACAAAACATGTTAGAAATAATAATCTATTCATTATTTGTGAGAAATGGGTTTTTGAGTTAATGTTGCTTGAGAATGTGGATCAAGGAGCTGTCAGAGCAGACTCAAGCCCCGTTCACATCGTACATGTGACGTACATTCAAGAACGCACTAACCACGCATGCTTGAACATGTGCTCACCCTGAGAAGCAGGGAGCGGGCGTCTTCTCTGGTATGTCCACCACCTGCAATTGGAAGAGGCTTGATGTGAAATGTTGTGAATCTTGCACCAGTCCACAGCTCTGCTCTGATGCATGAAAGACACGGATGACGTCCTTTAACTCCGGCACAAACCCCAATTATTACATTATTTTCCATGATTTATTTTCAACCAGTTGGTACTTCCAACAGGTTGAAAAGTGAATTAAAAGAGATTTGATCCACCAAATCCTTGACTGGTCGAAGTTCAACCTAGTTTAACTTTCAACGCATGTTTCAAATGTAGAGCCTGAAAGAAATGGAGTAAGCCCCACCTTCTTTTTTGATATAATTACATGCTATTATGTACATACTTCTGAACTGGCAAATTAACTGTTACTTATATCTTCTTATTTCTTTCATACATAAAGTCTGCGTTAGCTATTCGTAGCTGTTTTCATGAATGTGTTTGGGTTCTGACTGAAGAGTTGCATATAATCCACTTCCGTGGAGGCCAGTGTTCCACTGCCACTTACTAGCCAACTGACCACTTCTACATTTTTATTTTCCACTAACAACTTTTAACAAAGAATTCACGTGTTGCAACATGTTTGCAAAGGCTTGAAATAAATGTAACTTAACTTAACGACTGTTGTTTTCTTGGCTGAAAAGCTTTCTCTGCTGAGGCTTACAGTCACTTTTTGACCACAGATGAGTCCTTTGGCTTCTTAAGAATGAACACATTTGAACAATTGGAATGCCTGAAGTATCCGTGCACGTTATTATGCTCGGACCACAGTTTCTAAAAAGAGAGCATTTCTTCCTTCTATCCGTTCACCATCTTTGTTCTTTGTGCATTTACTGTGCCTCTGGGTTGGACATGTCATTGCTCAAGCATTCGCTTTGCCAATTGAAAGATGAAAAGTTAATGAAATGCCTTTTCTCCAGCCGGAGTCCTTCTCCAGCCACCGGCTGCAGACAATGACACAGCTTTGTCTTGTGGGCTTCAGCTGGGATCCAGGCAGTGTTAGAGGCTTCACACTCTGTGAATGTACTTCTGTGACTGCTTTTGACAAAGAACCACACAGCGTGTCAAACAGAGCTATGCACAATGAAAGAGCTACATGCTGTAATGTAAAGACTGGTACCATCTGGATTCTTGTCCGGATATGGAGAGATGGCGTGGGAGCAGCCTTTGTTTGACTTGCAAGTTCTGCAATGAAGGATGAGCTCTTTACCCATGGGGGGAGGATTGTAGAGGAGAAAATAAAATATCTGCATTGCTTGGCAGCAGCAGATGCAACTCTTTCCCTTTGCAGGTGTTGAACTGTGCAAGACAAAAAACAATCAGTCTAGAAGTGTTTAAAGACAAGCAGAGAAGCAATAAAGTTGAATGTTTGTAATCCAGAACTACCCTACAGCAGAAGACGTAAAGGAACAACCCAAAAGTAATGCAGTTTGGCCCTCCTTTAACGCTTGACACTGCTTTTAAGTTGAGGTAAAGCTGCTGTTTCAAACAAACCAGCCTCTTCTCTAAGCAACAATTAATATGCAGGAATTTTGTCAAATCAGAATGTGAAAGCCACAGCAGTTGAGCTCAGCACACTTCCTGCGGATCAGCCTCTTGTCATGCACCACTGAGCAAGGACGGTGGACTGCTCTGAACCGGGTTCCTGTTTTTGTTCTTCCACTGGAAGGGAATTTCTGTTTACTTTAAAACTCCCGACCCAGAGCAATATTCAAGAAGAGGAAAAAGAAGTGAAAGTGAGACAGAGGCTCAGAAAACCCCTGAGTTTGAAGACTTTTCTAATAGATCAGATAAAAATATTAAGGAGAAGAAACTATTTAAAGGGCCTAGATCCTGGAAAAATCAACTTTATTTAGTTCATATTTCCTCCTATTCAGGCATCTCTGAGTCTTCTTCTAAAACCCTCCCTGCTCTCTGGCCATCAACCCCTCCCAGCCCACAAAAACAAGTGGGTCCTCACATTGTGACATCACAAAGTTGGTAACATCCCCTTCCAGGAAGAGTTTGCACCCGCACCCCCCATGCTAATATCAATGCACATTTTCTCCATGGAGCTAGCAGTGCTAAGTGCACAAAATGCACATCCATCTTTGTAAATCTGCAGATGTTCTTTTGTTTTAGTGGGCGAAACACAGACACTCAACCAGCCTGGGTCTCCTGAACTGTAATATTTTACTTATTTTCATGGAGACAATGACAAAAAACATCCCCTATTCTTCCCTCCTCTCTGGTTAATGCGGAACAGCCTTTAAACTCAGTCACAGAGACACAGAAACAGCCAAAGCGGCTGTCATACAGACACACTCCTGAGTAAGGTTAAAACGACGGTAACCCTTCAGACATGCTCATGGTGACAGGTGGCGAGCTGTGAATTCGCCATGCGGAAAAGAGCGGCGCGCCGCCGGTTTGTGACTCAGAGGTTGTGGAGGTCTGATTTATTACAGGAAGCACATCAAAAAACGACACTCAAAACGTCCATTTTTGACACGGAGGTCTTAACCATGCGTCAATATGTGACGACTCGGGAAGGGAAATGTGTTGATTTGGGAAGATGTAGGCAACATTTTTTATTACGGAAGTATCCAAATTTTCACCGATCAGGAACCAAAACTGAAACCAGAGAACCTTGTAGGCATCAGAACCACATAAAACCCAATCTGTGCCCTCTATGTGACAACAATAAGTACTTTATCTGTTATCTGTTGTCTTCTCACGATGATCTTTATTCCTCCATGGCGCCACAAGGACAGGGTCCAATCACACAGTGCTGTGACTGTGACCCGCCCACCATATAAACACATGAAGGTTTTTCCTTTTCTTTTTTCAATAAAACATTGTAGTTTAAAATAATGCACATTACTTTCAGCGTCAGCCTTCACGGCCGGTTGCTGCTGTGAAATTAAAAAGATGTAATAGTTCCTGTTTTGAAACTGTTGCCGGTGAGATGACAGCTGTAGTGATTCGTGATCTATTTGTGTGTTTGTGATGGAACTTTGTGCGCGCATGAGTGGGAGGAGTGTGAAGTAAACTTTAATGACTGCAAAGCTGTTCTTCATGTTCTTGTTTTGGCGTCGCTGACATTAATGAAGTTGTTTCCATTTGTGGATCTTTTGTCCCAGGACTTGCTGGATTAATCTGCTGTTATTGTTAAGAGTCCCGAAATCAAATTCTTCACTGGATTCTGTGTCATTTCAATATGCAGCCAGAGACTGGAATGACTTGTGAAAACCTCTGAGATTGGATACTTTTATATCACAAGAAGATTTTAAAAACCATCTTGATGACCATTTTAAAGATGAATGTTTTTGTTCCTCATTGCAATGATTTTAGGGTTTTATATTTTAGAATGTGTTTACTTCTGATTCTATTCAATTTTACTTTTTTCTTTCTCAAAAGGTCTTCCTTTTGCCAGGCCACAGTTGTAAATAAGAATACTGTTCTTAATCTCTCCTGCCTGGATAAATAAAGGTTAAAAATAATAATAATAAAAAAGTCTGTGTTTATTGTCGCTGGGTTCGCTCTTGTTGGAGCGGTTTGGGTTCAGAATCAGCCTCACATCTGTGGAGTGGACCTGTTACTGTCTGGTTCTGGTGGACCCTGTGGTGATGATCTGTGGTTGATCTGCTGCTGGTTTAAGACATTTAAAACATTTAGTTTTAAACGCAATAAAAGCTTCATCACAGAATAAACTAACAACAAGTTACTAAGTTACAAGTCATAATGCGACCACAATAAAAAAGCCAAAAGCATACAATTATTTTTTTTTGTTTTTTTTCTTATAAATATTGATGACATTTTGTTTTGATAAATCCAATCATATTGCTGTTAGTATGACATATCAAAAAGTCAGTACTTTTGGTTTTCAAACAAATATTGTTACAATTCTATTTCTACTATTGTCTGTGCAATTTTTTTTATAAAAGCACAGTTTTGAGCTCATATTTTGAAAAAGATGTATTTGACCTGCTGTTTGTAAATCGCTTTTTTTTTCAGATATATTGGAATGTTTTTGTGACATCACCGAAATGCTCCTTTTTAGTGAATCAAGTAAAAAAAATACTTGATCTCATCAATTAATTTGCAAGGCAAGCCTTTAGCCATGTTTTTAATGACGTATCGCTTGAGTTGGTTTGTGCTCTATCGCGCAATTATGATTTAATGGTAAGGTGTAACATATCAGTAATAAAGTGTTTACATATTGATGATAAAGTGTTACATATTGGAAGCATAAGGTTACTTATCCATGGTATGTTATTAGGGCTGTCAACGTTAATGCATGTGATTAATCAAAAAGAATTAACACATTCATATCTAATAATGCAAAGGAATTACACCACACAAATCAACAATCTTCCGCTTTGCCTTGGATGGTTCCGGCTTCTACAATATGCGTCAAAACACTTCGTCAGGCATTATCCCACTTATACCACGGTCACTTAGAAAGTAAATATACACAGCCCACAAAAAATGAAAGGATCACTTTAAAGAAACCCATTAGATCCATCAGATCTCAATATGAAGTTGGATATCTATCCAAATAACAACAGGTCAGTGTCTTAGGAACAAAAGGATGTCAAGTCTTTTAATTTGAATAAAAGTTTTCAGTCTACAGAGGATCAATTGTGTAGACACCATCAAATCAGAGTAAAATGGAGATGTTTCAGGCTAGTCCATTTTCTCCAAAACTTCATTTCTGCAACTCTAAATGCTTTTCAGTATCTTGTGTGCCCCCCACGAGCTTGTATGCATGCTTGACAACGTCCGGCACTCACCAAGAGCGGACGCTTTTCTCTGAGCTCCCTTATCTATCTCCCTCCAAGGCTCTCTGTCTCGTCTCCCCCAGTTCTACTGTGACTACTTCATTTTTCTCATCTTTCAAGAAACATGGATCTGATCTGCTGGGTGCGAATGCGATTGACCAAAAACTTTTTGCCACCATGCGAGGTGGGAAAGCGGATCCCACTGCAGGGGGCACGTCTGCGCTGGATATTGAATGATCCATGGGGCAAATGGAGGCATTTTCTGCCGTCGCCAACTCTCTCTGGAAGATGTTGAAGATGTTTACATCATTTGGATTACCTGGTCTCCGGCTTTTCTGCTGATTGGAACTGGCGAACCTGGATGTACTGGAAACGTGGCGAAGTGGCTGCTCAGAGAAAGGCGGACTGAGAGTGCTTTGCGCTGGATGCAGAGAGACGTACAGACTCTGACTATAGTTGAATGGATGGAGGCCAAGATCGATGCTCTGTCTGCCCGCGTGTATGCACGAAGTCTCCTGGGAAAGCTGGAAACCATCATGGAGCGAGTATCCGGATCGACTTGGAGGGATTCAAGAAATTGACCACATCTGTGGAATTTCTCCGCCATAAGCAGCTCAGCCTGGACTTAGCAGGCAGACAGATTGGTCTGTCTGCGAGTAAACAACATCTCTAATCGGAAACCCCCCCGACTGTACCAAAACAAACTCCGCAGAAGGTGTGATAAACTGAGCCCGTCGTCATGGTAAACCTGCATTCCTCCCCTGCCCATGACCTTCACCACGAATTCAACGCCTTGGTGACCTTCTTCCAGGAACCCCCTCGACTGTGCCTCAGAGCGCTGTGCGACTGCGCATGGCTGCCACCAGGCTGGACGTGTGGGAGTCAGTTTGTGGACCTTTTTTTGTCTCGTGAATAATGTGCTTCAATGTTGATGTATTTTTTGCTTGTATTCAATTCATGCCCTATCTGCGACACGGGCTGAAGATACTTGATTTTTTGACATCTTCCTTTACCTGTACCCTCATTGTATCTTTTTCTGGCGATGACTCATGCTGTATTAGTATGGCAGATGAACTGCTGCAGCCATACAGACCTCACCCCCCTGCCCCCCCTCCCCCCAGTTTCCCCACGCGGGATTAATAAAGTACTATCGTATCGTATCGTATCGTATCGTATCGTATCGTATCGTTGACAACGTGGCGGCATGCTCCTAATGAGACGACGAATGGTGTCTTGTGGCATTTCCTCCCAGATCTGTGTGAGGGCATCCCTGAGCTGTTGTACAGTCTGAGGAGCAACCTGGCGGCGCCTAATGGACCCAAACATAATGTCCCAGAGATGTTCTATTGGGTTTTAAGTCAGGGGATGTGAAGGCCATTCAATTGTTTCAATTCCTTCATCCTCCAGGTACTGCCTGCAGACTCTTGCCACGTGAGGCCGGGCATTGTGGTGCATTAGGAGGAAACCAGGACCTACTGCACCAGCGTAGGGTCTGACAATGGGTTGAAGGATTTCATCTGGATACCTTATGGCAGTCAGAGCACCATTTCCTAGGCAGTAGAGGTCTGTGCGTCCCTCCATGGATATGCCTCTCCAGACCATCACTGACCCACACCCAAACCTGTCATGTTGAACCACGTTGCAGGCAGCAGAACGTTCTCCTGGTCTTCTCCAGACTCTTTCACGTCTATCACAGGTGCTCAGGGTGAACCTGCTCTGGTCTGTGAAAAGTACAGGGCGCCAGTGGAGGACTTGTCAATTCTGGTGTTCTTGAGCAAATGCCAGTGGAGCTCCACGGTGCTGGACAGTGAGCACAGGGCCCACTACAGGACGTGGGCCCTCAGGCCACCTTCATGAAGTCTGTTCCTGATTGTTTGGGTAGAGACATTCACACCAGTGGCCCTCTGGAGGTCATTCTGTAGGGCACGAGCAGTGCTCAGCCTGTTCCTCCTTGCACAAAGGAGCAGGTATGGGTCCTGCTGAGAGGTTGAGACGACTTCTACGGCCCTGTCCAGCTCTCCCAGAATAACCAGCAGTCTCCTGAAATCTCCTCCATGTTCTGGAGATTGTGCTGGGAGACACATTAAACCTTCTTGCTGCAGCACGTGTGGATGTTCCATCCTGGAGAAGTTGGACAACCTGTGCAACTTCTGTAGGGTTAAGGAATCTCCTCATACTGCCAGTAGAGAGAATTACACAAGAACAAAATCAGCAGGAGTGGAAAACCAGCCAAAAAAGATCCAGAGGAGAAACTTGAAATGACCTCCACATGGAACACCAGTCCTGTTTGGAGGGTTTTCTAATTGTTCCCACTGAAGTGCACCTGTTGTTAATTCATGAACCCCAATAAAGCTGAAATTGATGAACGAGGCCCTCAGCTGCTGAACCAACAAGAACATTATCAGACAGGTTTATTCAATTCATGCCAGGACCAAGAAAAGAAGGGTTCCTTTCATTTTTGTGAGCAGTATATATTTTCATATGTTTTTTTGTGTTTTATTTTTGCTATTTTTGTTCTAGTTTAGATTGCTTCTTCACTAAAAGATGACTATCTGATCTGTGGTGTGGCATGTTGTCACAATAACACAGCGTGTTGCTGAAGCTCGACTGCAGCAGGAAAGAGAGACGATTTATATGCTGATCATCAAATCACACAGAAGTTCACCAAAACTGTGAGTAATTTGGAGCTCTCTGGAGTCTTTTGTGCAAAGTGACAGTCATCATGCATCTGGTGCTCCGCTCTGTCATTAGCAACAGCACTTAGAAAGGGTAGTGACATTTTAATTACTGGAGCCACTGCGTGAGTCTTGACTTGGTTCTTTGTTAACGCCCTGAACAGGATGCTGACGACCAGCCTTGATGGACTAATGAACATTTAGAGAAGGTCTTATTGAGGCCTTTAGTTTGATCACACTATTCCAGCATCAATACTTAAAAGAGGACCACACCCCTTTTCAAATCATTTTAATTGATTTCGCTTTTAAGTAAGTAAGTAAATAAAGAAAATGAAAACTATTTATGTGTTTTTTACAATATGGCCACATAATTATGAAAAGATTAAAACAAGCCTTTGGCTAATTCTGGCTATTTTAATACTGTGCCATCGGGTTTTTAAAAATAATAATCATTTGTATTTTTACTATTATTTATAATAATAATAATAATTACTATTATTATTGAGTAAAAAGGTAATTTTCGTGCCTTTTTGGAACAAGATTTGCATTGAGAATTCGTCCAGACTCAATGATTCGACTCACTGTGGTGGGAAAACTGCTGTCAAGCTAATGAGCTGTCATTCTGGGTTCAGTCTCTCATCTGTAACAATCTGTCTTCCTGTCACGGGCTGCGTACGAGTTACATTTAAGAGGTCATGTTCATGGAAGTGTGCATGAGGAAGGACTTCCATCGTGACTATAGGGTCACATGAAGGTCTGGTCCACATTCTGCAGCAGCCCTGAGGGTCCAGTCCCTGCGTGAGATATCACTGTGTGCCCCGTTCCCAAACCTGACTGCTCATACTCCAAACGTCCGTCTGACAGCACAAGAGAAGCTCTCATGGGAACATAATGGCAACACTGTTGTCCTGAGCAGAATTTTTTAAATCATTTAGTCTTTAGAAAGTCTGTCACTGACATTTGTGTCTTCATGTTAACAATGTCTGTTATAGTTTGGAGCCTTCCAATGGTGTAATAACAGCAGCCTGGTGGTCTTGTCTCTTGGATGTGGGTATCTTTGGCCCGGCGGCCTCCTCTCCACGCCGTGAGAGGGATCCTTCCAGTCTTTTTATTATTTTTATCGAGACACAATAAAAAGATCCTCCAGTTTGATTTGTCTATTCTTCCCTTTTCAAGTTAAAGGAGCAGAGACTGTCGCACTGGGAGATCTGGTGAATCCAGACACGTTTGCTGCCACCTCTGTTTAGCTCTCAAAAACCCAAGCTTCTCGCATCATCCATGTTTGGATCATGGATTCACGACCTGTGGTGAATGCAGCTTTGTACTGATCTCCACAATGTGGTAGTAGGCGTGAATTCAATTTCATGATTTCTGCCTAAAAAACATGTTTCTATCAGGAAAATCATATATGACTCAAGTACACAAAAATTACTTAAAAGACAAAAAAAACTTTCATAAATGTATCTATAAATTAAAACTTTCAATGCATATAAACATTCACAGAGACCTGAAATGTGAGGAACCTTGGTTAGGCCAGAGTACCAGGTCAGAAAATAGATCTCTACAGCTGATTTTATAATCAACTGGAACTCCTGGAAACATTTTGAAATGAAGAGTTTTAAAAATCTGCTTTCTTCATGCGTTTTAGAAGCCACGTCCTTAAGAGAGCTGCCAAACTGGAAAACCAGCAGAAGAAAGTTGCAGCTCTGAGTACTTTCAAAGAAGTCAAAAGTAGCTTTAAACTGAGATTTATCATGATCTGCACCCCAGTCTCCCGTAGAGGAAGCATGCAGACGGGCAGTCATGAACATTGTCTTGTCTACTGTGTGAATGTCGTTGTATACCTGCCTGTTTTGAAATGTTTTCGTCTGGGTTTATGAATGTGTTAACGACTTTTCATCGTGTGCCTCATCTTACTTATTCTCAGTTCTGAAGGAAGAGGGATCATCTTGTTACTTGATCATGTTGTGCTCCTTTTTTAAAATGTTTTTTTCTTTTGCATAAATCAAAGCTTTGCATCATCTTCACTCTTTGAAAAAGGCATCTTTACAGGAAACGGATGCTCACGAGCCTTTGGTTATTCTTAATAGCAAGGGAAAGACGACAAAGTAGAGGGTTTAAAAATAAGAAATTTGTTTCTTAAATTTTTTTTTCTTTAAATGTTCCCAGTGTGGTTTTAATAAGACTGTGAAGTTTTTAACAAAACATTCCACATCCTGAATGTCTTAAAAACGCCATTTTTCATGTTGATCTGAAGCCTTCTTCTCCAATATCCTCTCTGTGGGCGTGGCTTATGGTGCTGAGCTGTGTAATCCCACCCCTTATCCCCCCCAGACATGCTAGCGAGACACACATTTTGATAAGACCATGAAAAAAAAAATAATAAACTCAAACATTTCCATTCCTGATGCATTGCAGCAGCAGCAGCACTAGCTGGGGTTCAGAACTGATTTCATGCTGATTGTTGAATTCACTTCAACAAGAAATCTAATCAAATGAAATGAAGAATACAGAAAGGGTCTAATCACACGTCAGTTTGTGCAGTGCTGATGTTTTCAGATGCAGATGAAGGGTTACGTTCAAGAGAACGGTTCTGGTGTCCGGTTAAATCCTGAGCGGAGCTGCTGTAAACAAAGCAGCAGCGCTCCTTATAGCAGCTTGGCGCTGCTCCGTGGGTCGGATCAAACACGGACAGCATATTCATGACAGCTAATGGGATTTTACCTTCAGTTTCATTTTAAATACATGAGGACAACTTAAAAAAATCCCGTCTTGGACGCGATTAAAATGCAATAACACGCGGCTTCACTGCATGACGAGGAGTCGACATGAATTAAAGGACTAGTAATGGGCTGGGACAAAGCTAAAATGCATATCCAAATATATTCCATATGTTCTAATGTATCAAAAATAACAAATAATTACCGTTGACAAACGCAGGTTTTTGTAAAATTTGACAAAATCAACGACAAATTTCGCCCTGCTTCAGAAACGGCTCGATTTGGGTCACGTGACGCGTTGACGTCATATGGGTAAGACAGCGCCAGCAGCAGAATGCAGGCGGACCCAGCGTGTCTGCAGATACGTGTATGTGTGTGCGCTGCGGCAAAGTTGAATCCTATAAACGTCGGTGTTATGGTACGACGGAGTATTAGGGCCACAAAAAAGAAAAAAAAAACTTAAATTATGATTTTTAAAGTCGTAAATGTACGAGATTTACAATCGAAATTAGCCTATTGCAATGAACACTGTGAGCAGAACCAGACCGACTAAACTGTGAAAAGCTTCTGATTTCAACAGGTAAACTGAATGTTTAAAACATTGCACATGTTTGGAAGTTTCTTTGTTTGATTTGCAGTTTATTAATCATTGATGGTGGCTTGCAGGATCTCTGCAGATCCGTTGATGAAACCATCGACACGCGCAGCTGTCCACTTTAGTCATTTCTTCCTCCGTGAAAGATCAGATCTCATTCATTTCTGTGTGATGCTTTCATCTGAAGAGGAATCGTTTTTGGAATTTTCAGTGTATTTAGCTAACGTGACAGACTGTTGTCATCCCCTGTTTACATTCTCCTTTGGTTTCTGCGCATGTCAGAGACATGCAGTAAGGTGGTGAAAGAGCTTCCGGGTATGTGAATAAAGTGAATAATAAAGTGGCGGACGGTCCTGCAAACATGTCTCTAAGCTCTTTATTTTGCATGTGAAACTCTGCATTACCGACCCGGATAGTCAGCTTCATTGATGATGATTTGATTTCGAGTCGCCAAAAGGTTCAGAATTTGTTTTTAAAACCGATCTGTAAATAAAGCTTCACGAGATGCTCCACGTCTTCCAGCTTCGAGCATGGCTCTGATAAACTGACAGCTTTGGTTCTTTTCTCATTAAATTACGACTTTAAATCGGCATCTCAGCGTCAGTATCATCATTCCGTTGTGAGCTCTTACTTTACGCTCTGCCGGCTCAAATTGATCGGGCTTTACAGTCCTCAAACCACAAACACCCGGCGCCTCTGAATCAGCGTCACTTTCAGAACAAATGTTTCCACAATCTGAGTCTGAACACAGAATTGTGGACCTTGAAATATCGCCGCTATCGCTAGCTCCGACACGCAAAGAAGAAGTTATTTTGCTATGTTACCCATGTGATGTCACACGCACCACGTGACCAAAACGGAGCGTTTTCCCAGAAGTGGAAATTTGCCTATGGATTGGCCGCAAAAAAGCCGTTTTATTTCAATATTTCTTGCTCAAAACACTCCAAAACATTTGGAAATTGCAAATATAAGGCAAAATACAGTTAACACCGAAAATGACCCACAACCCCATTACTAGCCCTTTAAGTTAAAAACTCAAAAAACATTATTTTCGTTAGAGGGGGACCTTAAATCTTTTTCTATTTCTGTCTGTCTCTGTGGGTCAAGTCTTGCTGTTTGTTTAAAGAACCCGTTTCTAATTTCTATTCCTGTGTAAATGGTTATTAATTCTTTAGACATGTGTCAGGTGTCTTTGAAGTCAAGACATTAAAGAACCTTCCTTGAAAGATAATTGATGATTCTCTGATCTGCTGTCAGCTCTACCTGAGGCCCAACGATGGAAAAGAATGACACATTCTGAAGCGTCTTTGAAATAGGGGTGTGCCAAAATATCGATATTGCGATATATCGCGATATTTAGTCCCACGGTTGATTCTCGATGGGTTCTCACCAAGTATCGATATTATATTTTCATTTTACGAGGCTGTTGCGTCTGAGTCGCGGACCGGAACTAATGCGCAGTTACTCGCGCTGCGTCAGACTTAATTTCCCGACGCACGAACCTCATTCAGGAAAAAACACCGGCGAGATTCTGGCTCGGTATTGCGTGTATAAATCATGTCTACCTATCCTCAATTATCATCCACCTGTAGAAGAGTCAGCTGGTAAGAAGTGAGTTTGTCTGAGCGCTAGAAAGACCGCGATCCGTTATTTCCTGTTTGATCGGCGCGCTGTGGGAACGAGGCGCGTGCTTCGTAGCTGTTTGTGTGTACTTCAGGTACCGGTCGGAATTTTCGCATTCATGCACTGATATTTACCCTGCGGGTGTACGGTGTAACTTTGTTAAATTTATGGTGTAAGGTTTTCAAATGAACGTAATAACTTTTTGCTAATGTTAATTTAAAGTCATTTTTAGATAAAAAAAAAATGCAGATTTGATGTATGAACTTAAAAAAAAAAGTAATTAAAATAAAGTACATGAAATCACGGTAAAATAAGGATGTTGCTAGTTAATTGAAGAACTTAAAATTGTATAAATTATTATAGATTAAAGTTGTTTATTGCTAATTTATAACAGAAATCGAATTTTTTAATATTTATTGCCATTATTATGAGTGTTTTACCTTTTTACCTGACAATTGACTGACCAAATAGAAAATAAATAAAGATTGGAGAAATAATCTCAAGTGTCAGTCTGAGTAAATCAGCCTTCAATTTTAATGCTTAGCCCTTTTTAAATGTGGGAAAAGTGCACTAAAAAATATGTAACACTTGACAGAGGTTGTAAAACATTATATTCATCATCCTTTGGTGTGACGTTCCTTTGGATGTAGATAACTGTCACCAATTTGAATTATTTAATTTTTGTTCTGTTGCTAACAGTATTTCTGTAGCACTGCTGATCATGTTTACTATTGTTAATATTGAATTTTACAAATAATTCCAATTCAATTGGTGGTAAGTTATAGTATTAGTGATTTTAGGCAACATTAAACAAAAGTGTCTATAATTTGTTGCACAAAATAAGACATAAGTTGTTTATTATGATTGTGTTTAAGCTAAAAATAAATAAAATGGGGACATATTTCCCCCCAAAAAAAGTGTTCATCCATATAATATTAGTTATTAGAGAGGATTTTTACCAACTATCGCAGTATCGCGATATTATCGATATCGTGAGCCATGTATCGCGTATCGTATCGTATCGTGCGGTACCCAGTGATTCCCAGCCCTACTTTGAAATGTCAGTGCGACATATAAATGAAAAAATCTGGCTTGTTTGGAAACAATCTTTGATATTTGTAACTAACTTGTTACCGATACTTCATGATAGACTTCCCACAAACACATAATCTTTTATGTAAGTTTGGATACATGCTCCTCAAGAATCCATGAAATAAGTTGTGGGGTTCCCCAAGGGTCAATTTTAGGTCCCATTCTTTTTAACTTGTACATATTGCCTCTTGGGGAAGTCATCAGGAGACACGGCGTTAACTTTCACAGCTATGCTGATGATACTCAGCTTTACATCGCCGTGTCTCCTGATGACTTTGAACCTATAAACACTCTTTTAAATTGTATTTTAGATATAAAGTAATGGATGGCAGAAAACTTCCTTCAGCTCAACCAGGACAAAACAGAAGTTTTAATCATCGGTCCTGATGGCAAGAGAGAGAGGATTTTACCTCATCTTCATAATTTTAAACCTTCTCACTGTGTGAGAAACCTGGGTGTTCTTTTAGACTCTGAGCTGAATTTTATCCCTCACATCAAAAATGTCGTCAAGACAGGATTTTATCATCTCTAAAACATCACCAGAGTCCGCCCATTCCTCTCTCTCTCCAGCACAGAGGTGTTGATGCATGCTTTTATTTTTAGTTGGTTAGATTACTGTAATGCCCTGCTCTCTGGTTTACCTCAAAAGTCTCTTTCAAATTTACAATTATTACAGAACTCGGCGGCTCGAGTTCTGACGGGAACCAGGGGGCGGGAACACATGACACCAGTTTTAAAATTGCTGCATTGGCTCCCTGTGCGTTTCAGGATTGATTTTAAAGTTCTTTTAATGGTTTATAAATGTTTTTATGGTCTTGGGCCTTCTTATCTCAATGATCTTCTTTTAAAGTATGAACCCTCGCGGACCCTGAGGTCTTCCGGCACCGGCCTGTTAGTTGTTCCTAAGGTGAGAAACCAAAACTTATGTGAGGCTTCTGCTCTCATTACGGTCCTCACCTCTGGAACAGTCTGCCGGAGAACCTCAGGGCCGCAGAGACCGTAGAGGTTTTTAAGAAGAGGCTCAAGACCCACCTTTTTAATTCTGCTTTTAGTTGATTTTATGTCCTTATTTATTCTATTAGTTTTAATATGTTATTACTTTTATATTTTACGTTATTTATTTTATCTTGTGAATTAATTTTTATTTTCAACAATATTTTATGTATTTCATTTTAGTATTTTACTATTATTTTTAACCCCAGTGTTTCCTGCAGGGATCTATCATATCAGGGCTTGCTAGCTCGGTCTGGGGTCGTTGCCGTGGTTCTCGCCCTTGTTGGGGCGGCTGGAGTCCTGCCCTGCAGCCTCACAGCTGTGGAGTGGACTCTGTTGCTGTCCCGGTTTGGGTGGGTGCCATGGCGATGTTCCTTTGACCGAGCTGGCTCCTGGTATGATAGAATCCCCAATACTGTTTCCTCACAGCAGAGCCAAGCCTTATGTCTGTTTTACAGTTTTCATTTATAAGTCATTTTTCATTGTATTCATTGTGTGTGGGATCATGGGTTGTATGTGTTGATAGAGGGTGGGGGGTTGGCTTTTATTGTAGAAGTTTTTGTTTTTAATGTAAAGCTCTTCGAGCTGCACAAAGTATGAGAAGCGCTTTTTTTATAAATAAAGTTTGATTTGATTTGATTTGATTGAACAGGAACCCAATCATAAAGACTGTTTTCTGTGTGGCATGGACTGTACCACACACAGAAATAAAAACCATGACAATACCAACTCTTTCTGAGCTTCACCTACAGGCAGTTATTGGAGGTCCATGTCAGGTTTTTGTCTAAAGAAAAACAAAGCTGACAACATAATCACAGAGTAAAAATATTTAAAGGATCCAAACAATATTCTGAGGTCACATTGTGGGTCCTGTTCGTGTTCTCACAGCGTGTTTACACTGGGAAAATAAAGAAACTGCTGCGCTGCCTCAAAGAATGTGTGTTGATTGCTATCTTGAATGTCTCATATTCTCTCTGAGGGAGGAATGTTGGTGGTTTCTTTCCAGCTAAATAGTAACAGCTGTTGCAGAGTAATGTGTCTGGTCGAGGTGCAGAGCTCTGCTGCTGTTTACTCTGGCCGGAGTCTGGCTGGGAGAACTCTTCAAATGGATGCAGTCGGCCATCAGAGGTCCAGACTGTTCAAACTAGCTTTGGAACAAGGATTTTTACTCTGGAAGTTTGTTTCCAATGACAGAGACCACTTTTGGTTGGCCCACAAAGAGGAAGACATGATTTTACAGGTCAGACCAGCTCCTCTGGTGGGGGGGCAAAAGAGCCAGCAGCAGAGATCCACTTTAGTCTTCATGATCAGACGTCTACATTGTGAACAACTGTGTACATAAAATACCTCAGGATCTCTGCATGAGTACATTTGTTTCAAAACAAGTTTGAACATGAGTATGCTGGGAAATGCAAGTAACTTCACAGTAACATTGAAGAGCGAGACTGGAGGATCAACGCAGCAGAAACAGTGTCAGGATTCAGTGCTGAGGTTTTGCCATGTTCTTTTTTCCCTGTCAGTCTGACCATGTTCAGGTCAGATCATCCACAGCTGTCTTCATTTAGTCCGTCAACCTCAGTGTATTTAAGTGTCTGGTTTTCAGTTCTTCATTGTCAGATCATCTGCTCTGTTACTTCACTTCACTTGTTTGTTCCGTGTTTGAATTTATTTAGTAAATCTTTACGTTTCTGCCACCAAGTCTTGTCTCCTGTGTTTGGCTCCTTCACATCCATCCCTAACACAAAGAGAATTAAGTTCAAGTTTATTGTAGGGAAGTCTTAGTATCCGCACTAAGTAGACTCCACAGACTGACCACACTCTCACACACAGCGTAAACCTGAAGAGAGGGAAAATGTGCAGATAGTCCTTTAGGAATGGAGGTGACACAGTCCAAACAGAGGGATGAAGACTGAAAGACCAGGCAGGGTGAGTGTTGTCAAGGGAACTGGTTCTTCAGACTCAGTGAAGAAATCCACTCATGTAACACAAGTCTTCTTTGCTATCCACTCCAAAAGTTATTCAGCAATGCCTGTCTTGTTTTCACTCTAACAGCCAAAAGTAAAAATGTCTCATGCTGGAATTGTCTTTTCTTTTGCTCTTTGCTTAAAATCCCCATAAAGAATTTGCTCACAGCAGCAGCAAAGTTCGAGCTACCACTCAGCAATCATTTAGAAGGGATGGAGCTTTTAGAAAATGGCCACCTGCCAGAGCTGCCTTTCTTACAGGAACTGAAGAGTATTTAGGTAACCATAGAAACATGGCAAGCAAAACTAAAATAGAACTGCTGTTTGGTGATGAGGAAGTTCTTTCTTTGTGGGGAAGAGGAATGTCAAAGACAGATTGATCTGTATTCAGGCACAGGCCCAACTCAACAGATGCACAGATCCAGAACGACTGCTACCTGGGACTGCTTCCAGTCAGGAGGGCTCTGCAGTATTTAACAGTTCATTTGAAATGTTGACCCATTACGGAGCATAATGAGTTTGATGGTGCACAAACTGTGGATTTAAAGAAGCTTTAGAATGCATTCTGGATACAAGTAGTAGTGTCACATCTGTTGTTACCATCATCAGAAAATGATAACAGGATTGGCTAAACACTTCAAAGAGCTGAATTATTAATGTGGGCATCAACATTGACGCAAATACTACAACCAGTGATGATTTTGATAGAAAATTTTAGTTTAGCTTTAGTCATAGTCTTTTGACTAAAATAAGATTTAGTTTTAGTCGCAATTTAGTCTTGTTGATTCTATTAATTTTAGTCAAAATTTAGTCGACTAAATTACAATAGATATTTAGTCGACAAAAATATACAGTAGAAGTAAAGCATTTTTATGAAATTTACTAACTATGAATAACACAGAGATATTTACTAAACTGTAAAAAAAAAACAATTTACTTCACTTTGCTTCCAAACTTGTCATTTCTGCAAATTCAGCTTCAACAACTTAAAACATATTCAAAAATAAATTATAATTCCATCCTATTTGTGATAAATTTCTGAAAAAAAAACTTGTATTGAAGAGGTAGTCAAGAGCAAAAAATGCATCAATAAACCCTCTGTCCTCCTGACCCAGCGGTCTGCAACCTTCAACATCTAACGAGACATTCAGGTTGAATTCTTACCCACAACAACCCAGTGGGAGCCACAAAGTTTAACTTCACCTTTAAAAAAATGACTTGTGTTTATGTTATTGTTAGAAATGTAAATGAACTATTGTTTTTCCTCATGAATAAAACATAACTATAAAAAGAAAATAGCCTCTTAGTAACTTTTGAAGGGTTTTTCAACACCTTATGTCAGAAAGGATCATCTCAATGCAGCAAATGTAGTAAATGGTGTAAAAAAAACAGTTTATTTTACTTTTTGTGGTGAATCTCAGTGAGAAAAGTTTAAATCTCAGCAACCTAGATTAAATCAGAGCTAATTAAGTGAATGGTTTAAATTATTCAAGCCATAAATTCAACCAAAAAACTTTTAATTTGTTCAAAAATAGAAAATGAGCAGCTAAATACTGGCTGTGCGTGGTGACCTCAAACTGGTTTTCTGTGATAACGGCACGTAAAAATCTATTACACGAACTTGTGAACTTTTTACTTTTCTTTAACCACAGAGCCATAAGGGAGGGGTAAAAGAGCCACATGTGGCTCCAGAGCTGCAGGTTGCAGACACCTGTCCTAATCCATGTCATTCGCTATGACCGGTATATGTGGTTTATTGTAATACCGCCGCCAGTCAATAGAGGACGCTGTTGTCATGTAAGACGTGATGGAGTTGGAGATTAAACCGGTGATTGTTTGTAGATCTGACGTAGCAGCGCAGCTGCTAGCGCTCAAAAAAACACATCGGTTTATAACTTTACAAATGTCATACAAAAGCAAATATGACCTCAACTCTCTTTAAAAGTCATCCACGATTTTAATCTTGAACTATCACAGATCTTAATTTGTTTTAGATTTTTGGTACAGAGTAACATAAATGACTCATCTTTTGGACAAGTACTATGAAAAATAAAGCTGTGAATGTTTGAAATTGAATTACATCACTGATCATTGGATCTTTAAGAACCTGAATCTATAATTGTATGGTATGAATATTTGATCATAAATCCAGATCCAGATGTTGATAATTTATGTAATGAAAAAGGTAATGCCGAGGTAAGGGGTCTGCTTTATTAGCCTCTGAAACATAGCGACGGGTAAGAGGGGGTTGGGGGGAACCCAATGCATCTTAAGAGACTGGATGCTGTTATAACACTCAAACCTGGTGATAGTTAAATCACTCTGGGATGATGACAGTGTATGGAGGAGCACTACTGCCTTCCAACACCCCCCCCCCCCTCTCCACGCAGATGGATTTTTCCCTTTTTTGAATGAAACATAGAGACATCTGAGGGGGGTGGGTGGAGCCAGTGTAAGTTCAGGAGGGGTTTGTGGAGCCCATGCACAGGAGAACCCGACAACACATGAAAACTAACGGTTGTCCTCTCTTATCCACAAGCTTTGATTGGTGCATATGCACCGTCCCTCCATGCTTTCTCTAAACCCACTTATTTCCTGTTGACGGCTGCTGGAGCCTATCCCAGCCAACTGGGTGAGGGTAGGATACACCAGAATGGTGCATGCAGACCAGCTCATACAATTCATTCCAAAATGATTCCACTGTTACTGTGGATGTGTGTGGATGGGTCCATCAGGTTCTGTCCAGCTCTCAGAGTCTGTGTTCTGACCCAGCAGCTCTGCATGGAGTGGAGAAGTTCAAGACTGCCCTCTTCAGATAAACACAGTGAAAAACATTCCCATTTGGAATAACTGAAGACACGTCAGGCAGAACATCAGCGTTGTCTGACAGACGGAGCTTGTGTTCTTCATGATGGTTTTTATCCTGACATCAACTATGGCTGTGTGTGTCATTGGTACAGGGATGAACAAGGAACCAAACATGTGCATGGCTGCAGTTCTGACGGTAACATTGTATTTGGGTCACTTTTATTTATGAATGATACAAACTGATAACTTCCATCAAACCTCTCCTGCTGAGCCTCATCTTTTACTGAACTCATTCTCACCTGATGTCCAGGTGATGAGAGATGGAAGAGTCCACCCTGGTTTTAGTTTTCTCTTTCAAGATGAGATGTTTCATGTTGATGTTTCTCAGCTCAGAGCTGTCCTCATCTGCCCTGAAGCTGCTTCATCCCGCTCTCAGTCATGGAAAGGATCTCTATGGATCGAACAGACTGATTCTCTTAAAGCAGTATAAAAGCTAGACACTTAAGTAGCCAGGTCACATGACTTGACTGGGGCCCAATCAGTGCTTAGATAGCAGTTTGCCTACACACACTTTAATGTTTGTATTTTAATCTCACAATGGCTGGTTATAGATGATGAGTCTAACAACCTGAAAAAAAGGGAAATTGGAGTTTAGTGTTTCTCTGAGTGATGTGTGACCCTCACTCTGTACGATAAGAGGACCAGTGGATGGAGCTGAGTTAGGGCCAATATTATTTGAAACCGAAATAAAATATTTTGAAAAAAATAGTAGTGTTTGGCTGAAAAAATGAGTCAGTGAACGCACCAAGACTGAAGTCAGCACCCTCATCGACTTTCATTGGTCTTTGTGTTAGCCCCGCCCCAAAGCGCCACAACGGGGCCAAAAGTTTTGAAACTGAAACTTTGAGATTCGGGAAAAAAAAAAAAATTGAATCTGAAAAAGAAGTTTTGAAATTTAAATGTTGAGTTTTGAAACCTAAAAAAACAGAACATTTGAAGCTGAAAATAATTAAGTGTATTTTAGAATAGCAAAAAGTTTTAAACATTTCTCTTTTTTTTTTTTTTTTTTTTTTGGCCAAACACAATTTTTTTTTTTTTTTATATTTATGTTTTTTTTTAATATTACATCTAAGGTAAGGGATTCAAAGAATTAACTGGTCAGGAGTGTCAGTTACAGTCTCCCAGACCTTATGCGTTTTTAAAAACACTTATATCCACCCAATTCCAAGCAAACATAATTATGCGAACGTAAATAGTCATTAAAGAAAAATGGCAAAAAGGTTTCTGTCTATGGTTGTCAGTGAGTTAGACCACTTCACCCAATCACAACTGATCTTGCACAAAAGATGAACTGTGGCTCTTCTGATTCTTTGCTTCTCAACATGACATGAAGTGAGTTCATCAAATTCAGGCAAACACGAGAGTTTAGCATGAACTTCAGCAGCAGAGCTCTGACTGCATTCACCTGCTGTCAAGAATGAGTCGTCACAATCTGTTTACAGCTCTGTTTGAATGTGAACGTGTGGAAGCACAAAAGCTGTTTTGGGAAATATTTACTTTGGTTGACATTTTCTGAAATAATCATTTTCATTGGCACCACATGGTGTTTTGTGTGAACATCCATCTATTTTCTAAATGACTGTCTCTTTTGGGCTTACAGGGGTGCTGGAGCCTAACCTGGCCACCTGTGACACAGACTCAGAGGCGTTCGGATCTATATGCAGTGGTTTATTGATACTCAGCGATGTGGTGGGAGAAGGCAAAGGTAGTCAGACAGGCGGAGGTCAGTGCTGGCATAGAAGCATCAAAGGCTAGAGCAGACGGTGGTCGAAGGCAGGCGAAGGCCAGACACGGCGAAGGTTTGTCGGAGATTGGCGGAGACGAAGGTCAGGGACAGGCAGGGGTCGAGGCAGGCAGCTAGAAGGAGAGTAAACAGGATCAGAACTGGGTCGAGACACGAGGAAGCAGAAGACTGGATGCACGTTCAGTAAAGGCCAACGGCTCAATACTTCATGGTGTTTTCTGGTTGGAACTTGGTATAAATGCTGTGGAGGCTGATGAGGGATTGCAGCAGCTGTGAGATGATTAGTACTCTGGGGACTGTGCACGTGGGTGACCAGAGGGGGAGACAGCGGGCAGCCTCCTGACACCACCTCTGTGAAGTCAGGATACACCTGGACAGGTCACCAGTGTGACACAGGGTCTCAATCACACACACCTAGAGACAATTTAGAGTGACCAATGAAGCAAGTTTTTGGATGGTGGGAGGAAGCCACAGACCCCAGAGAAGCCCACACATGCACAGGGAGAACATGCAATCTCCACTCAGAAAGGTCCCAGTTGGTGGTTCTGGATTTGAACCAGGTCCCTCTTGCTCTGAGGTAACCATGCAGGCCTATAGACAGATCTCAGCTCTGTGTGGACTGAGCCTTAGTGTGGTCACCTGACTGTCATGCTGGAAACAATAAAAAATGTGAATTCTCATTAAACCAATTCAAGTAAAAATCAGACCTACTTCCAGCTTCATGCTCACATGTCCGGAGAACGAGTGCTGTCTTTGGGGTCATTTGGAGCTAAATCCAAAGCGTCTTCCCCAGTCATCTCTAGTGACTGGTTAGATAAACAATACATATTTTTGGTTTATTACCTGTATTTTGACACTCTGTCAGAGTTTTGTCATTCTGTAACCCTTCCATCCAGCATCGTGGCATGATTTATCCCCAGACTTCATCTGTGAAGCCCCTGCAGGCAGACAGGCAGGCACAGAACCGGTTTCTGTTTTCTGACAGCGGATTTACAACATATTGTCAAATTCGTGCAAAAATCCATTTGACATGTGAACAGTAAAGCTCTCAACACAGTGAAAACATGTTTGTAATCATCAACAGCAGCCCCTCCATGCATACCTCTCAATTTCTGAAGCCACATTTCAAAGCTCCATATGGTCTCCAGGAAGGTTTCCATCACCCTGAGGTCTAATGGCTCACACGAGAACACATGTGGCACAAAAAATGGGTAACACACAGTAGCTGCAGAATGAAGCTCTGCTGGCAGCTTGAGGGGAACAGAGGAACCTCTGAGCAGATGTGGGCCACAGAAGCTGCTGGGCTTCAGGTCTGAGCATGCTCACTCTGAATCTGAACAGCCTTTTTTACAGCCTCATTTTACTCAAACGACACGCGTTTAGGTTTATTTTCAAACTAAATTAAGGTTGCAGTTTGGTTTTTTGTACCCTGCTTTGTTTTCTCACACATCTATTCATAGTTCTTACCTAAAAATCTGCAGGACTCTAGAACATATAAAGTTGCTCTTTTCTGTTCACGGTGATTCCAACTGTTGCTTCAGGCTTTTGTCAGGAAGTTCTTTTCAGCATCTGAAAGCTCTCTGACACAAAACCAGCTCTCTGCTTTTGTTCTGCACTTGAAAGAAGCTCAAATCTTTTTCTTCCTGTTATTTGTCTGGGTTCTTTCTTTAAAGAAATGCATGAAAAAGCTTTACAGAAAAAGCTCTAAGGCCTCATGTCTGCCTCTAACAGACCATTTTCACTACTTTGTGAGGATGTAGAAAGATATTTGCATCTCACATTCATCACTTTCCAGTTTGTTCTCCCATGGATCAAGGCAGAGGAAGCTCCCACTGCTGTGTTTTTCCTCGAGGATTCCCTGTCACCCCGCCCTGACCTGCTGTTGTACTTCCGCTCAGCGCTCTGCAGGTCAGACTCATGGCTGCAGTCTTCTCCAGTCCTTGAAACCCTTCAGTGAAGTGCTATTGGAACACTCTGCATCATGTCCGAGCCGCATTGCAGACTGCAGGCAGCTGGTCATGTCTGAGCAGATGATGGTCTGTCTGTGTTGGGCAAGAGAAGACCAGACAGTGAACAAAAGATTTTTGTCAAAATTCAACAAAAACATAAAATAGAAGAAATAAATGATGCCAGCTTTGATCACCATGTTCAATACTCATCCAGTTCCAAGCTGGTGGTGCTACAGTGGCTCCATCATCTTTGCTGATTTAATCCAAACAAATGTGTAGGAGCAGAAAGAGTTCTCCCTCTTAGTTACATCTACTGTGAAACATTTCCTCTTTGAAACCATGTCTGTTGCCATTATGTGTGAAGTTGTGCCAGTTTGCACCTCCCTTTCAGGTGTACAATAGAAGGAGCAGACCTGACTTCATAATGAAATGTTTTCTCAGGTCTACCGGAAACCAAAGGCAATGTAGAATATTTGATTACAGTCTCGTTATTAAATCAAACCTTCTGGTTATACAGTCAAAAAGTAAAAAAAATAAATTAAAATAAATAACTTTTTGTAACTGTATTTCCAGATCCTGTTTTCTGCATGAGCAGTACCATAGATGGGTGTGCATTGCATGATGGGATGCTGTGCTGTCATCCACCTGAGCTAGTAGCTCCAACCCCTCAAAGGCTGCTTTGTGACTGGCTGCTTTGCGCGACTTGTCATACCCCGCCCCAAGTTCGCTGCTCGTCGCCTTTCAAAAAATGTGTTCCTGAACTTGACACTGCAGCTGCATGTGGGAGGAGCTACCAGTTGATGCATTTAGGATGATGGCTATAAGGAACAATGTCTGTAGATATCTCAGAATGTATGAGGACACAGGTGATGAAATCAGGTTTATTTATTACTTATACATCAGTAATCATGTCTCCATGTTTGGTTTTATATGATTATTATGAAAGATTTTCCCGGTACTGGGGCCTTTGTCGGTATGACAGCCGCTTCCACTGTGTTTCTGTGTTTCTGTGGCTGAGCTTGAAGGTCTCTGTCTCGTATTAACTGGGGGGAGGGAGAGATTAGGAGATTTTTTTCCTTTTTTAATGTCTCAATGAAGCCCGAGCCGGCAGCCTCTGCAGCCCTCAGCAGCTCTCTGTCTGCCAACATATGGAGTGAGTGAGAAAGCTGAAGATCTGTCCAGAGTTTATCCTGCTTTCTCCCAAAAGCCGCTGGATGAGCTCTGAGAACCTGCAGCGTCAATGGTTTACAGAAGAAGGTGGAAGTTCAGGACAGAAAAGTTCATTTTTGTAGATTTCTGTAGAGAGAAGATTAATATTCTACCTGCTGATCCAGTCAGTGAAAACATCATGTGACCAAAGCTGAGTTCCTGATTGGTAGATGTGACGCACTGAACTGTCAAATTTCAGATCTTTAAATTTTGGCTGCCCAACCCAATTCACGCCCATCGCTCAAATCCCTCCGCAGGACTTCAGATCGCAATTTAACGTTGAAACTCCGCCTCACGGTCATATTCAGTGTGAATGCACATTGGGTTCATGTTATGCATCAGGACTTTTACTCCAAATGCTTTTTTTTCAAAAATCATCAGCCATAAAAACTAACAGATGTTCTCATGGATTTAAAGACAAATGCATGACTATAATTCTCCAAAGTGAGCGGGTCATCATCAGACAGAAGGTTTAGGCTGTTCAGCTTTATACTTCTCTAGTTTTCCTCCAGAGTTTGACTCTTATTTCCCCAAAATGAACAGAAACTTGCAGGCGTGTCATTAAGACAATCAGAGATTACAGATGTTGATCCCTTGATGGGTCCCAGCATGTTGAAGTCCCACTCCACTCATCTTCTGATCTGTTTTCAATAGTTCCAACGGTCTTGATACCATTTTAACCAGAATAAAGTAACCTGTAGTTTTCTAGGATGAAGTTTCTGCAGTGCAGCATGAGTTCATTTGAAAAGCACCTCTAAATTGTGGGTGGGACCTGTGACGTGGAGCAGCCCCGCCCCCCTTCCCATTGCTGAGAGGTTGGAGCTGGGAGCTCATGACCTGCTCTTTGTGTTTTCCGTGTCACAAATGGGATCTTTTACATTTGTTCTTCTGGCCAAAATTTACAACGATTTGAATAAAGAAATACTCTGAAGGTTAAGGTGAGCAGTAATGTCAGAAACTCTGAGTTGTCTTTTACAATATTGAGGATTTGTGAATAAAAGAAATGACTTCTTCTCGGTAAGTCGGGTTTGTTTGACGTCTTTGAGTTGACATTTGCAGAAGAGACTGCAGACACTAAAGTCTGTTTGCTGATTCTTGTTTCTCTCACAGCTGGTCTCCATGGAGACAGGAAGGTGGTTCATTTAGTGCCTCTTCCATCCGTCTTCAAAGGCCACTTTTTACTTTTGCAACATGAGGAGAGAAGTGAAAGTGCTTGGCTTGCTGTCCTCAGGATCAGCTCTTCATGCTTTAAATACTGGATGGAAGTGAGGTTCTGTGGAGCCGAATCTTCTCGTGTTTTCTTGAATCCTCCTGACCCAGCTCACGTGACGGCGTGGAGCTGATTGAGACCAGGTGCTGCTTTCTGCATCACACACACATTTTTCTGTTAATGACTCATGGAAACATTCCCATTTCACAGGAGGACATGAACCCAGCCAATCATTCTGGACCCTGATAAACTGAAGAGGCTGATGGAGCTCCTGTGGTTCCTCCTCACACTGGATTTTCCCCTAAAACAAAGTCAATATCTGGTGGCCTTTTTTCCTGGGTTTGGCCGCCTCCACTGCAGTGAATCGTTCAGGATTTCTTCTTTCCAGCTGTGAAAATATTTTGCCTGTCAAACATCTGTTGGAGGAATGTGGGGAGTGAGAAAGGGTCCACTTCCTGTCAGAGAAGCTGCAGAGTGGTGCCCGCCCTCCCCTCACTAACACTCACCACTCCTCCTGACTTCAATGGAGGTCCTGCGGCGTCTCCTCGCTGCTCTTCAGTGAAAACAGGGAGATGGTTTGTCTCAGAGTCAAAAGAACCCTCTAGAATGAAACTGTTTCTGTCACTCCCTAATGATATGTTCCAGACAGATGAGACACCCCCCCCCCAATGCTCAGAACTCTGTAGAAATCTGCAGGAAAACAGTTCAGCAACTCAAAAAATAAACTAAAAAATCACTTGATGTGGGGGATGTTTCTATAAACATTTCTCTATGGAAATATTTAAAGCTGAAATATTATTCAGATTCTAACTAGATCAGCCTGCAGTGTCTTCAGCCAATCTAAGAACTTTAAGGTTTTTATTTTGATATCTTCTTCTAACCCTGTGACTGTAACTGTTGTAACTGTAAAGCGCTTTGGGCCTTGGAGGCTGGTAGAGAAGCGCTGCAGAAGTATAACCCGTGTTCTGTTAATGCACCTCCACGGTTCCATCAATAAATCTGATTTACATCCTTCACTGTGGTTTCTGTTTGTTTTAAGGCTGGAAGGAGATGAAGACGGCTCTGACTTTGCTGTTTTTATAATGATGATCTCTTATTTCTTTCTTTGGTTTTGTGTTTGTAGATAAGCAGCAGTTTGTAAAATTATCTTTTTTATTACCTTACATCCAAATTCTTCTTTAAAAAGTGTATTGAAGTAATAAAAAAAGGATGTTATTCATTATTTGTCATAAAACATGGATAAAGAATGCTAAAGGACTACATTTCTATCATGTCAGATTTAACCGTTTCCTTCTCTTCTCTCCTCCTGGGTTCAAACATGTCATCTAATGTCTGTCAGTTTGAGCTCAGAGGTTCATGTCTTTGCTTCATGTGAGTGCAGGGCAGCAGAGTTTATCGGAGGTCATCCTCCTGGACGCCCGACCTCATCACTGACCTTATGCTGCGTGACCTGTGAGGTCAGGAAACAGACGGGTTATCATCTTGAACTGTGACTGGACAGTGCTGGACGCTGATTACTGACCACAGCAGCTGACCATTCTGCACAGGGCTCCCCTATCCCCTGCTGAGCAGCTCTGCTCCTCTGTGGAAGGACATGGTCAAGGAGAAGCCCGGAGGCGCACTGGGGGCTCCCTCGAGTACAACCACAGCAGGCTGCAGCCTCCAAACTTTTTAAATCTGATTCAGCAGGAAGCTTCAGTCTAATCTAAACTCTTCTCGTGATGTTTTCATTAGATTTAATATAATGAATCTCAGAGCAGCACTGCATGTGCAGCATAGTCTGCTCTGTACAAAGCTGCTGTATTAGTCAGACATCCCACTCTGAGCGCGCTCCAGAAAACCCACCAGACTGCTGCATCCTCAAGTGTTGTCAGGCTTGGCTGAGGCTTCTGCTCTCTGGTGTTCCTATAGTGCTCAAGCGACTGTTGGAGAGCCTGTCAGTGCTCAGGAGGCGGGGCCAGGCTCCACCCTGAGGGGGGCAGCCAGGTTCTGAACCAGCTCTGCAATGTAGGTCATAAACAGAAGCAGAGTCTCACACTCTCCGTCTGACAGGATGTCCAACGTGATCATTTACTCTGAGGTTTAAAGTGTTGTACTGCCCAGAACCTGCCTTGGAGTCCACCTTGGTTCCCCCATCTCCCTCCAGAATGCAGAAGAGAATGGAGTAGTATTGAAGGATGCGTTTATCTAAACATGAGTGCACCTGAAAACCCAGCAGCCGCTCAGATCATCCACTCAGAATGGAGTCTGTGAGCAGAGGACCACAGCAGGGTGTCTGAGCTTTCAGAGAGCTTTACTGAGTTCTGTTTATTTCCTGTTTCATTTCTAACTTCAGTTGTGATTTCTTTTTTTAACGGGAGGTGTTAAACTAAGGACAACATGGACAAATGAAGTATTGTTGATACTGTTGCCAGAACTCTGAAGTCATGGAGGCAGGGTTGAAGAGCACCTGCTGCTTCTTTTTAGAGGTGTGACGGATTTTACAGAAAAAGAAAACTCAATCATGTCAAGAGTTTTTAAGAGAAGACAGCGGTGGTGTCTTTGGCTCACTCTGTGGACAATCCTGCCCCCTAGAGGCTTTGCTGACAAGCTGCAGCAGCCACAGGTCAACGTTTCCTGAAAAAGTCCAGATCCAGAGAAGAGAAACAACATGAATGAACTTCAGTTCACTGCTTCCAGGCTTTGACAGAACAATTCAGTTTGTAAAACTAACAGTTGTAGAGGCTGTAGAACTCATTGTTAATTACGTCATCCTGGGGAATTGGAGTCAAACTTTTCATGTGATTGTGGTTATAGGTATGCCCTTAACACAAAGGAGAAAATCATAAACTGCAGCCGTCAAATATACAGCAGCCAGAGCTTTTTTAACTAATAACTCTGCTTGTAATTCATGTTTTTTTTTTCATTTTCTGCATCTTCAACTGTTCATTCTGGAGACAGACACATTTTTGTCAGTTTCTAATTGTTTATCAGACCAGTTTTCTTGCTTTTATTGTTCATATATACATTATCTCATTTTAAATTTACTCAAATATTGTCGGAATTAAAATAAAAAAAACATTTGCAAAGGTTACATTAAAAAAAATCACTGGTAAATGATTATTAAAAAATGTATTTTTATTTATTGATTGATTCAGTAGCTTCAAGAGCTTTACCATCTTTGTTGTTAGCTTTCATTGTGAATATTTTGTTTGGTTTAGAATAAATTCATGAGCCTTTTCCAGAACTCGTTTTAGTAAGAAATTTGTTTTTGGCCTCTATCTCGAATACCGTAAGTCAGAAATTAGTGCTTTCTTTTTCTGTGTGTTCCTTGAATGCTAATGAACGTTTTTCAAACGGGACCATGGACTTCCGTCTAACTAGATTTTTTGCAATTTGCAATTTTTCGTAAAACACGTTTTTGGCTCTCTATTCAACATAGTTTCATCAAACTCGACAAAAATTGGTACAAACCCTATTTAGACTACCCCGAATTCAATGGTACCACTCAATTGGCCGAATTCCTTACCGTTTTCGAAATAATCGTAATGCTAATGAGGTGGGTGTGGTCACAGATTTTTGCCATGCTCTAAATCCTACAAAGATAAACAATTATCTAAAAGAATTGTGAAAATATTCCAATAGGTGGCGCTATAATTTAGGCAATTGTGTTTAAGGCTCTATCTCAAAAACTACTTAACCTAGCTAAATAAAATTTAACATATAGGTTGCAGGAGGTGTGTTGTATGACATACTAGAAATAGAGCTTTGCTGCGCCACCGAGTGGTGACTTAAGAAGGATAAGCTAACTTTGGATGGGTCCTCGTATCTTCTAAATAATTGCAGATAGCAACATGCAACCACTTGTAGTTTCTTAAGCTGATCAAGGAGATGTTTGGTTTAAAATTTCGTACCATTTAGTGTTACAGTTGATTTTATAGTTTTTACTCCTTTGTGATTCATTGGATAGTAAAATAATAGCTTTTATTCATCAGCGATCTCTATTGTGTGAGAGTTTTTCGCAATTAACGATTTTTCGCAAAACACTTTCTTGACTCCCTGTGTCACATATTTTGACTAATCTTTGCAGTTATTTTACACATATCCTATTTGGGCTACCACAAATCCTATGGTAATATCCGTTTTCCACAGTTCCGTACGTTTTTTGCGTAACACGTTAGGCAAATTAGACAAGCTGAGATTGTAATGTTTGCAACGCTGCAGCTCCTCAACAGTTTCACATAACTTCACCAAACTTACAAGACTTCTTCCACAGTGTAAGATGAGCAAGCGCGACGACTTTCACAACGGTGCTCCTGTAGGTGGCGCTACTGCCAATTCCTGTCGTTTCCTCTGATATTTCCAAAAGTACTCGACCTACACGGACGAAACTTGGCGTGGTGGTAATGTTCTTTTAAAAACCTACTGGACCTACTGGACCAAGACTTTAGTCGGAGAGAATTTTAAATCCATTAAAACCTTTCTAGCCCTGTAAGTCCTGTGGAGCAGTGGTTAGCGCTCTGGCCTCGCAGTGAGAAGTCCCCGGTTCAAATCCCAGCTAGGGAATAAGATGCACCAACAGTAGTACAGTAAAAATGCGTAATAACTTCCTTAGTAACAAAAATTTGTTATGATTTTTTTTTTTCCCCCAGACAAATACTAGATTTTAGTCACTGCGGTTGTAACTTTAACCTTGGAGCATCAAACCACAAATAGCAACATCAATTTGAAGGCTGTTCTTACCAAAAGTGTTCTGCTGAATGATTTTATTTCTTCTCTTTCTAGGATTTTTAAGCTAGCAGCAGCTCACAAAACATCTGCTGCATTGTTCTGTAAACATTTTTACACTTTATATTTAATTGCACTTTGCCTGTGAGCCAATTTCCAGAAGACATATTAAAGTAAAGATGATAAAGCTGACCTACTGGACCTACTGGATTTTAAAGACATAAAAACCCATCTGGCCTTGTAGGTCCTGTGGTGCAGTGGTTAGCGTTCAGGCCTTGCAGTGAGAAGTCCCTGGTTCGAATCCTGGCTGCACCTATGGTGGTAACGGTGGTACAAGGGTACCACCAGGTGGTCAGTTGGATTACTAAAGTGTATAGGCCTTATTCTTCAAGTGCATTAGTCTTAAGCCCTACCTTTAACTTCTTTGAGATTCATTGGATAGTTAAATAATAGCCTATATTCATCAGCGATCTCTATTGTTTCAGACTTTTTCGCAATTCACGATTTTTCGCAAAACACTTTTTTGACTCCCTTTGTCACATACTTTGACAAATCTTTGCAGTTTTCTGCACATACCTTTTGGACTACCACAAATCCAATGGTAATATCCGTTTTGCGTTGATCCGTACGGTTTTCGCATGACACGTTATGCAAATAAGACAGAATGAGATTGTAATGTTTGCAACGCTGCAGCTCCTCAACAGTTTCACATAACTTCACCAAACTTTCAAGACTTATTTCACTGTGTAAGATGAGCAAGCGCAACAACTTTCACAACAGTGCTCCCGTAGGTGGCGCTATAGCCAATTCCTGTGGTTTCCTCTAATATCTCCAAAAGTACTTGACCTACGCGGACGAAACTTGGCGTGCGTGTCGGACGGAAGGTCTTTAACGCTTGCAGCTGCAGGATGTTTTAGATCGGTATTGCTTTCAGCAATCAGACGCAATTTCTTCAGGGAATTGCAAATCTAGTTTTTTTTGTCATCCATATCTTATCTAAACAAGTCAACATAATGATTCTTCTCTTGTCTCTTACAACTAGGTTATTGATCCAGTAAATAAACTTCCAAATAGAGCAAATAGAGGAACAAATACAGTTTTGTGCTTGTCACACTCTGGTCCAGAGTGCGACCGACAGGTCCAAGGCAAAAGACACGCTTCTTGTATATGGAAAAATACTTTTGTTTTTATTTTTCTTAACAGCAGGCAACAGCCACATTAAAGCCAACTCTCCACACAGCCTCTACCACAGTGAACATGAGTATTTATAAGACAGGGCCCCTCCCCTGGGCCAGGTTGTTCCATTTTCGGCTTAACGACTGAGTTTTGGTCAGGCACTACATAAGCCTGCCAAAATCAGTGCTCGGGTCCTTTGACCAAGGAAGTACAACTGAAAGGTAAGGAAACAGAATTAAGCAAAAGAAAAACCATTTAACATAATACATCAACTCAAACCACCGAACATAATAAAGGAATTTGAAAACTGTGTGCTCGTATGTTTATAATGTTATCAGGGATCTTGCTCAGATGTTTTGTAGTAGAGTGTGTGCACCCACCCAACTAGTATTAGCTTGATCCCTGAGTCTATGTCATGTATGTGTGAGTTCCTGTGTGGAGTTTCAAATAGGTGAAACTGCCACAGTGCTATTTAAAAAAATCTAATACATTGCACAGATATTGTGCATGTAAGAATGTTAGGAATTTCATTTGTGTCTTTAAAGATAGTCTGGCCTTGAGAGGGAAGACGTTATTTCAAAGGAAAAGAGGAACATTACAATTTAAATTTTACGTTTGAATCTTGCAGAGCAAGTACAAACGTAAAATGGAGATGTCCTTCTGTTTCTGGAACAAAACTTTGGAATGTTCGTCCGAACAGAATGTTAAATTAGGTAATACTGATAAAAATTAGATTACTGTTAAAATGTAAAAAAAGAAAGAAATCAGACGATACCAGTGAAATTTAACATTGAATGTATTAGTAAACATGTATGTATTTTTGTATGTGTATATATGAATATGTATTTCTGGGGTCACAAGCTGGCTGCCCGCCGGCTATTGTGGCACGTACCCAAGTCAAAATTTTGCGGCTCCCACCTTAATATGAAGGTTCAATTTCTACAAAGTAATATATTCTGCTGTCCGCACTTCTTTGATGATTGCTTTGTATTTGCTTTGTGATTTTTCGGCTTCCTTTATGCTTAAAACTTTGTATTTGTTATTGTCATTGGATCTGGTCGTCAGAAAATTCTTTAGCAACAGTTGCTAGCATCGTTAGCTCCTGTCGTTTTACAGAAGATATAGACATGAGATGTTCAATAAACTTGTTCTGTAGACATAGAGAATGGACCAAAGTATTGACAGTCGACGCAAAAACATATTTTTGGCCCAAATGGAACTTCACACATCCCAGCCTCGGCCAGACTCTGACTTGAGAAGAGAGTCAGCTTGTACGTTATTTGACCGCCGCCGGTCACGCTTAAACCCAAATTCTTTAACGTACTGTAACTTTTCCTGGACGTACTGTAAAAGCTGCAGGAATCACGTTGATCATGTTAACGGTTGAAAAGTTACAGCAAATCAAAGAACACAAACACTGGAGCTCCGCTGTTAAAGGGTTAACAATGGGAGAACATGTTACATATTTTAGATAAAAAGGCCAACATTTGTGGATACCATGATTAAAATAAAACATTAAACTTAGGTGCTATTAAAAATCATGTCATACTGTGGGTTTGGATGCAGTTACTTTCTCATTTTCACCATGAGAGAATATGAATGAATGCTGGGCTGTATGACATACTAGTACAGTTCATGAGAACTTAAAAACACACTCTATTTGAATGTCATATTAGGCTTGCTCCATTTAACAAGACACCAGCATGTTGAACATATCTGACAACAGCTGTTTGAGTTGGTCAGAAAATCATTTCATGTATTTAAGCAGAGCTAGCTTTGAGTGAACTTGTCCTGAACCACACGAGCCAGCTGGCCCTGAAACCCAGCAGTCTGGTCCGTCAGGTAATTTCAGTTTCCCATGACTGTCTGTGAGAGCAACGATTTCCCAGCAAGTCAGTGGTCTGCCCCACATTTTGGAAGTCTCTCACGCCCTCTTCCCACCTCCATCTGCTTCTGATCAACTCTCAGCGCCAAGGCAAAGATTCACGTGACCCTGAAGAGGGAGCCTCTTCACTAGTCCAACAGCAGATTCTCAATGTTCTTCTGAATTATTAAAGCAGTGTTTCTGGACGGAGGTTCAGACTGAGACATCCATGCAATCCTTCCTTCCATTACTTTTACTTTTGATGATTGTTTTCTGATCGATTGTGTGCAAATAGTCAATCCAATCCTTTTGTTTTGGAAGAGTCCTTTCACTCTTCAAACATTCTCTCTCCTTCTGTCATTATAGAATAGTAGAAGATGTTGCTCAGCTGTTATGGGTTTACATGTACAATCTAAAACCTAAAATGGTGATGTAATGATGTTGTGGAGGTCCTTCCCTGTGTGGCAGGACAGACTCGATCTTTGGCTTTGTTTGTGTCTGTCCGTTTATTTGGACTCCTCTGGCTTCCTGTCTCTTTGTTGATTCATTTCACCTGATCCACTGGAGTTTTTCCCAGCTCTTCTCTTCAGTTTTGTCAGTGTATAACAGTTCCCACTCCCTGATCCACCCTGCTGTTCAAACATGCTTCTGATGTGGATCACCTTTTAGATGAGCCCGTTGGACCTCCAGGAATGGTCTGGATTAAGCTTGTTGAATTTGTGTTTTAGTGGAACCAGTAAAACCTTTGAGGGTCTTCTCCTCCCTCTGGAGGGCTGCAGCACCTCTGCTCAGTCATTTACAGTCAATGCTCTCACAGCATCTCAGGAGGGTAAAGAAGGTAAGAACTACTTCAGATCTCTGCTTCATTTCCTTGTCTTGGTGAATTTTGTTGATTAGCTTTTAGCATTGCCAGGATTCAGGTTAGTCTCTCCAATGAACAAACTGAGCTTCACCATTTGTCTGTTTCAATGTCAGTATGTCCTGAAGACAGCATCATTCCCACATGCACGGTGAGTTTAAAGACAAAACTTTTACTTTTCCCTCTTTTGATCAGTGTTCTTAACATGACTGCTTCATTGATTCTTGTTGAGCTCACTCAAGGTTTAGTTTCCACCTTTCATCAGAGGTTTTTGGAGCAGTCTGTTGATGGTTGGATGAGTGCAGTTCACAGACTTATTACTTTGGATAGTATTTTAAGTCATTCAAACTGGTCAGAATGCAAAGTATCTCTCATGAATAAACAGAGTTTATTGGGTGAAAATGATCTAGAAAGCAAAATCAAGATGTATTATCATGTTATCATTTGAATCACTGCCTTTGGCTGTTTGCTACAACCACAAAGAGTTAGAAAGAGAGGAAACACTTTTTGAACTTTATCAATCACTTTATCAATCACAGTAGAGCTGAACAGATTGGGAAAAAGTTCCGGTTCGAATTTAAAGTGAAACGTCGTTAAAGTAAAGAAGCTTAAATCAATATTGTGAGAGGACATAATATTTGTTCAACCTCCAGTAAAACATTTCTGTTTTTGAATTCAGTTCAAATATTTTAATAATTAGTTTCTTTTGTCCTGGTTTTGATGGCTGGAGTCAGGTTCACCTTTTTCAACTAAATGTTCCTAATGCAGTCCTGGGAGAAGTACTGACACCTTCTATAAGCAGGATTTGTTGGATGAGTTTGTCAAGCTGAAGGTCCAACTGTATGTCTGAAATGTGTAAGAGGACACCGCAGGCAGAGGGCCGACCCGTTCTCTGTGACCCCAGCACACACTGCTGTGGACGGGCTCTGCTGCTCTGAATGAAGCCCCATAGTGGATGTCATGTTTGTGGTAGCACATCAGCTTAACCTAAGCTTCTACATTCAAGTCAAATCTGCTGGATAACCCTCGTCTGAGTCGACAGATTTGGCTGAGACAGCTTTCCGTGTTGATCTGAGCAAAGTAAAAACATTGAATCTATTTTTTGTTTTGTCGCTGCGGACCGGTCAACCCACAAAGTTTTTTTACACGGCCCGGGGGGTGGGGTGTGGGGGGTTGTTTTTTTTTTTTTTTTTTTTTTAGGGGGGGGGGGGGGGGGGGATGTTTGTGCGTGCGTTTTTGTTCATGTAACATGTATATTATATTTATCTGTTATTTATCCCTTCCAGATAAAATATACAAAATAAATGAAAAAGAATATTTATTAATTTATTCAGTTTTTAAGTCTTTATATTTTAAGCTTTTTTTCTTTCCTTTTAAACACATTTGAAGTGAAAACACTAAACTCTGCAACCACAATCCAAAATACAAAAGTGTGCAAAACCAACAAGTAAAGACTTTTATCAAAATAACATTAAGAAAGACAAAAGTTTCTCATCTTTGAGGGATGTAATCTGGTTTCTAATGATCTGTTCTGTTTTAGAGAAGATTCTGCACAGGATTTGGTTGAGGACCATAAATATAGAATATATCTTCAAATATAAAAATTATTTCCTGCAGATTTCTCTTCCTTCATTCTGTCAAAAGTCAAATGGTTCCAGTTTTTTTCCTACTTTTCAAATGATCTCATTTTCTTTACGTTTTGTGTTTATATTGTTTCTCTCTCTCTCTCCGTCCAGCGCAGTGCCCATGCGCGCGCTGTCACCTTTCCGTCTCTCTCCTTCTCTCCGTTCTTTTCATCTCTGTTAACTTTTTTCCATTGCAATTCTTTAGATTGAATTAAATATTCTCCTTTCTGTGTGGATATCACAACTAGCGCTCAAGCTAAATCGAGAGAAACCGGTCAATTTTCAAATAAAATATTTTCCGTCTCATAAAAAAAAAAAAATTCTCCCGCGGCCCCGGTGGCAATGAGTCCACGGACGGTACGGTCCGCGGCCCGGAGGGTTGGGGACCACTGTGTCAGAACACCTTGTCATCAACAGATGAGGTTCTGAGGGCAGATCGTTTGCTCTGAACGAAGGATATGAGTTCTGCCTTCAGTTCAAAGTGTGGCTGTGTGTCTCTGTTATCGTAGCTGCTGAGGTTGAACTGATTTGAACCTTAGAGAAGAGACCACCCACAGGCCCCCCCAACAACACAGCTTCTCCTCAGTCTGAATTCCAGCTTGTCTGAATTTAGTTAAACTTTTAAAAAAGAACTGATCATGGTACATGTCTCCAGCAGATCTGACAGCTTTGTGTTTCAATCAGAAGTGTCAACTATTTAGGAAAAATACAAATTTTGATTTCATGTCATTTCTCTTAAATGTTCTGAGCATTCGATGATGTGATGTTAACATCCAAATTTATTTCATGGTAAAATCAGAAATGATGTGAAAATACAAACAATCAGGAAAAACTCCTGTGATGAAACAGGTTTGCATAACAATAAAATCAAAGTTTAAACACCAACATTCATATTCCTAGTGAATTATCAATTAACTATGAAGAGATAACTCACAGGGAAACATCAACATAACATGTTGTTTCTAAATGGTCATATAATAAGAAAACTTGAATTGAATTTGACACAAACAACTCTTAACATGCAGTTTACCAATATGTGATTCCATGTTGTCTGAACTCATTCAAATATGAAATGGAGGATAAAAGATAAAATGGAAGTTTTGCCTGGCTCCTGTTGAGTTCTGGGAATAAAAGTAATACATTTTCATGTGAGTTTGTTCACATTCAACAAAACAAACAAAAGAATGGGTGTTTGAAATCTTTCTTTTTAAAGAAAGGTCATCTAAAGTCAAACGTTTATCTCCTCTTGTCCTGAGCAGAGGGTTCTGTGTCTTCCCATGGATGCCATAATGTCATAAACCTGACATTCCAAAGCAGTCTGCAGTCAGTCCTTCAGGGAGGGGAGCAGACAGGGTTTTTAAGCTGTTTCCATAAATCTTTCGTAGGAATTGTCCAGTGTTTTCCTTATAAAGAAATAGGCTGTGGGAAGTTACAGAACATTTGGGGCTTAAGATCATATTTTGTGTTCTTTTCTTTCAAAGTGAAGCTAAATTCTTAAACATCTTGATAAGATCTCTTTGAATATTTTCCTGAAAATAGTGGAATCACATTTCTTCTTTAATCTTTCCTCCTTTGAGAAATCAAAGAAGTCAGAAGTCATTGTAGTATGCTACATTTATTAGGGGGCACTTCCTTTATTTTGTCATATTGTAAGTATTTTTGGAAAGACAGCTGGGCACAGTCAACCCCAGTCAACATGATCACGTCACTTAAGACTTAATTTTATCCGTTTAGAACCCTGTGGGTGATGTCAGATATTAATAGTCTTAAAAGATATCTGCAGTCACTTTAGAGATGTGAGTTCTGTTATAGGATGGAGGATTGTTTTGTGTAACCATGAAGACACAACACCAATGTGTTGAAAGAACCAACTAAACTGCTAGATTAACATGCAGCAAAGTCTTGCGTGGACATGACCAAAGCAAGTTTTGCTGCAACTCCAGGCTATCTGTTTGAAATTGTTCTTGCCTCTGCAGTGAAATCCTTCCTCATGGAATTCACCTGTGTCACGGAGTTCATATAACCAGGTCACAGTTAGTTTCCAGAAACTTGTGTGTTCAGTATTCATGACAAGGGTTCTCAGGCTAATATTTCATAGTCTGCATCCCTGTGTTCTGACCTTTTTTTCTGTTCTTGATCTGGAATATTTTGGACTGCTGAGTTTTGAGAATTAAAAACAAATCTCTTTTTGCCTAGGGCGCCATGCAGCCCAGAGCCGGGCCTGCCTACGGTCCAACAACTAAACCCACAGTGATCTATAAACTAAACCAACAGTGGTCTAAAAAAACTAAAAGACACTTTGTGTGATTTCAGGAGGCCTCAGCTCAAAAGAACCAGCATTACCATGCCACCAGGAGGAGCCGTTATTCCTTGCTTTGCACACTCACCTGAAGAAACAGTTGACAGATCCCGCCTGAAGAGGCAGACACCAAAGTTTCTCAGAACTGATCATATGTTTTTGGTTGATCTTTTATTTAGTAAGCTAAAACAAGCCACATAAACTGAGTCAAGGATAGATCAGAAATGACTCCAAGAGGCAGAGCTTCAAGAACTCAAGGTCACTTTGAGAAATGATTGAGAGGAATCATTTGTTATTAAGAGAAACTGTAAATCTATTATGTGATCCAAGACTCATTTTATAATCTCTTAACAGCACAAGTTTGAGCATCCAAGTTTAAGGAAAATCAGGAGCAACATACTGAGAGTAGGCACTTTGAATGTTGGAACTATGACAGGAAAAGGAGAAGAGTTAGTTGACATGATGCAGAGGAGGAAGGGAGACATACTGTGCGTCCAGGAATGTCAGGAGGTGGTGATGGAGGACCCACAATGCAGGAGACCAGGTAAGGGGACAGGAAGTTAAACCTTTGAATAACTAACTAAAACATGACCTCAATAAATAAAAAAAAAAGGAGAAACAAAAAATGGTGACAGAACAGAGCAGAGCAGATGACTCGACAGGGAAAAACTGAAAATCAGACATGTAAACAGACTGTGGGTAATTAACTGAAATGAAGACAGCTGGGAATCTTGACAAGCTTGAAACTGATGTGACCAAGTGACCAAAACCCATAACATAACTGAAAAAACCTAACCAAAGTATACAATCCTCACAAGGAGACCAGGTGGAAAGATACCAAGGCTAGAAGCGGAGGAGCAGGGTTCAAGTTGTTCTATCATGGTGGAGATGGAAGAGAAATGGAGGAGGAGTTATCTTGAAGGAGGAGCTTGTTAGGAGTGTTGTGGAGGTAAAAAGAGTGTCAGAGTGATTAGTCTGAAGATAGAAATGGAGGGTGTGATGTTCAATGTTGTTAGTGGGTAATCTGAAGGAGATCAGTGACTGTAAAGTAGTGGTTGGTGAGAGTGTTTCCAGACAGCACAGGATGGTGGTGTGTAGGATGACTCTGGTGATGAAGAAGATGAAGAAAGAGAGGGCAAAGGCAGAGAAGAGGACAAACTGGTGGAAGCTGAAAAAAGAGGATTGTTGCATGATTTTAAGAAACAGTTGAAACAGGATCTGGGGGTCAGGAGGAACTCCCAGATGATTGGATAACTACAGGTCATGTGATCAGGGAGACAGGTAGGAGTGTACTTGGTGTGTCATCAGGAGAGAAAGTTGATGCAGAGACTTAGTGGTGGAATGAGGAGGTGCAGGAGTGTATACAGAGTAAGAGGTTAGCTAAGAAGAAGTGGGACACTGAGAGGACTGAGGAGAGGAGACAGGAGTACAGGGAGATGCAGCGTAAGGTGAAAGTAGAGGGGTCAAAGGTCAAACAAGGGCTTATGATGACTTGGTTGGATAGTAAAGAGGGAGAGACTGACCTGTACAGATTAGCAAGACAGAGAGACGGAGATGGTCACAAAAAACTGTGGTGAAAGCAGCCATGTTGTTCAGCCTAGAGACATACTGAAGAAAAGACAGGAAGCAGAGCTGGAGGTAGCAGAGATGAAGATGCTGAGGTTCTCTTTGGGAGTGACCAGGATGGATAGGATCAGGAATGAATCCATCAGAGGGACAGCACATGTTAGAGGTTTTGGAGATAAAGTCAGAGAGGCCAGACTGAGATGGTTTGGACATGTTCAGAGGAGAGACAGTGAAGATATTGGTAGAAGGATGCTGAGTCTAGAGGTCTAGAGGAAGACCAAAGAGGAGGTTTCTGGATGCAGAGAATGAAGACATGAAGGTGGCTGGTGTTAGAGGAGAGGATGATGAAGACAGACTTAGATGGAGGAAGAAGATTCATTATGTCAAACCCCTAAAGGGATAACTGTTAGGTAAATAATAATTAACATTTGAAGAACATTTTTGGACCATGAGAGGAACCGGGAATGTCTGGAGAAAACACACACATGTACAAGGAGAACATGCAAACTCCACACAGAAAGGCCACTTACAGGAATAGAACCTCTGTGAGGCCAGAGTGCCCACCTCCGTGAAGCCCCTTTCATATAATCACAGTTCTAAATTTTGTTCAGTTTCATCCTTGCTGTCCAGCACAGGCATCAAGCACTGGATGACAGAAAGAATGCTGCTGGAGGACACATTGATATGATGGATCATTCCAAAGGTACTAGCTACATTTTAGAATGACTAGAGCCCCCCTAATGCGTCCCAGTCAACTGCATGGCGGAATGACACCTGATTCTAACAGCCAGTGGTCAGTCCTACAAGGTATGAGCCTTATCAGTGATGTCCGCCATGAAGTGTGCAAGGCACTGTTTTGAAATGTCCTGACCAGTGCATGAACCAATGGGTCACGCAAATATGCCATCAGGATTCCAGATTATGGTAGCTCTGATGTTGGGATGCCAGCATGAGGATATACTACAAAGCAATTTAACCAGGACTACTGTATAGACATTGTGGTTCCATATGTATTTGGACAGGGGTCCACACACAAACCAACAAGGTTCTGTTGACAGCAAGACTGTATTGACAGGGCCTACAGTTCATTGAAACTTAATCTAAACCATAGTCAACATGAACACTTTCTTCATAAGAAACTACTGTAGCTCCAACTTGGTAAAAAGTTCAGCTAGAAAATAAAGTAAAGGACATTAAACAGTAGGGAGAGGTCTCATGTAGATGCACAGACTTTCCCAAGAGGTGCAAGCATCCTACCTCCAGAGGACTGTATAATCATACACTCCTGCATGCCAATAAGATAATGAGGTCGTGTACAGTTTTAGGGTAGACTGAGACCACCCATGTTTCAGCAGCTCCTACAGAAAGGTCAAAATGGACAACTGGTGTTTGGACGAAATATCCAGCCATCATCTGCAAAAGGAATTTCGATCTGCAAGGAAGTTTGTCTGGACTAATACTGAAGCCCAGACGAACAGACAAAGGATGGTCCGAGAGTGTCCAGTCACAACCTGCTCATGGGTCTGGGCAAACCCCTAAACCCGCAACAGAGATAAGGTCACTGCAACAGCGGGAGACAGAAAAGATGATTTTGTCTGCCTTGAAAGGCAAAGCAGGGCTAGATTTAGAATGGCTTTCACATCTGAGACGTCCAAAACACCAGGGGGTGCTGCAACCACAGAAAGTAAAAGGGAAAATGTGTCAAATTCCACAGAAGTAACTGTAAAAGATTTAACGGCTGGTAACTGAAAAAACTTGTTTTCTGGAATGAGTTATTTATGGTTTTGTTGACTTAACACTTCGTGTTAAGAACGCATTGTGAGTTTTTCTTTATTTTACACAGTAAATTCTATATCATCAGGCAATTATCTCAGATTGATCTCTTATTATCTGATCAGATGTTTTGGGGATCAGTAGCCTACACTCTTTTAATCCCAGATTGAAGCTTTGTAGCATGAAGTCATGTGCTTGCTTCCTTCTCGTTGTGTTTATGGCATTTTTACCATGCAGAACTGGAATGTGACTTCCTGTTTATTGGTTGGCTGAGACACAGGATCTCTGTGGGACTCCAGAGCGTGACTTGAACCTATTTTAAATCATGAGTTCCTGCCCCTGAACATAGTAGAGTGGTGTGGACCTGACGGTAGTCCTGTTCTTAGATAGAGACCGAGCTCTCTGGAGCTCGTCCTGTGAACTGCCTCATACGGTCGCTTCAACAGCCCCTGATGGTCTGACCTGGGTAAACAAACACAGAGCTCGTGTCTGGATGTGTGAGGAGGAGCTGAGCCACCATACCAGCTGTTTCTTTTTCGCCTGCTGGGTGCAGACTGAGTGTTAGTGCTTTAGCCCTCCCTGGCCAAAAGAGGGGGAGGGGTGGAGGTGAAAATGGAGACGAGCAGCCAGTGCTTGGACTGAATCTGGATGGGTGCAACGTCTGTTCCCTGAGAGACGCAAACCCAGTGCTGCTCTTCCTGCTCTCCAAGTGTTTTTCTCTGAGTTTGCAGCCATCTGCATGTGATTTAGGCCCCGGCTTAGGGAGAGGCAGGCCAACTGGGGAAGAGGAGTCAGGCCAAAGGAGGAGAGAGAAAGGGAGGAAGTTCATGCAAGTTAGTTGCACAGGACTTTGCTGAGAAGAGGGGCAGAGCTGCATCTGAAATGGTGGAGTAGTGGAGCTAAAAGGCAAAGTAGAGAGAAGATCTACCCACCAGACGCTGAGAGAAATGGACGGGAGCTGCTCAGCAAACACATTCATGGCTCCTAAATGTTTGTCTGGCTTCTGCCTGCTGGGCATCCTCTTTGGGATTGTGTGTTCAACTTCTGCCGTCAGAATGAGGGAGCAGCAGCAGACTTTTCTCAGGGTAAGAGCCCATGAATTTTCTGTTTCTGGATGTTTTCTGTTCTTACTGAGTCTCATGTCCACAAGCAGGCAGTGTGCTCTAAAGCCTCTCAGCCTCCCAGAACTTCAAAACATTACAGTGACAGTTTGTGCATATGTGTGCTTGTACGCTCAAGTCTGCCATTACAACATGAATAATATGACCCAAATGCCTGTGTGTGAGACACAACGCGCATGTGAGAAGGCTTCAGCTGCTCCTTCAGCCGTCAGTGAAAATAAAACGTCATTTTTTATCAAACCTACAGAAATGGTGTTAGGATGTTCATGTCTGCTGCACTGCTTGTAGCTTTCATATGAAAAGATCCGCTGCCTCTCTTTCTTTAGCTGCCATTTTATCTTAAAGCAGCATTTTAAAGCTATAAATAAACTTGTTTTATTTTGAAAATACTATGATTCCCTTTTGAACCATAAATATACGGTTCAAGAGGGAATTATAGTATTTATACAGTATTTATTAGAAAAAGATCGAGAAGCAAGATAACTTTCCCACAAAAGATGAATTTAGGCTCAGGCTGCATCGTGTGGTTGTGGCCCGGTTTCTACTGGTTGATTTTTCCTTTTTTTATGCACATTATCACATCTGTTTGTTGCTTTTGCAATGACGAAAAAGTTGGTGAAAGTGTGTTGTGCATCAGTGGAACTCCACTCGATCAGTTTGGGGTTCAATCCTCTGTAAGTGCTTGGAGCAGGGCTATAAGTACATTGTGTGCGATGTAGATTGCGTTTTAGTTTCTTTTTCATGTCCCACTGGCCATTTTCAATAAGTAAGCAGCTGGTCAAAACGTCCATTCAGCTCCCAGCCAATACATGTGTCTGTGGCCCACATATAGGTAACTGGAGTGCAACCTGGGTTACAAGTGGTCATGGACTAAATGTGAAAATAACAAAATGTTGGTTCATGTGAAATCAGCAACACAAACATGAAACTTTTAGGACCCCCTAGCCCAGCGGCCCCCTCGCTCTGTGCCAGTTCCGGGGACAGTTGGTACCAGGTTGCAGAAAAAAAACAAACTTATTATTTTTTATCTATCTCATATTTATAATCTAATTTGTAAGGTTGTTTTATTTTGGAAGAATACTGGCTTCTCTCCACCACATCCGATTCAAATCGCTCAGACACGTGTCAAAAATCCATGAGCTACTTTCTTTAAGCGATTGAACCGACCACTAAGGTGATACCCCCAGATGGAAAAGTTTGCAAAAACAAACGTATTGGTGTATTTTAATTTGGTAGAGAAGAGTCAGTGAGGACACAAAAGATGATCCTTCAACTTGAAAATTTAAACATAGAAACAAAAGCCAAGAGTTTTTACTCTGGACATGGATCAATTCTGACAGTTGTGTCCACAGACAAGAATATAAATGTAAAATATTCAGTAACTGACTGTCTAATGTTAAGAGGATGCAGCTAATAAAGTTGTTCAAACAATGTTTATTATTATGTTAAGAAAATACCAGTTTTAGTTGGTTTGTTTGTTTTTATTTGACGTTCCTTAAAAGTCAGATGAGGCTTGAGTTGGCGTCTGTTTTTTTTGTCTCCACTTTCACAATTAGGAGTTCAGGGGGAATCCTAGATAATATTTTAATGGGTCCTAGACCAAATCTAGTGAACAAATTAAGTTTAGCACAGTTCCACATATTTTACAGATGATGAAGATAAACAATAACCCTAAAAAAACTTTATTTTGTCTTAAAACTTAAGAGAAACTCACCTGCCGGTCCAGGAAAACGTTTTCTGACATTAAACTGGTAAAATGACCTGATAAAGGTTGGGGACCACTGCTCTAGAGGATATGCGCAGTGAGCTCGTGTCGTCAGCCCAGCTGTGTCCAACCCCAATTACAGACTCTCACTAAGGCTTTACCAGGCAGTCACAGACGGGATAACCAAAGAAGTCATGGACACTTCCACATTGAAGACTGCAGTTATAGGGCTTACTCTGAAATACTGAGACATTCTGACCGTTCTGAGTCATTGGTGCAACACGCAGACATCAGTAACTGCTCATGAACTGCTGATGACCTTCATCAGTGCTGACACTGATAGCTGGATCATCAAAGATGCACAAGCAAGAGGAAAATATTATCATACTGAGCAGAAAATGTGCACTCATCTAACCATACAAAGAACAGCTTCGACTCATGTACTTTTTGAAGGAATTTATATGACATTTATCTTATTATATTTTATATACTTCACTTGAAGTCATGTTACAACCATTGTAACTGTTGACCTGCGGTTGAACTCATCAAATGCATGCACCCACCTGGTTTTTCAGAGGTCTGTTCTCCTGCTCCCCTGCTCCACCGCGGCGTTGACTGGGTGATAACACATAAACTGTGATAATAGCATCCATCATTCTGTGACATAACATTCCTTTACAGTTTATATAACCAAATTACAAAATGTGGAATTACTGGTTCCAAATGCAGATGTGGATCTCATCCCTGTCCAAATGCTCTGGTCTTGATTGAGGGCATACGTTCTTTTCAAGACATCTAAATATTATCTGCTGAAAAGACTGGATACAAGTGAGAGGATTCTATATATCGAAACATGTAAGGCTGCTTTATAATAAGTTAAACTTTGTCATTTTTGTTTAAGAATGTTTTTAGTTTGTTTGCGTTTTGTGACCCCAAAGGTCTGTTGGGAGGAAGCTTGGCTCCAGTATCCAGACAACCCTTACACAGTAACAGAAACAGGATGAGGTTCTTATGACCTGGGATTTGAGCTTTCCGGGGGACATTTCCATGACTAAATCCAGGAAAAAAAAACCTTTAAAGGCAGCAGAAAATCTGGGAGGCAAAGCAGAAATGAGAGCTTTATCATCAAATCCTCGTGACTCCCCTCCTGGGAAAACTCACAGATTCCAACAAAATATATAAATCATAACGCATTTCTTTAAAAAAAAAAAAGCCATCTCTATAAACTATTGGGACATACTTGCAGACTTCTGAGCAAAGAGGTTTGCTTTAGCAAGAGTCTGTCTCAAAATCTGAACTTAATGAGAGGTAAAGTGTCAAACAGGAAAGGATTTAAACTCTGGAAGCAGCAGCTTTGTTTATGACATGGCCTGAATGTGGTCTTTGTTTGCTTTCAGTGGGAAGATTATGGAAATAGTCAGCATTACAGAGTGAACTTGCAGCTGTAGAGCCAGATGAGTTCACTGTTTATTCCATTCTGAGAGGCCTCCTCCTTAAGGACTGGTTCTGGTACCCTGAAGGTCTTCAGGACGATCCCCAAAAAGAATCAGGAAGTGTTTCAGCTCCAGGTTTCAGCTGCTGTGGGTCATATTCAGTGGTCATGGGGTTCATGTCTGAGCGGCTCTGATCTTCACAGACTCCAGCAGGATTTCCCAGCTGCACATGTAATTTCTGAATGTTTCAGTTGACCGACTGCATTTGCTCTGCTTCAGCCATTTGGCTTTGTGCAAACATGTGACATAGCTTAGTTGTAAGGATGACTGGAAAGAGAAGAATCAATCACAGCTGAGTCCACAGATGGTAAACATATGTCTGAAAATCAGCTCTTGGGAGATCCGGATGGTCAGACTTTTCAAAGATTTAGATACATCTTCCGCTTTTGTTTTATTCAGCAAAAACACAAAACTTTTTGTCCATCAAAGTAATTGAAAACGTGTTTTTTCTGTATTGTCTCAACACAAAAGCATGTGTCTGTAATTTGTAGTGTTTCCTTCAACAAAATCTGCCTTTTATTACTAAACATGTACAAAAAGAAAAAAATTGAAAAAAATTTTTCAAATACATTATTAGAAAAAGTTCATTTTCAAACATTTCACTAGAATTGATTTTGTTCACCTCTGCAAATTATTAAAATTAACTTCAACTTTTATCCAAATAAGTAAAAATAATCTTATAGTTCTGCTCTTTCTTTATGAGCTGTGAACATGTTTTCTCACGTTAAGGGAAGTTTTATTTGATCTACAATCAAATACTGCCCAAACAAATACAACATATCATGAAAAGAGCAGCGCTGTAAGAGACGGACAGTTTGCTAAGATCTTTAGACTGTACGTCCAGAAAATAGGTAATTACACGTTTATAAGGAGATGTTTCAAAGTGTTTATGAACAGATAATTGCTTAGATGGACAGAGTGGTACACAGATGGATAGATCATACCAACATCCATTTTCCAAACCTGCTGAATCTTCTTTACGACCATGAGGTTGCTGGAGCTTATCCCAGTACTGTTGGGGGGCAACAGTACACCCTGGGCAGGTTGCCAGTCTATTGCACCTAGGGGACACTTTATAACACCAGTCCATATTTTTGGACTGTGAGAAATCAGAATGCCCAGAGAAAAGCCACCATCCATGAGGAGAACATGCTAACTCTAGGGCGCTCAGGGGGGTAACCACTACTCTACCATGCAGCCCGTCATCTCAACACCCCAAGTAAAAATCTGAACACTCTCCAAGTAAATACTCTGTTGGTCTGGACAGTTGACCTTAAGATCTTAAAGTCCTCCACCTTCTCCTCCTCTGCTCCCAGTAACCTCTCTGTTCCTCTTCAGTTCCTCTCATTTACACACAGATACTCTGTCTTCTTCCAGCTGATCTTCATTCCTCTCCTTCCAGAACACACCTCCACCTCTTTAGATTTTCCTCCACCTGCTCTCCCTGCAGATCACACTGTCATCTGCAAACATCCTGATCCACAGAGGTTTCTGATCGTCTGTCCAATAACCGTTCCATTTGTCTCTAAAATGTTTAGTTTCTTCTTTATTTCTCTCTCACTACTTCTCTGTGGTCAGCACATTAAATTCCCATTCAACCTCAAAAAGGTCTTAGCGAATGGGCTAACGAATGCTATTTAACAAGTTTATGTCTGGAAATGTGTGCTTTATGACTGCTGCTGCGAAACCTTTTTGTCACCACTGAGTATTAAACATTGTAAGACAAGTTCACATGTGGCATGCTATGTGGAATCCTGTAGGAAACTGGTCTGCAGTCTAAATCAGATCCAGTGCTTATTTGAGTCGGCGGTCCACAAGCTTTTCTTTGTGTTGCAGCTCTTTTGTAAATATATCAAAGTATGAGTCACAAGCTGAAGTACAATACTTTCATCCTCTGGGAATATAAACAGAGTCAATGTCCAGCTGGAGGAGTAAAGAAAGAAGGTCAGTTCCTGCAAGCTGCAGCAGACAAAGAGCTTCTGTGAGGCTCCTCGAGTGGAGGAGCTTCAAAGTGATGGAAACAGGCTCATGAGAGAAGAATTTGTCTGGAAAAAACTGATGACGACACCAGCAGAAGAGCAGCAGCAGTATTTTCAAGACTTCTTTCAAGATTTTACTGACATTGAGTTTAAATTTACGTGCCAGCATGGTCCCTTTGATTTGGAGCTGGTGATGAATGCTGAAAAAGGAAAATTGTGATCAAGTACAGCTTTATTCCCTTTGGTTTCCTACATCATCGTTCTGGATATTAGAGCAGAAAATTATGGATTTAGAGGAAGATGTTCCTTTCTATCTCAGATGAATCAATTAAAAAAAACCAAGGCTACTTCAAGTTTTTATCTAACACCGGCTGGTGTTGAAGGCATTGTTAAAAGGCAGACAGTAGAACATTTTAACTCCCATCTTTGTCTTAATTTGGTCTGAAACTTTTTGTCACCTGAGACAGGAAGAGAGGCAGCAAGCTAAAGAGAGTGAACAGTGTAAGCTCCAGACATCACAAGAAGACAATGCATCTGACTGATAAATCACAAAGAAGTTGAAAATGGTGGTAAATGTGGTGTAGTGAAGGTGGAGGCACTCAGGAGGGTCAAAGGGCACCAACTTTCATTCTTCTATTGGATTTCTCTGTTTTGGTCAGAGCTTGTTTTACTTAAATCCACCTCCAATGGTTGTTATGAACTTTTTAGGTGGTGTCATGTCTTTCTTTCCAGTAGAAAAGGAAATAAAAACATGAAATAAAAGCATCTAAAATGTGTCCCCATTCGTGCTCCTGGTGGTCATAGGTTGACGCCAGTGATTGGCAGCAGTGATGCCGTCAGTGTGTGAGTGGGTGAATGGAACTGTGAAGCACTTTGGGCCTTATAGGTAGATAGAAGTGGTTTTTAAGAGTACCTCGTTTACCGTGTTTACCACTGGAAAAGATACCTGCCTGAGTGTTAAACAACCTGCAGAGAAAGCAGGTTATTTTAATTTGTTTTAACAAAGTCAATAACTTGTGATAATTTCACATAAGACCTGACAAAAGGCTAAAAATGGGAGATTTGTAGATCTTTATTTGTGATACATCTAATGGTATTATACAATACATTTTGTGTGCACCAGTTATAGTATTGTGTTAAGATCCTTTGGCCTTTTTGTAAATGAATAATAGCATAGTGTCACAGCTGCAGCACCCACTGGAGGCTGCTGGAGTCTATCCCAAACAGCGTTGGGTAAAGTCCTCATCATGGCTGACCCTAAGAGACGTTTTTTAGTAGAAGTTGACACATCCGACATGGGTGTTGGTGCAGTTCTGGCACAAGGTTCTGAGTCAGATGGTTTTGTTCCTAAAAGGGGTTTTCTTTTATTGGAGAATGACCCCTCCAAAGAGTAGCTATAATATCAGCTGTCAAACTGGCTCTGGAAGAATGAAGACATCAGCTGGAAGGAGCATCCAAACCAGTTATTCTGTTCACAAACCACAAGAATTCAAGAGTTCCTGAAACAGCTAAAGGGTTAAATGTTAGGCTGCCTTGGTGGGCTTTGTTCTGTTCTCGTTTTAATTTGGTTCTATCTCTCAGACCTGGATCAAAGAATGCCAAAGCAGGGCATCTTCCTCACTGCTGTCTGAGACCAGGGCAATCCTTGACTCATTGTCTGAAAAATCAACCCAAGGGCAGTTATTCTTATATTAAGTCAAGGTTATGTATGAGTGGCTGGAACGATGGGAGGAGCCAACAAAACTCACTTTATGAGCTGCAATACCACTTTGTTGACTACTGTTGCTTAACTTATGACCAAAAATGTACACTATTAGAATGCACTTTAAGATTTCTACATTCTTTGACCAAGTTTGGGCTTTTAAAAACAAGAACTTCAGTAATTTGAGGTAAATCCTTTAAATGTTGAATATTTGTGTTAGTTAAAACAAATTTGAAGTGTTTGTACTTTGACTCAAGTACTGCTGTTTTGTGTACTCTGTAGCTCCATGAGAATGACGCATACAGCATCAGGTTTACATAAACAAATACCTCTGTGCTTCTCATCATCTCCACGGGCAAAAGGTTTCTCTTAACTCTTTAAAACAAGTGGAGCTTCATTTTTTTTACGTTTTACTTCACTTGGTGGATTCTCTTATCACGATGCCTAAAGATCCTGAAACCTTGTTTCTTCTGCAGGTTTGTGAGAAAGGATCTTTCCTTAGCGAGCAAGGACAATGTCTGCCCTGCAACTGCAAAGGCAATGCTGACCACTGCGAGGACATCACAGGTGTCTGCATTGTAAGTTTCCGTTAGAGAAGGTTTTGAGTGAATGAGCAATGCCACAGACGCTTTATCCATCCATCCGATCAGAACTGTAGGGACCATAGCACAGGGGATTTCTGTGAGCTGTGTGAGGAAGGCTACACCCTCTCTGTGAGTCTGAATGGACGTCACCACTGCCAGCCCTGCTCCTGCCCCCTCTCCAGCCCATCCAACAAGTAAGTCTGATGCAACTCTGAAGTTGAGTAATGGGAAGGGGGCGTGGAACCTCTGAAGCTCTTTTCTCTATTTGTTGAACCAGCTTTGCTGTGCGCTGTGAAAAAGGAGGCGCCACTCTGAGATGCATCTGCCAGGAGGGCTATGCAGGACACTACTGTGAGAGGTCAGTGCTGAAGAACAACCAGCCGATCTCAGCTGATGAAGGTTTTGAACAGTGAAGGTTCACTTTACATAAAGCATAGTTACCTCCACTTTAGGATTTGACACAAAAGGTGTTTGTTTGCAACAAGTAAAGGCAAACTGTCATTAACAAGTCAGAAAGTGTCTGCCGTGATGACACACCAATACCAAAAAAGACTCAAAATGTTAAAAAAAAGTGAATTTTCTTAACACAAACTTCATCGCTCAATGCATCTACCATTTAATATCATTCCTTTAAAAATCAAGGTGTGCCCCTGGTTACTATGGCAACCCAATGGTGATTGGTGACTCTTGCAAGAGGTGTGACTGTAACGGAAACTCCGACCCCAACCTGATCTTCAGTGAGTGTCACAATGTGACAGGTCACTGTCAGCACTGCTGGGGCAACACCGCCGGCACCAACTGTGAGCGCTGCGCCCCCGGTTACTACGGCGATGCCATTGACAGCAAAAACTGCAGAGGTAAACTCAGTCAACCCTAAAAGATGGAGAATAAACTTATAAGTGGAGCTTACAACACAACAATAAGCATGCATTTCTATTTTAAGAAGATCCTTGCTCTGTAAATTGCAAGAATGAAGAGAAACAACTGGACAGACAGAATTTGTGTTGAGCATCACAGAGAAAATGAAGATGCTGTAAACAGAACGAGGGGGGCATGTTGTCCTTTAACTCATATAAACTCAGTTTTTAACAGATGTTGATAAAGGTTATAGGTAAAAGACACACACAAGATTAATAAGAACATTGTGATAGATATGCGATTATCAAACCATCTAATGAAGTCGTGAGAGTTTAAGCCTTGCTTTGCTTTTTAAAATCTTCCATGTTTGTTTTTATATCCTGTTTGGCTCTTCAGTTGTTAGAATGATAACATGTTGAATACGATCATGCAGAAAGGAAAGACAAGGACACAAGTTCAGACCAAGGATTAGCACATGGTTCCAAAATAGTCCTCTCCTGCAAACTCACATCCGCTGTCCTGATTGATTTGTGTGTCCTGTGTTTGTGGCAGAGTGCAAGTGCAACAAGTGTGGCACGTCCTCCTGCGATGACAGGACAGGTGTTTGTCACTGCAAGCCGGGGGTAACTGGACCCCTCTGTGATCACTGTGAGGTGAGGAAGACCATCACTCTGACTAACTGCATCGAAGGTGAAGTTCAAGTCCCCTGAGTTTCCACACACCTGGGAGAGTGAAATGTGTTTTCTCATGGTTAAGGCTTGGCCTGAGGGAGCGGTGAGCTGCAGTCACAGCTGCACTCTGAGACCTTTGGGAGTGCAGCCCCTCCAATCAAACAGTCTTTATGGCTTGACTGTGGATTTGAGTCTCTTATCTTACAGTCTCTAGTCTAGACAGTCGTTATTGATAAAATAAATCTGAATAATTCTAAATGTGTTTTTTTTCTCTCTGTTTTACATTTCTCCAGAGAAATGTTTCATCAGACAAGACCATTCAGCTCTTTTTTCAAAATAAGACAGAACATTAAACCTCATTAAACTTAAGCTTCGTTCCTTTTTTTACTTCATTTGTTGAATATGGCACAAGCAGAAGAGTTCTGTGAAGGATGTTATCTTCTTTTAGCAAATGCTTATTGTTGCTCCACAGCTCAAAATCCGTTTTTGATTTCAAAGGTTTCCACACTTTGTAATGTCATTCTGGTGCAGCTTGTTGCAGATCTGATCACAAAGTCGGAAAAGTCCATGAGCTCTGAAAACATGTGGAATTGCTCTTTTCCCCTTTGGCCTGCATTCTCCTGGATATTTTAATAATTGGAATATATTTTTTGAAATCTTGAAACAAAAGGTTTATAAATGTCCTGAAAGTGATGGTCACGCTCATCAATAGTCATGCGTGTAGTTACTGTTTTGAGTCACAGTTTTCATGTTCCAGAATCTAACTGGATAATTAGGTTTGTTACATGTTTTAAATAAGTTTTCAGGAAGTCAATGATTTGAAACTTTTCTACAGACCTTTTTCAAACACAAAAGAGAAACATTTTCTTTTAATCAAATGAAAGCCATGACCCAGATTCTGAATCTTCTTTCCCTGCATCATGTAGGAGGGTTACTCTGGTTTCTCCAGCTGTCAGGGCTGCCGGAGGTGTGAATGCGGGCCGGCTTCCCTTCGCCCCACTTGCCATCCTCTCACCCACAGCTGTCTGTGCCGCCCCGGAGCCGGAGGCCGTTACTGTGAGCGCTGCCTGCCAGGATACTGGGATTACAGCCCTTCCGGCTGCCAGAGTAAGACAGAAAAATCTGCCCCCCCCCCCCCCCCCAACCCTCATGGTCAGTCATTGTTAGAAGGTCCCGGAGGACCTGACTGCAGGGACTGCTGCCTTTCCCACAGCCTCCTCTGCAGCCGAACTCATGATGTCAGAGTGCTGAGAGTGCTGGACAGTCAGACTCGAGCACAGCTGCAGTCAGTTTCATGCAGCAGCCCAGCCTCTGCACCCCCCCGAATCGATTATCTGTAGTTTGTGTTCATCTCCTACACTCTTTCTAATGTCCTAAATTCTAGCAGTCAGCTGTACACATATACAGTATCACATATACAGTACTCAGGCGCTCCTAGCAAAACCCAAGAGCGTACGCAAGAGCGGGCGAGAGCGCACGCAGCAACTGGGTTGGGGGGCTGCGCTGAGTGTGGAGCGGTCCATCACACATGGAGCACAAAATGAACTGAGTATCAAAGGATTTATGATCATTTCAGTATTATCTATAATTGTTTATTTGTATTGAATCCTTTCTGTTAGTGGAAAACAGACAGTTTGATGTAAGGGGCAAAAAGACAACATACTTGACCTTAAAATTAAAAAATGAAATTAAATTAATTACATTAAAATTAAAGTTAATTCATCGTGTTAGGAAAAAAATAAAAATCCTGACTTGAAACTGTCAAATTGTGACTTGACTGAATCGATACATCCCTGCCTGTGTTTCACCTACTTCGTCCTTACTTGCCCTTGTCAGGAAAAGTGAAAGTTGCTATATAAATGCGTGCAGGTTACTCTCTTGCACTAAAACCTCCAGAGTTTTCAAGCTGATCTGGAATGTCTTTTCCCACAGAATGCGACTGTACGAGTGGCTACTGTGACACGCAAACAGGAGAATGTCTGACTGAAGCAGCAATAAACATGTGTAACAACAGTAAGAGCTACACAGACTCACATCACCGGAGAGCACGGCGTCCGTTTCTCCTGCAGATGATGATGTTCTGGTTTCAGGTTGTGATGACTGCATCTGGCAGCTGATCGCAGATTTGAAGCTTTCCAATAAGACTCTGGATGAGCTCAAGGTTACTGTGTTAAACATCTCCACCGGTGCTGCAGCCAACGACAGACTGAAATACTACAACTACACCGCTCATCAACTCCAGGTACATCCACAAAACAAGTCAGACGTGCCAGAGAGGGTCCTGAGCATGACAGCAGGACAACATGTGTTCAGAAAAAGATCCATCCAGCCCTTTTGAACCCTGGTCGCTGTTCCCAGTGTTCAACCTGCACAGTTCTCCAGATTATCACAAGGCTCTGCAAAAGTCAGAGCTGGATCCAGAACATTTTTTTCTCTTTTCAGTTTGGACATTTCTTTATTCAATTGTAAATGAATGTAACACTTTTCTACTTCGCTTTAAGGCCTAAAGTGCTTTACAGTCACAGAGCCGTTCACACACACATTCACACACTGATGGTGGTTCTATGCCGTGCAAGGTGCTAAGCTATAAACACCAGGAGCAATGAGGGGTTCAGTAGAGATTCTGTCTGCATTTTCTTTCTGTTTCAATCCTTTTACTTTTTGTTGCCAGTGACAACATTTTCTGCTTTGCTTCCAGACACAGTTTCAAGCTTGGAGAAAGAAGTCTTCTGCATTAAAGGCCAAGCCTGTGGAGCTGGAGAAATCTGCAGACTCTACAGAGCTGAACATCAGAGAGCTGGAAGAATCGGTCAGCAAGACTTCACATGTCCCACGAATCTAAAATCTGTGTCTGCTGCCCCCCGCCCCAAACCAGAGACTGTCTGTGTGTAACTTGTTCAAACTGCTATACATCAAGATACCTCCACTAGTTACTGCAGGTCACTGTGTCATTGACAGTGTTCTTGATGTCCCTCCACAGTCCACCGTCCACTCTACGTCTGGATTTCATTTCAGTGTAGGACACCAGAAGAAATCAGATTAGCAGTCTATGAGACCACGATCCATCCCAGTGGGAGTGTAGATCCAGATCCAGATCCAGAGCTAAAGCTTTCCAATATGATGGTACTCAAATTAAGAAAACAAAGCTATATGCTTCTTTTTCATTTGGACATGGCAAACCTTTGTTGGGTGGACAAAGATTTCTTTAGAGATTAAATCCACCAGGAATATTAATGGAGATTGTCTTAATGGACTCATTCACTAATGTCAGTCCAAACACATCAAACTACATTTAAAACAAGTCAATTCTTGACTACGAGAATGAACATTCTAAAACAGACAGAAATTCCGTTGGGTTTTAAAAGTCATGTTTTTTTGTACTGGGAGAGACCTTATACTCATTTATTAGGATCAAATCCTCCTTTGCAGCTTCACATCAGGACAGGAGATGAACTGATGCTGGATTCACAGAAGAGGGTTTCTTTGTTCTCAGGAGAAGGTGCTGATAAAAGTTGGGCGGGAGCTGAACGAGAGCTCTCTGCAGACAGTGACCAGAGCACAGCAGCTCAGCACCAACCTCCCTGATCTCAACCATCTCATCGAAGGTACGCCACAATCTTTGAGTGACTTCAAAATTAGAAAAGATTGAACACTTTAAAGAAAAACAATGCACACAAACCTCCCCAGCAACAAGCAGTAGCAGTAGTAGTAGTAGTTCTAAAACAAAGTCATTAAATGTGGAAAAGTCCGTTGGAAAAGTGAATTCTGGTACGGGACTGTGACAATAATGTGTTTGTGCAGAGATGATCCATGACTGGGAGGTCTACAGTGTCCAGCAGGAAATCGATCCAGAGGAAAAGAGGCGGAGCTTGGAGCTGGTCCAGCAGATGCTCAGCTGGATGAGGCAGCTGGACATGTCACAGCAACTACCTGTCGCCAGGAACGAGTCGACTGAAGCCCATGATTGTGAGAGCAACGATGAACACCTTCACACACAGTCACAACACCACAGGCTTTCACTGCTGCTACTCATTTCTCACCAAACCCGTGTTTTATCATCCATCTCCAACTCCATCTGTATTCAACAGCAAATCTGAAAGACTCATCTACACATTTTTTCCACAGTTTTTAATATTTTCCAGACTATAGAGCAAACCTGAGCGTAAACTGCACACGCTACATTTTCAAAGAAAAAGATAAGAGTGCATAGATAGGTCACAAATGTCCATGTTGTGACTGAGAGGTGCCTTTAACCCTGATGGTTACATGTTCACTCTGCAGACTCATGCAGTTTTGGTAAATGATTTTCTAGTTGCTCATCATCCAAACCTCCTCGAAACTTAAGATGCGGCTTTAAATGCACTTTTCAAGATGAAGTCTAGTGGTTGCAAATACTTTGATGAGCCCCCAGAATTCACTGCTGGAGTTGAGTTTGAGCTCTTGATGACTGCTGTCACACAATCAGTTAAATGGTCTCTCATGATCACTAAAACCAGCAATGCTTTAATCCTGTGTAGAAGTCCTTGGCTTGAAACTGAAAAAAACAAACAAACAATTGGTTAAAGTATTTTCCTCATTATGAATCATTCACCTCTGGTGTTGAAGGTGGTAGTGAGAGGCAGGTCAAACCTCAAAGCTACTTCATCCATGTTTATGATGTCGTCTGCTCTAATTTAATATGCTGCCATTTCTGTTTGAGTGAATTTTCAGACGTTTTCAGCTTTTTCATTGTACTATGTTGAGGGCACACAATTGTCCAGGCTCTGATAGACAGGCCTTTTGATTCATAAATCTGAGGCACCATGATGGTTTCCCTCTGAAACATTCAGTCTCTGTTTCTGTGGCGATTGACTGCACGGTGGAAATACCTCTGACATCAATTCTCAACCAGTGTTTAAAAACTTTTTCAAACTTGAAAAACTGACCGACAGTTTCAGTGAAATTTCATCAGGCGATGACAGAGTCCTGCTGTGTGTGTTTTCAGTGCTGAGGCGCATCCATCAGCTGGAGAAGAAGCTGAAAATCACCGGGAACCGCCTTTCTCCTATCAGGGAGCTCATGTCTCGCTTCTCTGCCAGGCTGACAGAGGCTCAAGACTTTCTCCTGAGAGCCACCGCCACACTGGAGGAGAGCAAAGACAAGAACAGGGCCAACATAGACCAACTACACAGGAAGAAGGTGCTTCTGAATGCTCTTCCCCGTTGTAATGGAAAATTGTTCTGTCAAACCAGTGGGTGACACTGATGACACCATGTGTCCAGAAAAGGGTTCCCTCTTCTGGGATTGTCTTTATACTCACTGCTTAAACAAATCTTTAAAGGCACAAATATGTCACGATGTCAATACTGCAGAAGAACTGCAACAGAGAGGTCTGTTTGTAGTTACTAAAGCAATTTCAGGAGACTCTGTTCCCTCAGCTATGGGAACAAATGCATGGAGCCATGTGTGGAAGATTAGGAGTTTCTCCCCTGTTCATGACCCATAAATGGTCCTTAAAGACAACACTGAAATGTTTGGACCCTTTTAGTTTCATTTGAGTTTGTGTTGCTAAAGGCAGAGAGGAAAAAGAAAAAAAGAGAAGCTTGTGAAACATTTACTTTAACAACATGCCAGTGCGTGCTAAACGGTACAGCTTAGCGTGTAACTCACATAAACCAGCAGCTCTGGACCACAATAGTCACAAACCACATTAAATGTTTGACATTTTTGCCTTTTATAGGATCATTAAGGCAGAAGTCTTTAACAGAATGCAAACATCAGCTATTTTGTGTTTTTATGTTCAGCATTTCTAGTCCTGTAGCATCCTTTCTAACATTTATAAGCATACAACTGCCATGAAATCTGAATCAAGCAAGTAGCTCTGATCCATGTTTACATAAAAGAACTGGAAAGTTGTTTTTCTAGACAGGCTTAATGAGGAGTCTCTTCTAGATATGAACACTTTCTGTTCTAAAACACACGAGATGCAGTTGTCCTTGTGTCCATAAATGTTTGGGTTTCATCCGTTTTGTAAGGAGTCTGTTGGTCCAGACATAGTCAACAAGGAAGGTCATTGTTCAGAACAGCAGCAGAACTGCTGACTGAGCAGGTGTTCAGCTCTGTCAGTGTGTTCAGTCCATCTCAAAGTTGCAGAACTGAGACCTGCTGTCTCAGCAATCTTCTGTTTTGCTGGATGTTTTCTACATACAACAAACACATCTCGCCATATTGATGGTCTCAACGCAGATGATGTCTCTCTTTTTAATGTTTCAAAAGTTCAACATTCAAACACATCTTCATCTGTTTTCTTTTTGGGCCTGTTTGATAGGATGTGAACAGAAAGCGTGTCTGTCCTCCTGACCGTACACGCCACACATGCTCCCCTCTCTTGGTTTGTTGAGCCATCCTTGATCCTCGCACTGAGGGGTTTGCTCCCTCAGGCCCTTCTGAGATTCTAACGATTCATTCAAAGGTTTCCAGAGTAAGAAAAACATTTCTGCTCCCTCACATGACCAAACCATCATGCAGCCAGCTCCTCTGTCTGTGGTAGTACTCCATTACTCTGGTATGTTTGTCTGGTTTGTGTTCTAACCCCTGTTTTAATGCGCTGCATGTTAGGAGTGGACATATAGAAGCTGCTCACAGGTCCTCCTAAAGTAATGAGGTCAGCACAGCCGCCTGTGCAGTGAAGAAGAATGGTTCAGTCTCATTAGCAGTCTCAGGCACTGCTTTGATGTTTCTCATCTGGATCTCGTCAGAGAAAATAGAGGTTCATGCTCTGTGAACAGTTAAGATGCTCACATGTTCTCACTGCAGCCAGACACTCATTTTCTGTTTGAGTTCACAAGCTGCCTTGAACAGAAAGACACAGGTCTCTGTGGAGCTGCAGACACTTCAAATCCCAGAACTGGTTACTTCTGATGGTCCTGTAGAGATCATGAATCGTCTGCAGATGATCCCACATGAATGCTGTGAATGGGTACATCACAGCTCTTATTTGGTTTACCACTATGGTAGGTTTAGAGGCTTGTTTGCTGAGCGAGAGGATGATGGTCCAACATCTGTTCAGCTCTTGTTCCTTCCCTGTGAGCTTCATTTTGTTCATCACTAACACTACACATTTCTTAAAGTCAGCCATGTGTGTTACTCCATCCATCCATCCATCCATCCATCCATCCATCTTCCTAATCCGCTGTATACCTTTCAGGGTCACGGGGTTGCCGGACCACTCAGTTTTGAACAGATCACCTGTCTGTCACAGGGCTTAAAGACTGAATTTCATTTTAAAAAATCACAAAAATATCCACCAGCAAAAGAAGCTACATTGTTTCAGTGAACCTATTGTGTACTCGGGAGTCACCATTTTGAATCTGACTTCCTAGTGACCCTTTAAAGTGGACACCAGTTCTATGTTTGTTGGTGTTTCCTCCATCTCTGCTGTTTTCTGATTCATTCATGGAAAAAAACCTCTTTCAAATGTGTGAATGTGTTTGTGTCTGGCAGGCGAAGCAGCAGAGGTTTGCCAAGGACACTCTGGATGTCAACATCACCCTGGAGACCAGTCGAGTTTTCTTGATTGAAACTGAGCAGACAGTAGCCGACCTGGAGGCTTTGGTTCAGGTGAACCAGATCCGTCAGGACCAGACGGCAAGAAAGCACTTTTTGTTGAAGTAAAGTAAATGTAGTAAATCTGCTGTATGGTGTGTGCAGAATGTGACGGAGTATCATGCAGCCATCGATGGTGCTGGCCAGAGGCTGGTGGAGAAGACGGAGCGCCTCATGCTTGTGGACAGGGATCTGGTCCAGAAAGCTGATGAGCACGCTCAGAACATGGAGCAAGATGCCAACATGCTGGAGGAGTGAGAGCTCATCTGACAGAGGCTGAAACATTCAGGGATTTCTTTACTTTACCGGCAGATGTCTTCAAATTTAAGAAACTAAAGTTGAAATATTCTCACTCAGAAAATTATGAGCAAATCAAAACTTCCTGTTTTGGGTCATAATATTGTTGGATTGCAAACAGGCGACTGTTTCCTTCTGTTAAATGACAGTTATTATTTGCCATGTTGTTGTTCTTCCTCAGGGATTTGAGAGAAAGTGACGCCAACGGTTTTGTTCAGAGAGCCATCAGCGCCGTCAACGTCTACAACAACATCGTGAAATACATCAAGGATGCCAACATCACATCACGCACCACCCTTAACTTAGCCCAAAGAGCTGAAGATGTACGTTAGCCAATAAGCACTCTTCATACTCCCTTTACTGTCGGTCAGCTCCAGCTTTCTTTTGTCTGCTTTTCAGGCCATCGTAGGGATAAATGCGCAGCTGGATTACCTGGTGACACAAAGTGACAATGTTTTCAAGGAGTCAGTTTCTCTGTTTTCAGAAAAAACTGGTAGGTTTCATGACTAAATGTCTTATTTCAAAGAGTCTTGTTGAGGAGGCAAGCTGGACGTTGTGTGTCTGTCTCTAATGCTTTGTGCTTTCACAGAGGTGGAAAGAGACGCAACCGACAAAATAAAGTATATTGAGGAGACTCGGGAGATTATGGACAAGAACACCAAAAAACTCAAAGAAATAGGACAGGACATCAATGAAATTCACACCGGTGAGGGGAAACTCATTGTTAGTCTGCAACACCATTCCACATACTTCTTTTAAAGGCTCGCTCGGAGGCAAATTGAAGTCCCACAGCGAGATTTTTTTTTTCCAACTTTATTTTTGTTGATTATGTTTTGTTTTTGTTTTATTGGACCAGACAGAGAAGAAGAAGAGGGAGGGGGGGTAAAAGAGGGGGTTTTATAGAAAAAAGAAGATGGCAGCAGAGGGAAGCAACATCCTAAAACAACCAGGTCTAAATAGTAAACTACAATGGGCGGGGCCTCTCTCCGCCAGGGATGGGGTAGGGGACAGAAGGTCGAAGATTCCACCTTCCTTGTGTGATGCATGCGTGTTTGTTTGTTAGAGTGTATATTTTGAGGTGTTAGAGGTGTGTGTACTACAAGGTGCAGTTAAAATTGGTGAGTAGGGCCTTGACAGGACATCTCCTGATTAATCACAGCGATGCCCCGTCACCCTCTCACCAACGGCCCTACATGTCTATGATGCAGTTAAAATTGGCGGGAAGGGCGCTGAAATTACATCTACTGCTTGCTGGCAGTGATATCCAAGCACCCCCCCCCTATACACACACCAAGGGTCCTACATGTCTAAAGTGCAAATAAAACCAAAGGGAGGCCAAATCCCTGCAGCGGACACAGAAGTGGGGCCACTGGGAAGTACTCCACCCCAACGCACTGCAATACAATACACCCCCCCCCCCCTCACCCTACTGAATGTTTGTATGAGGAAGGGGATAGGTTGGGGGCAGTTGGCAGACTGACCCCCGATGGTGGACCGCCCCACGGCGGGATTTGAGTGACGGGCGCGGCACGAAGGTCTGCCAGCAGCTCGATTCAAGCAAACGGGTGGTGCTGCCAGAATGTAAATACCTGAAGTTTGACAGGTCACTGTGTCATATCTGCCAATCAGGAACTCAGCTTTGAGCATGTGGTGTTTCAGTGAATCCTAGTCCAATGCGAGCATTTTTGTCCTGAACCTGTTAGAGCTGTGGCTGCAATTAAGACCTGGTATTTGATTTGGACCAATCCCTCAACTGAGGTTAAAACCACTTTTAACACCATCAGATTTCTCCTCCTCCAGTTTTTGGTTTTGTCTGGTGATGTTGTTGTTGCTCCTAAATTGTTTTTACTTTTATAGATAAAACACGGCGGCGATTGGATTTTACGTCACAAGTAGCTGACAGGACTTTGAACCGCTCAGCGGAAGTTCTTCAGATGGTCACCCCCATCAACAACAAGGTGGAAGAGTGGGACAGCAACATGAAAAAGAACAAATACTCTGTTGCTGCGTATGAACAGGCTGTTGTCTCAGCAGGAAATGCTGGTATGAAGTCTATATCCCAATCCTTTAAAACACAACTTACAAGAGGACATTTAAATGAAAGTGATGGTCCACCAATTAAGAATAGATTCCTGAAATGCTTTTTCTGTCCCATGATCTGTGCTACAGTGGAGAGGCTGAATGAACTCGTTCCTGAGCTGCTGAACAGACTCAAGGTTGTAGAGAACAAGAAGCCAGTGAATAACGTAACCACCAACATCGTGAGGATCCGGGAGCTTATTGCCCAAGCCAGGAGTGTGGCCAAGAAAGTAAGCTTACTGCTGAGATGATGGCTCATAAAAAGTTCTCAAACTTTTGATCGATTGATTGGTTGATCAATAAATTGATTTCAAGCATAAATTGTAGACAATACAAGACAAAAAAAATTACAAAGATTTATCTAAATCATTACAGAAATAATGAAATGCTTTGATGAGGAAGCAAGCAAACAAACAACAAAGATAGACTTATGTCACATTCGATTAATTAAATATAGTGATTATTAACTAAAGTCAAGGAGAGTTCGTTGTAATCCATCTATGATGGACTCTTGGAAGCTTTCTTTCAGGAATACGCCACATATTCTTCATGACACAAATGACTAAAAGCCAGCCTTGACTTTTTGCTTCATTGATATCTGACCACAACACAAAGATTGTCACATTAAAAAATAATAATCAAAATTGAGCACAAGTAGGTGACTCTGGACTGATAAAAAGATGATTAAACAACAAGACTAAAAATAAAGGACAGAAGATTTGTGAATGTTTTGAACACTCTGGTTCTATCTTAGGTTCAAGTCTCCATGAAGTTTGATGGACAATCTTCCGTTGAAGTTCATCCTCACAGCAACCTGGACGACTTGAAGACAGTGACTTCCATCAGTCTGTTCATGAGGGTGGATCCAGACAAGGACCCCATTGAGGATCGATTTGTCTTGTACCTGGGAGATAAAAATGTAAGGAATCCAACAGAAACGGACTAAACTTTCTCTGATTTAGAAAAAGAAAAATAGAGACAAAGCAGCCCAGAGCTGCAGGTGAAGGCGAGAGGCACACAGCTGCTTTAGGTTTTTTTTAGTTGTCTGAGAAAATGTGGGTGCGATATGATGATGTATTTATTGTATGCCGTTTCTGTTTCAGGGATCAAAAGACTACATGGGTTTAGCCATCAAGAGCGACAATCTGGTGTTTATTTATAAACTCGGAGGGGAAGAAGTTGAGATCTCCCTCACCTCAAAGCCTGTCAGCCAATGGCCTGCAGTCTTTAACTACATCAAAGTTGAACGGTACATTACTTTCCAATGAACATTTTCATCCTAGCATTTTTTGCTGCGTACAGATCAGTGCAGACTCAAGCTGAAGCTTTGACACCCTCTGGTCGGGTACAGTGACCACCCGCTATATCGTGGTTCGCCTTTTGCAGTCTTGCTGTTTCACAGATTTTTTCAGAGCAACTTTGCACTGTTGTTTTCTTTAAACAATGATCTGTATTCTACATCCTGATTGGCTGTTGATCTTGTCAATTAATCTCTTCAGTTCGTGTTTCCCTTTCAAAGCAGCTGCACATCCAGCTTTCCAATTCCATTGATCTTTGATGGTGATCAGATCTTCGTTTTCATTATAGAATACTGGACTTGTTTTTCCATGAATTTTTTAACTTTGAGATTTAAAGAAAGTGCCAAAATATCCAAGTCTGTCTTAGAAAATCATAGAAAGTTTGTAATGAAAGGTTTAACAGCTGAAAACATCTGTAATTCTACTTTGCGGGTTTCCCCAAACCCTTTGCAGGTTATTTTTCAAATGAGACCCCAGCAATAAATGAGGGAACATTGTACTTCAGTTTTGGACTTACACTTGAGTTCAGTTGGTCATTTCTGTTTCATCCTTTGCTAATTTGTTGTTCTTCAGTGTCAAACTATGAAAATGGTAACTTTGTTAAGTAGTATAAAACAGTTATCTGAACACATGTTAATAATTCTAAACTTTTATTTATCATCATATAAATTCTTCTTCTTCTTTGCACGTTCTCAAATAATAACATTACAGTTCATGTCATAGAAATGTGTTTTCTGTTGAAAAGAAATTGAATGAAGTTTGCAGACATAATTTCCCTATGGAGCAGTAAACTTAAGAAAGCTTTACCTTCAAGCTTCATATCTGCAGAACAAACCTGCATCATAAACATACTGACAACTAATACAAAAGGTTATGAAACAAGTATTTAGAACTGACACGAGGAGTTATATCCTGTGCACTGCGAGCAAACATTTCCATTTTCATGGAATGTGTCCACAAGAAAACTGGTTCAGAAGTCCTGTGGTTTGTTGAGATACAGTTTTAGATATTTTACACAGCTTCCTTTTTTGACGGAATAGATTATCTCCAAACTTTATGCCTAACATTGAACATGCTCATTGAGGCATGCAGTCAGTGATAATTCACTTGAGCAACCTCATCCTTGTTTATTGATTATTGCATATTCTGCTGTTTGTTGAGAAATTTCTCTGGGAAAAAAATGCAGAGGGTGCATTGAGTGTTAACACCTGAGGCATCATCGGTGACACTTAAACACAAAGTCTTTAACATACCATAACTATTCAACCATTAACACAATTATTCCAGTAGACAGATCACGCCGCTTTTCTCCTTCAAAATCTACTGGAATGATTGTGTTAACAATTGACAAGTTACAGTAAATCAGAGATCATAGACGCTGGAGCTCTGGTGTTAAAGGTTAATGCCCAAGGAGGTAAAATTGAGTCTAATCCTGTTTTGTCCAAAAGTCTCTCTATTGTGACATGATGCAAAGTCATTAAACATGTGACTCACAACTGTGTACTTTCAGGCTTGGCAGACATGGTAAACTCTTCCTGACCATACCAAGCCAGAACTCCAGAGATGAGCAAAAGTTCATTCAGAAAGGTGAAGCTCCAGGTAAAGAATCTCTGTTTGACCTGGACCCCAAAGGCACTGTCTTCTTCATCGGCAGAGTCCCGCCAGATGTCACGGTAACACAGTCCAGAAGACTCCTTCCAAAGATTGTTGCTGCAATATTTAGATTCCTCTCTGATTGATGCACAAATGTTCTTGTTTTCCAACCAGCTGCCACCTCTTCTGAGTCTTGCTCCTTTTGTGGGCTGCATCGAGTTGGCTTCTCTAAACAACGATGTAATCAGTCTGTACAATTTCAAAAAGATTCACGCAACAAATAATTTAGCACCTCCATGCCCAAGGTACTCACAAACTGCAGATTTCTGCAGAAAAGAGGGAACCTCCGCGGTCGAGTTTTTTTACCAAAGATGTTTCCCACCAGAAGTCTGACACTGTTCTGCTTCTCATTTTGTTCTTAGGTACAAGTTGGCCTTCTCTCAAAGTCGCATCGCAAGCTACCTGTTTGATGGAACAGGTTATGCTCTTATAAGTAACATCGAGAGGAAAGGGAAGTTTGGCACTGTAACAAGATTTGACATTGCTGTGCGAACAGTTGCAAACAATGGTGTTATTTTCCTAATGGTCAATGGGGTACGTCCAATAATTCACAATCCAGCAGAACTTTTTTTTTTAAATATGACATTACCAAATATGACATTACCAAAATAAAACATTATTACATTACATTACATTACATTACATATTATAGTTTTTTCCTCTTTCTTCTGTAAGTCTTTAAAATAAAATCCTCATTACAATAAACTGAAGAAATATTTCTTTTTCTGTGTTTTATAGGATAAATTTTTCCTTCTGGAGATAAAGGATGGCTTTTTGCGACTGATATATGACTTTGGCTTCAGTACCGGGCCAAAACTGCTGGAGAATAATTCACCAAAGTTTCAGATAAATGATGCTAGATACCATGAGGTAGATGATCCTCTATTTATGTTTTTGAAGTTGTATTGTCTTTGAATGAGCTGTTAAGCATTATCAATGAACGTCAATGTCTTCCCAGATGTCAGTGATTTATCACCAGTCAAAGAAGGTCATTCTGTTGGTGGACAAGAGCCACGTCAAAACAATAGAGAATCCCAAAACCACGCTGCCCTTCTCTGACATCTACATTGGTGGGGCTCCCTCCAGTATCCTCAAAGCTAGGTCAGTTATTTATTCCTGTTATCAACAATATTATTCATGTTTTTTTAAATATCAAATCCAGAAAATAGCTTCTTCTTTTTTTTTACTCACAGAAAAGCCTGTAAACAGAAGTTGTTTTTTAGGATATTTCCTGCATTTATTTGTGTTGGAACATGGCTGACTCAACAATTTGGGTTAATCATTTTAAGGTTGATGGAGATGGTCAAACTATTGCTCACCTGCTCCTGACATCATTTCCTTCCATCTCCTCTGACAAGAGTGCCTGTCCATCTTCTCTCTGATCTTTGAAAGCTATAATGATTGTGATGACTTTCTTTAATCTGAAGTTGGCTGAGTTTTTCTATTTTTGTTATTACTGTAAGAGCTTGAGTTAGAAGCAGTTTAACACAACTCTGTCTAGGTTTTTGTAACATTTGCTGCACTCTTCTCAGACATTGTTGCAAATTAAAAGGATCAGCTGTTGAACAAAAAACTTTTCATATTTCTACAAATTTTCTTGTTTTTTGTTTTTTTCTTAAAGGGTAATATTCACATTTTTCCTCCAACAGGCCGGAACTGTCCTCTGTTGTTGGTCTAAAGGGATGTGTCAAAGGATTCCAGTTCCTGAAGAAAGATTTCAACCTTCTGGAGGAGCCTGGCACCATTGGCATCAGCAGTGGTTGCCCAGAAGAGTCCTTTGTAAGCATCTTGTGTTAACACCTTGAGTTAACCCAATGTTCAGGCGACTCAAAACAACCATAACATCTTGATGAACAAGTTGTAGTGGGAATTTAAACAAACTTAAAAGCCTGAAGAAATATTTCTTTTTCTGATATAAACAAATATAAACCCCCATAAAATAAAGAGAAATAAAGATGGAAGCAAATGAAGAGCCAGTCATGTAAAACTCAGGTCTGGCATGCTTGTTCCACCATCTCCACACATTGGATTGACAAAAACTGGCTAAAAGTATTGCCAGACAAAAGTGAATTGTCAGAGTGTATCTATATCAGTGGTTATAAAAAATGTTTTTTCATTGCAGATGTCTCGTAATGCCTATTTTACTGGTAGTGGGTACTTGGGATCCACAGCAAAGATCTCTCCTTTTGATAACTTTGAGGGAGGAATGAACTTTAGAACCCTGCAGCCCAATGGCCTCCTCTTCTACCACAATGAAGAGGTGAGCCTTATTCACAAACACTTTAATTTTCATAACGATTTTAAAACAATAAATAGATGTTTAAACGACAAATTCATCTTCAGTCCAGCGAGTTTAGCATCTCTGTGGAGAACGGTGCAGTAGTGTTGAACTGCAAAGGCACAAAGGTCAAATCCCACAAAAAGCAGTACAACGATGGAAGAACACACTTCTTGATGGCTTCAGTGAACAAGCAGGGGTAAGTATTTCACCTAGATTCTTGCAGCTTTCTTTGGCTCTTATTTGCTTTCAGTTTTATTCAGAAATGTTTTGCGTTTCAGCAGATATAGATGTGACACATAGGGGTGTTGGATTTATTTTTTTCCTTTGCAACTTTATCAAAGTTACTTTATTTCCGTTAGGAACTTCCTTTGCAACTTTATGTCCATCCGATGACACTTTAGTTAAATAAAGCATTAGGTACAAAAACAACAAAAAATAGTTTTAAGGTCATTAGAGACTGAACAACTCTCCAAAGACTAACTTGCTAAATCTGTCTTTAGTTTCTCTCTGATGGTGGATGATAAAGACAAACGGGAGAACAAACGGCCCTCACCAACCACAAAGGTCCCTGTTGATTCTACCGTGAAGACTTACTATTTTGGAGGCTCTCCGAACAGCAGTTTTAAGAACTTCAGCGGCTGTATCAGCCACGCTTACTTCAGCAGGTGAAAAAGCCACACACATTCAGGGGTTGTCAAGACACGCTCAACAAAGCACTGAAGCTGTTTCACAATCACAACAATGAAGATGTTCAAGGATGCACACCTTGTTCCTGGATGCTATAATGAGTTGGCGTGTCTTCATTCATTTGTAGGCAGGACCAGGACATTGAAGCTGAGGACTTTCAAAAGTACACAGAGAAGGTCCAAACATCTCTGCAGGACTGTCCAGTAGTGAGTCCTCCAGCAGCACATTTGTTTAAGCACAGAAATGGTACCTTTGGAACCAAACAGTCACAGAAGGTAACTAGAAAGCGGTCCTTTTAATAACTGAGCTGTTGGAAGGGTCTGGTCTTTTCTGTGTTTTACGGTTTCAACTGATCAATGCTGTGACAGGTTACCAGAGATCTCATTGGTGACCAAAGGAGGGATGAAGAGGAGGAACCAGAACCAAACATGGAGCCCTGCTTCCTCTCCAGTAGTCCCAGAGGACTGCAGGAAGCCTTCCATTATGGGACCATTGCAAACAGCAGGCAGCAGTACACAAATGTCCCCGACTCTCTTTCCAAGAGGTAACACAAAAGCAGAATCTTGTCCAGGTAATCTTAAAGTCAGCTACAATCACATGAGTGTCTTCTTTCAGGTTCAATTTTTCCATGTCTCTGAAGACCCAGTCATCCTTTGGCCTCATCTTTTACATATCTGATAGCCAAGAAGACAACTTTCTTGCGCTTTTCCTGAGTCACGGTAAAATTGTCTTCACTTTCAACGTAGCAGACCAGAGAGTGAAAATCAGCAGTAAGGGCAGACTTGATGATGGCGCATGGCACCATGTGGGTTCATGAAATCTTTTTTCTTTATCTTTGAGAAATCGATGTTTTGTTTTGGACTGACAAATGGATGTTTTTTCCTCCAAAGATAAACCTCAGTCGTGATGGGAGCCTTGGGCACTTAACAGTTGATGGACTTAAAAACCTTGAGGGCAGAGCTCGAAGAAGAAATAATCCCTGGCAGATTAATCGCCCTCTGTTCATCGGTGGAGTTTTTCCAGGGTTGGCTCTGAAGAATGTCCCGGTATGAGTTAGTTTAGTGAGTGTATAAAGAGATGGTTTGGACCTTGCATGTGAACATTTCCTCAGGTATCAGGATAGGTCCTGTAAACTGGATCTTGGTGGTTGTTTTGATTTTTTAGATGGGAGTCAGGAATAAGGATGTAATGACTCTTCGGGAATTGGTAAACCCCAGCGCGAGAGATAAGGAAAAAACTGCAGCAAGCAATGACAAGTTGAATACCAAATTTTTTAAGGGTCTAAATGTATGAACATCTACTGGTCTGTGGTTATAGTTATCATCTGGAAAAAAAGTGTGATAGACCCTTTGGATTAGGAATGAGTCACTTCCCCAGGTAGAGGAGTTTCTGGGGAATCTCTTTACAAGTAAGGGAAGGACAGAAGTTTAAGTTGACCAATGGATCTTCATCTTATTACTGTTTAATGTAGTAAAGAGACAACTGGGTCAGAAGACATTGCTGTAAAAGTATCAGTGGACATTTGTTCCAACTCTATTTCCATAAGATGAAGGCTGTGAATGTGTAGTAAAGACCACAGAAATATACCCCAAAAAATCTAAACAAAGAAAGGTGGAACTGTAAAAAACAAAAAAAAAAAAAACGCCATGCGCTACAGACTTTTTGAAGTATTTGAAAATTAGGTAACTTCTGTGTTTTCAATTTCAGACAACATTGACTAAGGATTATACGTAGTTAGTTTCCTAATTCCTAAATTATTCAGTCAGCATATCAGCTGTCTGTTCATCCCAACAGTTTCACACTGAATAGGTTAAGAATATCAAAGATCATAAAATACTTTTTTTTGTTTTTGTTTTATTACTGTTAAAGATATTTTGATAAGAAGGACTTCATTCTTGACACATAGCTTGATTTTTTTCACATTTTCAGTTGGTGATGTGTCTTGTGATTTTTTAATTTTTAAAAGTGGACCTTGGCTCAAAAAGATAAAAAAAAAAAACACTGATCTAATGGCTTTTAGTAAAGTGATGCTGTTAACTGATGTGAGTGATACACATTCAAGGATACACTAAGTGTAAATACTTAAGGTTGGAGACAAAGCAGAATGAAAGGCTGAAAGCATTTACACTGATAGTAACACTCCACAGCTGTAGTCCACAACTTTAGTTTCTGCTGTTGAACTTTTCCTGCTCAGATAGATTCTGTGTTTTCAGTTCATGTTGTTTCCTTGTGTTTCTCTGCAGAGAAACTCAGCACTCAGCTTTACTGGCTGTCTGAAGGATCTGCAGCTGAATGAAATGAAACTGTCGACTCCAGCAGAGACGTTTGGGGTTACCCCATGCTTTGAGGGACATTCTGAGCCAGGAACATACTTTTCAGAAGAAGGAGGATATCTGATCCTGGGTTTGTCTATAAGTATTTTTCCAACCACATTTTTCAAAAGAAAAAAGTAACGGTAAAATGACACAATGACATTAAAATTGATAAATAATTGAAAGAATAGTAAAAAATAGTATACCTTGTCTGCCTTAACATATTTTTGCAGCATCATAAAACCAACAACTCCACTTAGCATATCGAGCATTTGTGTCAAAAGTATTCACCGTAAAATCAATATTGACGATAATATAGATTTGATCGAATGACTTATTGGTTTGTTTCGTTGGACCATACAGTACAGTGTCCTTACTCTAGTCGTTAGTCAAGTGTGAGTATTGGCTTACTACTGACCATGCATGAATACATATGAATACCTCACCCACCTCACAGATTACCACGTTTGATGTATGAGTGCCTGTAAGATGCTCACACAAACTATGCTCTGATTATCCAATTTCAAGCAGTGAAGCTGCAAGCAAGGAGCATGCATTTATCACATGTACAAGATGAACGGGCTTCCTATGCAGCGCACAGGATGTGGGAGGGCATAAAGAATGTAAAACCCTTATGACAGGCCTGTGTCTCTCTTACTTCACCCTGGCTTAGTGTTTACCACCACTTGTCGCTCTTCAAGTTCATAGAAACGTCTCTAACTTTGATATTTTGTGCAGGCCAGCTGCATGCCCCGTACAGGTTTGCCCATTTTTTGACAGTAGACAGCCCATAACCACCTGTAGGGCAGTTACTGAGTTAGGTTTAAGAACATGGTTGAGATGTGGATTCACTGTGACCTCAATCAAACGACTACAACCATGTTTTATCCTGTTTTAAGAGAAATGCAAAAGAATTTGAGACACATTAAACAATTCCCTCCTGTGGTACAGCTGTCATGGAGGTCTAACCACTTGTGTTCTGGTCCAAACTGTGACACTGTTTGAAGAGAAGGAAGTGTGAAGTTTAAAAAAACAAGGTTTTCTGCTTTGTTTTGATTGGTGAAGAGCTGATGATAAAAATAAAAAAAAGAAGTTCATGCTGGTTTGTTCTTCTGCAGATAAATCTCACCAGTTGGGGCTGAAGTTTGAGCTGGTCATGGAGCTCCGCCCTCGTGTGGCCTCTGCTGTGTTACTGCATGCTCACTCATCAGAGCAATTCTTCACTCTGTACATCCATCAGGGCGCGGTGAGTCTAATGAGGATCCCAAGCTATGCTAGGATATGGTTCTTACCACAAGATGATGTAGAAGATCAATTAAATAGAGAAAAGAATAGAGTATAAAAAAGTCTCAAGTTTATAATAAAAGCACAAGCCATCCTTTTTCACTTCAGAGGAACAGGAGTCTTTTAAACAGTAAAACATCTTTTTGATAATCTGTAATACATTGTGATGTCTTCTAAATATGATTTCAAATGCAATAAATAACTTAAGACATAAGATATACTGCAAATTTGCCATTTACCATTTTACATCAAGCTGTAGTCTAAAGTTTCTCTGATCAAAGTCCTGAAGTCAAATACAAAAGCTAAACAAAGACTTGAAATTGTTTTGGAGATGCTAAGTGAATATAAAATAGCTGTGTAGACATTCAAATTTAACCGAAAAAAGTAACCTTTTTAAATCTATTAAATGTAAGTCGTCTTCTTGTCACATTAAGCATTATTTTGTGTAGTTCAGAATCTCCTCCATTGTGCCACAGTAAACCAGCTTGCTCCATCTAACCATGTCTTCTGCATCTCCTAACACCACAATTTCCTTCCTCGTTCATTCATAGTGAATGTAGACATGAAAATAGCTGGTGTTACAGTAGAGCAGGGCTGCCCTTTCCTGGTCCTTGAGAGCAACCACGTCTGTTTTACAAATCTCCAAGCCCTGTCAGCTACTGCTTAGCTCAGACAGCTGTCTCCACATTCTGATTGAATGAACACACCTGGTCCAGGTAATCAGCAGCAAGGAGAGCTGGAAAACAGACGGGGTGGTAGATCTGGAGGACTGGAAATGGGCAGCCCTGGAGTGGATGCAGAAGACAGAGTTACATGGAGAAAGCTGATTCAGTGTAGTGACCCATGCAGGGAAAAACTCAAAAGAAAGAAGAAGAAGATGCTTATTTCACAATTTATTACTACAATTCAGTACTTTACCCACTGAGTTTCTCTGTTGTGTTTCTTTACTCAGGTGGTGGTTCTCATAAGAGATGGCCCTCATGAGTTCTTCACAAAAGTGTCTCCAAGGCGTGGTGTGTGTGATGGCGCATGGCACAGAATTACAGGTCAGAGCAAGATGCTCTTCACTCCGAGTTCTTAAACAAAAGGACTCATCACAGAACGATAGTCTGACTTCTAGTGGATCTTCTCCTCAGTGATCCGAGATGTTGGCATCCTCCAGCTGAACGTTGACTCGGAGATCAGTCATGTTGTGGGACAAGTGAAGACCAGCTCTGCAGACTCCGACCAGTTAGTGGTAATAGGTGGATTCCCAAGTGAGTCAGTAACTCTCTCTTCTCCTGTTGGTTTGTAAAACAGCTCCTCTGCTCACCCGCTCACCCTCTTTTCATTTCAGATCTCTTCTCCACAGACAACATTGCCACCAGGAATTCCTTTGTGGGCTGCATGAAGAATCTGAGCATCAATAATAATCCAGTCAGCTTCAGCAAAGCAGCTCTGGTCAGCGGAGCTGTCAGTGTGGGAACCTGCCCAGCGGCATGATCTTCCTTCAGCAGGGAGCAAATATCTAAACCTGTTTTTATGAAACCTCTCCACTGAGACAGCGCGTCACACTCCTTCCTGTCGTTTGTTGATTTATTTTTGTCCTGCATCAGTAAAATGACCAAATCCACCAAAAACTTGACCATCTTCATGACTGAAAAGGATAATAAATCAATTTGTGATGTATACTTCCTTTCTTTAAACACTCTGTTATGCAAACATGGTTCTTGTTTTTTTTTTTTTTACACCTGGTAACTTTATATATCAGCATATTTCTGACAATAAATAGCATCTGTCATTCATGTCTGCTTGGGTCATTGGTCTGATGGGTTTGAGTTCATGTAAAACATATCTATTACAAACAGAATCGTGGTGGATATGAGTTCTGAGGAGTAAGCCTAAAACTGGAAAGTGTTTTGAGCCTTGGAGCAAGGAAGGAAAGTGCTTTATACAGCACTTTATCTTCATTATTGTCCAGTTGTAAAGGCAAATAGAGAAAACAAGACAACATTTGAATCCAAATCAATGTTTAAAATGGCATCACTTTTTCCTTATAAACCCTGCAATTAACTTGGATTTTTTTTAATGGGAGGACTTGAGATGTTCTAGCTCATCCCCATTAGGTAGTTCCTTTTCACATGTACAATAACGTGGACCTTCTTGGTCACTGAAGACACTATCTCTGGCCTCAGTGCTGTCTGTGTGATCTCTGCTGGAAAAATTAGCTCTTCTCGGGCATCTCCAGGAGTAAGAGGCCTACATTTTAGTTCTTCTGCTCATCTTCTCGTGGTCTGAAGAATGAGAAGTTTATGTTTATTTAAAAAATGTCTGACAAAATGATTGTCTGCATGCATTTTTTCTAGCTGCTCTGACAACTTTTTCAGCACCCAGTTGTGCCACCTCAGGGAAGTGCCCTGCGTTGGCTATGAGAGAGGCCATAAACAGGTTTCAGGGAAAGAGGAAGACTTTATGGTAAATAGCAAATACTTATTTAGCACTTTACTGTCTTCCTTGAAGGCCTCAAAGTGCTTTACAGTCACAGTTCCATTACCCACACTTACACGTGCTGCTAAACACAAGTGGCAACCATCAGGAGCAATGTCGGGTTCCGCGTCTTGCTTCAAAGACACTTCAACACATGAGTGAGCAGTGCAGGTCCCATACTTGCAATGGTCCATCCATTTGAGGAAAAATGTATCTGTTCCTTAATAAACATCTGATTGAGTTTGCACATCTGCCTGTAAGAGCGTCATAAAAAGGCTTCCTCCTCTGTATGTGCTTTACTCACTTTTCCAGTCCTTCCCAGTTTGTTCCTGTTGACTCCATTGTGTAACGTAAGTCAACTCTGTGTGTTTAAGTTTGTGCTTTGGTTTGCTGTGAAAAATTAGTCTTGAATTTAGGCTCCCTCTTCCAGAGAGCTCACAGCAAGTAGCAAACAAAGTGTGTCACTGGAAGTAAATACACTGTCTGTTAACAAAAACAATGTAAACCGTCTGCATGAAACACATGCAGGGCCGTTGGCAGAAAACAAACACTGTGGCAGAGCAGGAATTTTTCCCGTCCAATCATGTGAAAAGTGATGCATGGGAAGAAGTTCAGTATTGTCCAATTGCGAGCAGAACAATGATTGTTGTGTTAACAAAGCCATACAGTTGTGGTAAATAGGTGATTCCTTGCAGGTATTTTTCTCCTCTACAGGATGATAAATCCTTTCAGCAGTTCACATTGCCATTGAAGGACCACTATGATTAATTCTGAAGGTGCTCTGCTGAATCTCAGCACATTGGCTGTTGCTGCCACTGACTGTTCCAGGACACATTCAGCTGGAACGAGCTACACCTTCTGTATCCGAGTAATTAGTTTAACTCCAGTGGATTTTGGTAGATGTACCTGACTATTTTTAGGATTAAATATTTTTTGGTGAAACTTTTGTCCCAGTATTAGAGAATTAGACTGAACACATGTGTCCTCTGGTGGTGCAATAAGTACCTGCCTCGAGTTCTTGCCCCACCTTGAGCAGCGGGCGTGTTCCACCAGATGGTAATCTTGGTTAATTGAAGGACATTGAGCAGCTCACTGCAATGCTGACTTGTAGCCATTCACATGTAAACCAGACATAGCAGAGAAACATGTCAAGAAGTGGCATGACATGTTAAAGGTACAATCAGACCATGGATTTGTTGCATGTTCCAAAAAAGCATAGTTTCATGAATGCAAATTCAGCCAGAGGTGTTCACACCCTGGACAAGCAGGGAGTGGCCGGCTGGGGATTCTTCTTTGTTCGTTTACTTTTGCTTGTCCGCCACCTAGAATTGGTAGAGGCTCGGTGCAAAAAGACAAGACAGTGCTTTTTCTATCAATGGTCTTTTCAGACAAAAACTTAGCGGGGTACTGCCGTGATGACATCTTAAAGCAGGGGTGTCAAGATCCAGTCCTCAAGGGCCGGTGTCCTACATGTTTTCTAACTACCCTTTCTATGAGAGCTCTTCATTGGCTAAACACACCTGATCCAGGTAATCAGCAACAGATGAGGCAGGATTTCTTAAAAACCAGCAGGAGGCCGGCCCTCGAGGACTGCAGTTTGACACCCCTGTCTTAAAGGCTCTATTGTAGTTCCAACAGAATTGTCTTAAAAACAGTGAAGAAAAAGTGGACGGAATCATTCAATAAAACAACTTTAAACGTGATCCACATTGGTTCTACCGACAATCTACATGTCACTAACACTTATTAGCATATGTACCTGTAGCCGTAGTGTCCACAGTAACCGTCATGCAGGATTCCTCCGCTGTACCAAAACTGCAGTGAAAAGTGTTGAATCTGGTCTTCATAAAGACGCTCAAAATCCATAAGCAAAACACAAAGTTTGAGTACGTGAAAAATCCAGACAAACATTTGCAAACCGCAGCGCATCCATCTTTCTCTTGTGTTTTTGACCTGCTCCTATCGCTGCCAGCCAATGACTGAAGAGATCTCTAGTTACCAGTAAATGGTTTTGTTTAAAAAGTTCGGCCACGCTGCGGAGGCCCATTGATGATCTATGGGCAGGCTCAAGGACAATGTCGTGAAATTGTGAAATTGGCGGGATGACAAGGAGCGAAAGGTGGAGCCTCAGAGATCGAGTCGTTTACTTCCGGTCCGCAAAAAAAAAAAAAAAATGTACTCATATGACTCATATGTTTTTAATGTTTCAAAGGTAATATATGATCAAATATATGGATGTAGTTTACTCTGAAAAGCCTAACAAAATCGTGGTAGGGCCCCTTTAAGCGTATGTTAACACGGCTGGTGTGAATGTAGCCTCAAAAAGATTTTTAAAAAAAGGGTTGCAGGTGGGGGTAAAGATAAATAAAGGGCTCGTTTACATTACAACGTTTTCGCGTGCGTTCCGACAACTTGGTTATCGTTTGGGCCTCTCGTTTAGACCAGAACGGCGTTTTAGGGCCCCCAGAACGACAACTTGAGAACGCCTTCCAAATGGAGCGTTGCAAAACGTTCCCATTCTCACCGCCCTCCCATTCTAGTGTGACGTCAGAACGTGTCAGGTGTTAAAGCGCAGTACTTCTCCTATTGTTCTTTCCATCCGGTGGGAGTGGCTCACAGCGCGCATAGCGGCTCCTGGCGTGGAATTACATCGTTTTCCGTCAGCATTCGTTTTAACTGTGAACGCAATATCATTCTGAACGTCCTGTGTTACCCGATATCTTGCTTACCGGGTCAGAGAGCAAAACGCGTTCCCATTCCAGTGTAAACGAGCCCAAAGAAAAAACTTCACTATTTAATCAATCTTGTGTTTCCGTTTCAAAGTCATTGTGAGATGAATAAAGGATAAAGGATTACCTTAAGTAGTAGAAATGTAGAAGCACAGATAATTATGCACGGATACATAATTCTTTATCTTTCCTCAAAAGATAAAGAATTAAATCAGTTTGTGTTTGAAGTCACAAAAAGATTGAAAATGACACATGTATCTTTACATGTGGTCTCACTGAATAGGAAATAAAGACAGTACAGGCATGTTTTTAAACTTTAAATGTATTGTTTGGAAATTGTAATCTTTCTCAATTTACAAATGTAAAATGTTTAAACAAAGATTATACAACCTCCTGAAAGTTAAAGCTTAAATCCATACCTGCAAACAGATGCAGACTGATGAACTGGAGTTCACTTCTCTCCAGAAAAAACAGTCTGTGCTCCGCACTGCTTTTTGTTAGACCTCTACTTTCGATCGCGGAAGCTCACGCTTTGCTAGTGGTGATGAGGCCCAGAGGAATACACCTCTCCTATAGGCTAATAGGGTGCGGAAGGTAATACGTCATCAGTACGCGACCGAGGCGGGAGTTGTAAACACACCGCTGCTTTCAGATTATTTTTTAAGGTTTTATTTTCTCCTGGATTTAACAAAGTAAGTTTGATTAAACTGTAGTATTTTTGTGGGAGGAGCCTAAATGACCCGCTGCGGCCATGACTCAGTCGGTTGTTGTTCAAGGTGAGCTGCAGTTGATTTATTTACTGAACCTTTGAAGAGCTGTCTCTGAAGCTGAGCTGCTTCCAGTCGGACAGTGTGGAAACCAGGTGGGCTGCAGGTTCTGGGACCTGGCTTTGAGGGAGCACGCCTCCGTCAACAAGGTGAGCTCACCTGAGCAATCGGATTACGTCAATATTTAAAACTGAGATGATCCATCGAATAGTCTGCTTACTCAATGAGAATTTTATGCTACTCATGTACAATTCTGTCAGTGTTATTTGACTTTATAAAAGTAAAAAGACAAAATGGGTGAAAGACAATTTGGATTCCTGTTGAAAAATCTAGTAGATTTGTTAAAATCAGCCGCCATCTGCTTGAATGTCTATGAGATTATGGATATGAATGATTATATAAATAATCTGATACCAGGAGAAATGGTGGGAATAGAACCAGGATCAAACGTTTTTGTTTGTTTGTGTCTCTCATCATCCTGTAAATAATTATTTTATTTCAGAATTTTAAGTCATCCACAAGTGGTGTCATTTTTTAAATGAATTTAACTATTTATTTTTTTTTTTTTTACTGTCTAAAAATTTTTTAAATGAGTATTTCACTTTTAATGCTCAACGATACTGTACATGTTGGTGTGGATGTGAATACTCGGAAGTGAGAGAGAAATGAAATTAGATTTTTCATTTGTTATCATTTATTCATGTCCTGCATGTGACGTGTCACATACACCCATGATGGCACAAATGATTGACGGCTGCTACAGAGAACTGGATCATACATTAGTGGTTAGAGTTTTGTTGTGGTTAATCTTAAAGTTCTTTTTTTCAAACTAGATTACATGTTTGTTTCAATTGAATATTTTAATGGGAATGTGTGAGGTACCACAATGCAGCCTGTGTTGGTCCTTTGCTATATATGATCTATAACAGGGCTGGTCCTCAAGATCTACCATGACTTTCTGCTGACTCAGGTGTCTCCTCATCAGCAGCAAGAAGTGCAGAAAGCTGGAAAACAGGCAGTGGATGTTGAGGATCCATAAAAATAGTCGACTGTTAGAACTTCAGTCAAATCTAACTATCTGCACAAGATCTACTTAATGCAGCTGGAAAATCTATGACAGATGTGACATCTCTCTTCAACAGCTGACATATTGATAAATTCTATAAACTCAAAGCTTTGCTGGCATGAAGCTCAACATACAGCATCTGCAAAGCCTGACGTCTTCCAGTCCATTTAAGAACCACTGAAAGTCATAGAGACACATATGACTCTTTACGCCTCTACTACTTTCTCAAATGTTCTTTGGTTTATGGAGCAATAATAATAATATTGCATTTCATTTAAAAGCGCCTTTTACTTTACAACAAAGCAGTTAAAAACACACACAGGTAAAACAAGATAAAAAAAGTAAAGTATAAAAGTATTAAATAGAGGTTGGAAGATGCTATGGATAAGCTTGTCTGAACAGGAAAGTTTTGAGTTGCGATTTGAAGGTAGTTAAAAAAAAACGAGTTTCTGAGATCAGGAGGTAGAGAGTTCCGGAGTCTGGAGGCGGAGCAGCTGAAGGCTCGGCCCCTCATGGTGCAGAGGCGTGGCAGGAGAACAGACAGGTGAAGGGACGATGAGGACCGCCGGGAGCGGGACTGTGTGGGGATATTGATCAGTCCAGACAGATGGGGAGGGGAGAGATTGTGGATGGTCTTGAAGATGTGCAGAAGAATTTTGAGGTTGATGTTAGACCAGACCGGGAGCCGGTGCAGGTTCTGTAGAACTGGGGTGATGTGGAGGTGGAGGGGGGTTGTGGAGATGATCTGGACTGTTCAACACAGAACCAGTTGAAGTCTGTGGATGGATTTCTTGGGAAGACCAAAGAGGAAGGAGTCGATGCAGCTGGTGACGAGGCTGTGGACCAGGATGGAGGCTGAGTGGGGGGGTGGGGTGGGGGTGGGGGTGGGGGGGGGGGGGAGGGGAGGGAGGTGGTTGATGTTTTGGAAGTGGGAGAATGAGAACCGGGTGATGTTGGTGATGTGGGTCTGAAAATACAAGGAACTGTCGAAGACAACCAAACTTTTCACCTGTGATGAGGAGGTGATTGGGGAATTGTCGACGGAGAGCTTAAGGGAGTTGAGTTTGGAGAGGGTGGATCTGATGCCAATGAGAAGGAGTTCAAGTTTATTGCTGTTAAGTTGGAGGTGGTTTGAGGAAAACCAGGATTTCAGTTCAGACAGACGTGCTGTGAGGGAGGGGGCAACACAGGAGGAGGAGGGGTGGGTTGACAGGTAGAGTTGGGTATTGAAGTGTAGCAGTGGAACTAATTATTACATTTTCTGAAGATATTGCCAAGGATAGATGATGAAAGGGAGGGGGGCCGAGGACAGAACCTTGGGGCACTCCAGAGGTGACTGGGACTGGAAGGTGTGAAGATGGACAAACTGAGAGCGTTCAGATAGGTAGGATGTAAACCAGTCAAAGGAAGTGTGAGAGATGCCGATGGAGGAGGATGGAGTGGAAGATGGTGTCAAAGGTCGCGCTGAGGATGAGGATGGATAGGAGTCTGGATTCAGCTGCAAGGAGCAGGTCGTTAGTGATTTTAATTAAGTGGTCTCAGTTCTGTGAATTCTGGGAGAGATATGATCGGAGTTGTTCAGCGACTACTTTCTCTAGGATCTTGGAGATGAAGGGAAGGTCGGAGATGCCGCAGAGGTTATTAAAATTGTTAGGATTGAGGTAATGAAGGGTTTCAACACTCTACTGTTTGATTTAATAAAAACAAATCTCTAATCTGAAATTAAATGGGAGAAAATATTTCTAATTGAAATTGTTTAATTGTGAGCTGTATTCTCGGCCCTGAATGATCCTTAAGTTTATTGAAATAATGTTATTGTATTTAAATAAAAGACAGCTATGACAGCACAGCTGACAGTTAACAGATGACGGGCAGAGGACAGGATGGTGGTGGAACTTGGTTCTGACGTCTTGATATTGGATCCCTGTTTAAAGAGGTGATGGTAGATTTACCTTCAGGTTTGCCTTAAGACACAGCTGATGTGAACAGAGGCTGGAGAGTTTGTAAAGAAACAGCAGCTGCAGTACAAACGTTCTTCAGAAGTCCTTCCTTCCCTTTTGGTCTCCAGTGACATTCCTTCTGTTACTCTAATGTTGTGACACTCTGCATGTCTGTTTTCAGAGGGGACTATACGATGAGGCCACCAGCAGTTTTTTTCGAAACGTGGACTCGAGGTGAGATGTTTGTTTCAAAGCTTGTAGTCAGTCAGATATTGTCTTTTTGTTTGAATTTGTGGTCACTCTCTGTAGGAAAGGTGCTACCTGCAGTGTCGGAGGCCAAATCCAGCATTTGAAAGCCAGAGTAAGTTCTGTGTCTGAATCCCCTCACTACTCCACAGATAATGCACTATACATTTTGTTGTGGTGTCTGAATCTACAATACAGAATTCCAGAGCCCTGGAATTTTCCCAGAAGTCTCTGCAAACCCCAGTGGACATTGATGCTCAATACATTGACAAATATAGACCACAATGCATTGCGTTTTAACAATTTTCAAAAAAAAAAAAAAAAAAAGCACATGAATATTTTTCATGAAGCATCAAAGTGTTCATCAACACATAGTTTATAGAGAGTCTTTGTATCATGATCATATTAATTGTTTTTTACTTAGATAACATCCTATGTGGGGTTTATAAAAAAAAATAAATAAAGTCATGAGCATGCATTAAAATTGAGTCTAGTACTATACAGTCTTGGTATGGTAATGACTCCTACATAAACTATATGTAACAGAATGGAACCGACAAGCAAGACTGGGTGGAAATAAATGTTCTATTCAAAGAATAATAAGAGATTTTAATAAAGAAAAATGTTTGAACAAATTACTTAAAACTCAGATTTTTTTTTTAATTTGAGGCAGACCAAGAAACATCTCTAAGTTCTGAGATGGATTGTCAGCAGCTGTAAAGATGAGTTGTAAACAGAGAACAGTTCTTTCCTTTATTTTTTTTAAACTCCACCCAGTGTACCAAACTTCTGGAATGCAGGTGGCGCTTTGAGGTTTTAAATGCCAAAGATAGGAGACTGGAATGCAAAATGCTCTCAATTTACTGTTGTGGTTGGGTAATGTGCAGCCGCAGTTTAAAGACCCCAACAGTTTGGCTTCCAGAAAACATTTCAAAATGAGCGGAGTCCTATGAGGAATGTGCTGGCCTCACTCTGGCATATCTGAACCTACAGGCGGTCCTGGTTGATATGGAGGAGGGAGTGATCGGCCAGATTCTGCAGGGCCCCCTGCGGGAGCTGTTTGACGGCGCTCAGCTTCTTACAGACGTGTCGGGTTCAGGCAACAACTGGTGAGAGGGCTGCAGTCTGCGGCAGAGAGGAGCCATGGCACGCTATGTGTTCAGCAGCAGAACTGGAGTCATCGCTATGCCTAAATTCACTCAACTTTTGATGGTGTGATGCCAGAAACTGCTGTTCTGACCTCTAGACCCAAAGAGTCAATCCATTCTTTTTCTTGGCATCCCTAAACTACAATGTCTAATACAGAGGTGTCAAACTCAATCACACTAGGGGCCAAAATCCAAAACAGGCCTTAGGCCGCGGGCCGAACAGGTCAAAGATTCATTGAACACTCTAAAACTAAATTTTTAAAACCATAACTTTTATACGTAAATATGAAATAGATATACATTACTTTCGATAATGCTGGAGTAAATGCTGTAAGCCAGGGGTGTCAAACTCATTTTGGTTCAGGGGCCGCATTCAACCCGTCTGATCTCAAGTGGGCTGGACCAGAAACATAATAGCAAAATAACCTTCGTTCAACTTGTTATCTTTAGCTTTATTTTTGTTTTGTTTTTATATTAGTTGCAAAAAATACTTCAAACAACCTAGTAGTCTAATCATTTATTATTACACTTTCATTCCCAGAGTCCAATGCATTTCAAATAAAATGGATACAATTTTTACTCAATTTTATACAGACTGAATGTTTTACATCTGGCATTAAAGCAAATACATATTCTGTCTAAAATATAAATGTTCAACTAAATGACCCCTCTGGAACCGCCGGACGTCCTCAGGCGTCCTGCTGTGCAGCTGTGAGGTGAACGTGATAAAACGCCGTCTAAAATAATCGTTTTTATGTTCTGGAACTGATATTTTATTGAATTAAGAGCAGAAGATGGCCTTTTGTAGTTTTTGGACAATAACAATCTTTCATTTTAATAAATAAGGTGGAAGACGAAGTTTGATCAGACAGCTGCAATGCAGGTCAGCTCACCTGCAGTGGGGGCGGAGCCAAACATAGCTGTCCACTATTAGAAACCCCACAAGGAGGAATGCGATCTTAGTTTTGCTTTCGGACAGTCAGAAATGAGTTTACTACAACACCAACAACCACTGGGATTGTCAAAATATCCCGGAAACTCTGCATTTCTCCGCTTAAATCCCACCCGCCACTGTTGTGTGAGGCGAGCAACAGAGCAGACAGACACGCCCCCACCTGAGAGCAGATTCCACCTGAGCCGACCTGAAGTCCAGCTGATCAAACTTCTCGCTAAAACCTTTTTATTATTCCTCACAAACACAACAGGGAAAGTTTATGAGGAAAATAAAAGTAAAAGAAAAGAGAAAAAAAATAGAATTCCATGAAAAATGGACAGCAGAGCTCTCAGGAGAGATATTCTTGTTTTTTGGTCTGCCTGGAAGCTGAAGCCACACAGACAGACTGAAGTACTGTTACTGTCTGTATAACAACATATAAAGGTCCCATCATGGAGCTGTGAGTCTGTCATGTTCCTCCACCAACACAAACTCTTCAGATTTGAGGCCCAAATAAGGAATCTGGGAATTTCGTCTGGAATTTTTTTGTATTTCCATTAAAAAATGTGTTGATTAGTTTGTTGACTAAATTTATTCTTGTAGCTTTTATGAAATTACACCTAAAACTTTCATTCCATGTTGTAAAAACTGTTTGTTAAACATTTTTTTAGGTTTCCACAGCAAAATGAATCCCATTTTTCCGGATGGAACTTTCATTTTTTTGCATGATTTTATGTTATATGTGTAAATAGAACATGAAAAATGACTAAATAAAGGCAGTGTTACAAAGGTGATTAAAATGATACCAAATAATCATGTTAAATTGAAAATACAGAGGCAAATTAAAACATAAACAAAGACAGAGTTTTAGGCTCTTGGTTCCAGAGGGTTAAACTTGCAAAGATTTGGCTTTAACCTCCCTTTCTCTCCCAAAACTCGGCATGGCTTAACATTCATCATGTTTATTTCTTGATCTCTTGAGTTTCCCTTGCTCTCCCTAGTGGTGGAATTGTGCATTGCCGTCATTTCTTTAAAGAGTACCAAACCCTAAATTACGTTTTTTTGGCTGTTGACATCTATAAAAGTGCTGCCTGTTGGTCATAGCCAAATTTTTTGACAAATTGAAATAAAACTGTTTAATTCTTCAAAATATAGTCAAAAATCGTCTGTGTAGCGCCCCCTACAGGTTGAAATGAGGTATTCAGTTGAATTTTGTTAATGGTCAAACCATGTAAGTTTCAGAAGTCTGACGTCATGATCTGCAGCTCCAGTAATGATAACTGTCCTGCCCCGTAGTCCCACCCCTCTGACTGGATTTTCAAATTTCAATTTATGTTTGACACCCCTGCTGAAAGCTGAATTTTGCCACTAAAGATGCTAGTGCTCATGGCTGAAGATGCTGAAATTGATTGCTAAAAATGCTGAAACTGATAGCTAAAAACGTTGAAGTTGGCAGCTGAAAATCCTGAAGCTGATAGGCAACTAAAATATATATTAAATGCCAAATTATCCTAAAAAACTCAGAAAAACCAAAACAGCTAGCACGAGGCTGAAAAATTAGCTTAACTTTAAAAAAGCCTAAATTAGCCAAAACAGATGGTGTGTTGCTGAAATATTATCTTAACTTCAAAACAGTCTAAAAACAAAAGAAGAAGCCGAGTTAGCCATAACAGCTAGCATGTAGCTGAAATATTAGCTAAACTCCAAAATAGCCTTAAAAAAAATCTTAGTCAATTCCAAAATATTCCAGAAAACCAGAAGCATGACGATTTTAAAACATTAAAACTGTAACTTTTAAACATAATTTGAGTAATAAAAAGCCAGAAATGTTATTCCAGAATAAATCAACTTAAGCCTTAAGTAACTTTCAAAATTTACCCTCCATAAAAAATATTTTCTCAAAATTATACCTGTTAAAAATAAGCGCAACAATAACATAACATCCGGGCGTTAATAGCAATGAAATTAAATGGTCTAGAGGGCCGGATAGAATACCAGGAGGGCCGGATCCGGCCCCTGGCCCTTGACTTTGACACGTGGTCTAGCACAAAATAGTAGCAGAAACTGATCTGACACATTAAGTACTATTCTCAAATTTAACTCAGTCACATCAGACAACCAGTATTAAAGTTTCTGCCAAAAAGTGGACCTTTGATGGAGCGTTGATGGAAACGCAGTGATGTTGAGGTCTCACTCCCATCATCTTTTACAAAATTCTCAGTGTTTTCAGTAGTCTCTCAATTACAGTCGTCCCTTGCTATATCGCTCTTCACCTTTAGCGCTCTCACTGTTACGTTGATTTTTTTTTCAGTTCAATTGTGCATGCTTTTAAACAGCGCATTGTGTTCTGCGTTCTGATTGGCTGTTGTTAATCTCTTCCGTGCTGTGGATTCTGTACAGAAGCTGATCTTCACAAGCAGATTTTTGTTTTCATTCTATAATACAGGACTTATTTTTCTATAAATGTTTGAACTCCAAGAGTTTAAACAAGAGAGAAAAATGTGAAAATGTTCATATCTGAGAAAAGTGTAGAAAGTGTGCAGTGAGGAGTTGCACTCCCTTTAAACACATGTGACCGTATTTTGTTGATTTTACCCAATCCAGGTTATTCATGGCACAAGCAAGATAAACCAGGGACCGCTGTGATGATGCTCTTTTTAACCTGAATCATTTCATCCGAGATCATTTCTGCAGAGCTGCAGGAGTTCATCAGAAACTGAGTTGTGGGCGGGACCGTTGGTGTGGAGCAACCCGCCCCCCTTCCCCTCTTGTCACTGAGAGAATGGAGCAGGGAGCTTGTGGCGCGTGTTTTGTACATCACAACTGTTTCTCAAACAGTTAAATTCCCAATGATATGAACAACGAAATACTCAGAACTCCCATTTCATGCTTTATGTATTACTCTTTATTTCTATCCATCATTTGAAAATGCCACAAGACTTTCAGTGTAGTGGGTCTTTCAAAAACAATAGTCCAGATGTTGTACTGTCAGGTCAAAGTCCAGGCCTGAATCAGCTGAGAAAAGTGGAGTCATAGTGTCTCAAAAAGGTACAAACGTTTGAGTTTTTTTTTTTTTAATGAAATGTTTGATGAAAACCTTTGCAGCTGAACTTCAGCTTACGTTCTCTGCACATGTTCAGTCTTAAAGTAAAATCATAAGCGTCACTTTGAATTTACAGCTAGAAGTTTCTGTTCTAGTGGATTCATCTCATTTCACCACATCAGAGAACTTTGTTTGAATTAGAAAATAAATGATCAAATTCATCAAGTCCATGAATCATTAAAAAATCTTTTTGTTTGACCTTTTTCAATGTTTTATCATAAAAAGTTTTGTTTTTTACATGTTTATATCATAATTTATATGAAGTTTTCCATAACAAGATAATATTATTTCTGAATGGAAATTAGAAAAATAAATCCACATTTACCTTAAATAAAACCATCAACTTGTAGATTAAAATGAAGATGATTTTAAATCTGCTGTGCTTGTGAAGACTACATGCTGGCTGTGATCGCTGCACTAACAGTTATTACTGTCCCTCTGCATGATTGGTGTGTTTGTTTTCATTTAACTCATTAGATTACTGTGGATAAACACATTTTATGTGATTGGTTTTGCTTAACCAAAAACTGAACAAATGTTTTGATGTTTTCTATAGAATGAGGTTAGAGATGCTTCAGATGTGAAGAATTTTTGCAGGTTACGGTCAGTTTGAAACCAGTGGTCAACTTCCTTTAGTTCATTGGTGAATCACTGAGATGCTTCTGCTCACAACTCCCTGAGCTCACTCCACTGCTGTCTGTTTCTCTAAAAATGATGTGTAATCCGTCCTGAATGGGAATGACTCGAGTGTATGTGAACCAGGTCCTCTTCTGTGTGATGGACCAGCACGTAAAGCTTTGTAAATGGACTTTACAAACCCGGGCCTCCAGTTCTGTGTGTTTGATGGCAGCTCCACTTTCAGGGCCACCGGACACATGACATACGGATCAGTCTACAGGGAGCTAATTGTAGACAAGCTCAGGAAAGCCGCAGAACTCTGTGACTGTTTGCAGTGCTTCTTCCTCATTCACTCTCTGGGAGGGGGTAAGTCTCAAACATCACCCATACTTGCTACATTCATGACCCACTGACCAGAGGGCAGGTTGTTCAAGTTTGATGCTTAGCCCATAAAACAAAAACCAGGGAAGAAGTGGGTGGGATAGGCTCCAGCAGCCCTGTGACCCCACAAAAGAACAGTACAGTTTAGAAAAACCTATTAACATAATTACAAATCAATATTTACAACTTTTCTTCTGTGTTTATCTTAATCAGTAAATTCATGTCATCAGCTGCAGTTGTGACTCTACATGTGTGTCACTGCTGTAAGAAAGTAACATCTGATTATAGTCTTCTATGTTGTTCTTTTATACTTGGATTGTTTCTGTGTTTTAAAGATATTTTCAGTCACATTTTGGCAGCTTCAGCTTCTTGTTAACTTAACTTATTCTGCTTTGTTATGTTCTTTTCCAAAACCCTAATTTTACTATAGTGCAGGGGTCTGCAACCTGCAGCTCTGGAGCCACATGTGGCAATTTTAACCCTCCACTGTGGCTCTCTGATTAAAAAAATATTTTTATTAATTAAATTAAGTATTGAGAATATATTTTCAAGAAAGTGGGAAAATGTCTAGTTTAACCGGATGTTATACACAATCAAAGTTTAAAACGGCTCACAAGAAAACTATGATGAACGAGCATTCTGGTAATACTTGAACGCATCCCTCACGGACGAATTTGTGAGACGTGAAAAGAGTCTCACGGTAGATTTGTGCGTAACTTCAGCTGTGTGCGTGTGTAAGAGGTGATCCGTGCGTATTTTAAAAGATGTTTTTGAGTAATTCGTTTCAGGCTGTTGTCATTTTGATTTGTGCATGTGTAAATTGCATTTTGTATTTTTTCAATTTTTGTGAATTTTTTACTGTTGCAAAAAATGTATTATATTAGTTACAAATCAAGAATTACGCACGCACAAATCCAAATTTATGCACAAATCAAGAATCACGCACGCACAAATCCAAAGTTATGCACGAATCAAGAATTATGCACGCACCAATCATATATACGCACACACAGATCCTAATTTACTCACAAATCAAGAATTATGCACGCACAAATCATAGTGAGTCTATTTTCTCTCCATAATTGTAGACCTCTGCCATAGTCTGAAGAATTTAGGAGGATCCAGAGTAAAATGAGAAACCTTCAACATCTCAAAGACAATCACCGTGTGTGAATCCTTCCTTTCTCTCTAACCCCTAGAAGACTAAAACGTGTGGGACTCTCCTGGATTTCAAAGCAGTTCAGACACCACCCTCACTTCATTCATGTTGTAATTCAGGGAGAAGATCCTAAAACCTCATGGACTCAGAGACTGACAAGAGTTTGAAACGTGGTTCAGAGTCCTCCTGTTGTCAACAAGCAGAGCCGACTGTCTGTTTCCTCGTTCAGGGACTGGTTCTGGTCTGGGAACCCGAGTGCTCGGTCTGCTGGAGGAGGAATTCCCAGGAGTGTCCCGGATCGTCACTTCCATGTATCCGTCAGCAGAGGATGATGTCATCACGTCTCCTTACAACAGCGTGCTGGCCATGAGAGAGCTGACGGAGCACGCTCACTGTGTGCTGCCTGTGGAGAACCAGGTCTGTCCAGCGCTGCCACCATCACAGCAGACTGTTGGATGATCATAATCAGAGCTTAACTACAGCAGTTCAAGCATTTCTGACACTTCATTATAAACACAAAAACACAATAAAGCACAAACTAAGATTAAAATTAGGAGGCATCAAAATCCACATCTACATTTCCAACCTGCAGAGTCATTTCTGCGATCATCTTCACTGATGCTCTCGTTCCTGAGTTTTTATCAGCTTCAACATCCCCTTTATCAACACAAGGAAGCCCCCCCTCCACACTTACAGACCCACTCCAATGAAAATTATGTTTAACATTCTTGTAGCATTTTTCTCAAGATGGAGGATATGTATTAAAACAATTAAAATAGCATTTCTGAATTCAAATTGTTGTGAATCAGGAGCAGAAGAAAACATGCAGTTAGATAAATAACAATAAAGCAGGAGAGAGTGTAAACAAAGGCATGATGGGAAGTCAGAAAAGGCTTATTTCCCACCAACAGAGGATTCTAATGAAGTCCTGCCGCTCTGCAGAAACTATGTCCTGGAAAATATCACAGGTTTTCTTAATTTTGGCTAAAAACTCATCATCATATTAAAAGAGCACCGGAATTTACAATAGATCAAAAGATGATGGGAGGGGGTCTTTGATGCTCTATGGAGGGACAGCTCTGTGTATAATGTCTTGTTTTGCTGTTTCTTTCAGTCTTTGATTGACATTGTGCAGAAGATTCAGGCGGTTGCTCATGGAGCTAAGCCCGAGGGTGATGGTCAGAAGAGACAGCACGCTTTCATCTGGACAGGGTGGAGTTCATGAGGTGGAGAAGCCCTTTGATGCCATGAATAACATCGTGGCTAACTTGCTGCTCAATATGACCAGGTATGGTTCTGTGGTTTCACCCTGGCGAGAGGGTCTGTTGTGCAGATAACAAATGACTGTTCAGTATTTCTGAAGTTCTCACTGGTAATATAAATATATTTCCTCTGTTTTCTTTGAGGGGATCCTCCGATAGAGTTTCAGCATGTCGTACATAACTAAAGAGTACAGGATTGTTCAGGAGCCACGGCACAGAACCAGAACTGCATCTGTTTGGTGTCAGATTCAGTGTTTGTGACCTCCTGGAGTCCGGCTGTAAACGCTGTGGCTCCATTCTTGTTATTTGGATGTTTCAGTGGGGAAGCACACCTCCATTATACATGAGTTTGGTCAGGACGGATCATTTCCTACGAGATAAAATGAAACTGATGGCAGAGTTCTTCATCTGAATCTTCCTGCTCCTGTCACACTTTTCAGGGCCTCCATCCCAAAAACCTGTGGACTCTGTAAATGATTTAGTTCTGAATCAGAGTGATCATGGGGTTCTATGTTTGAAGGGAAAACATTTATTTATACTCTCAATCCTGACTCATTTTCTTCTTATATTCTCCACTGAGTTCATAAAGTTATTGGTAGCTTTTGAACAAATGCAATTTTTAAAATCCATTTCAAAAGAGCATCACTCAGCACGTAGCAAACTGTTCAGATTCTGACGAGGGTGGGGGCTGTGGAGGGTCTGGGTGTCTCCTCTGCAGGTTTGTCCAGACTGTCCCAGCTCAAACTACTAGACATGATCTCTGTGTTTCTGTGAACACAGACGACGAACAGCAGCAGTTCTGCTTCAGGTTTTGAACAATGTCTGCTTAGCTCATTTATTTAACAGCCTCATTCATGAAAGGAAAACCCACTAAATGAACTGTGTGCAGCCTTGATAATGTCATTAAAGTCATCTTTGGTAGGTAGATTCAGAAATCAGCTTAACTTCAAAAAGGTTTTCTTCACTGTAAGGTTGTAGCTCTGTGATGTTCAAAATGATTTCTTTATTTTCCTTTTCTGTGATTTTCATAAACTTCCCTTTAAATTTGTCAGATGAACTCTACAGAAAACCTCAGAATTTGACTTTAGTTTATTGAATGTTGGGAAAAACTGCAACATTTATAGAACTGATCCACTCATCATTTCATTCAGCTGCACTTCATGTTTAAAACTCAGTATTTTGTATCAACAAAGTGTTCCCATTCCAGACTCTTTGCCAGATTCTTTCAGGGGAACAAAGTAAAGATGTGTTTTTCAAATCATCTGTATTTGTTTGCCTTGGTTGCAGCTCTGCTCGCTTTGAAGGCTCCTTAAATGTGGATCTAAACGAGATTGCCATGAATCTGGTTCCTTTCCCTCGCCTTCACTACCTGGTGCCCAGTCTAACGCCTCTGTACACGCTGGCAGACGTCAACGCCGTTCCCAGAAGGTCTGTGACTCTACTTCACAGAGTTGTGGCTTTCAGCGGTTTATGTTGTTTAGTTGTTGACTTAAGACGGAACACATGAACGCAGCCTCGCTGGTTTTCCTGATGTAAACAGTAGTGTGAGGATGCAGGTATGTCACATACTGTAAAGTAAAGGTGGGGGTGTAAAAGCAGACTGAGGTGTGGGGTTTTGGTGTCTAACATGGAATTCAAAAGCCTGCATTAGTGACCAGTGGAACACACACACACACACAGACACCCCCCCCCCCCCCTCACCAATAAACTATGGAGAGAAAATAGACTCACTGGATTTGTGTTGTGTGACTCTTAATTTGTAACTCATACATTTTGTGTGTAACTGTGTAATACCTGCAGTTGTGTAGTCACATTCAAATATAGAAAATCATATAAAATATGAAATTAAATTTATGCACACAGTTTGAAATTTCACCATCTTAAAACCAACTATGAGCTCAAAGCAGCTGCTATGCATACAAATCTTTAAATAGTACACACCAATCACCTGGTACATTTACACGCAGGTCAGAGTTACAAGGGCATGACTGCTTTCCCATCTCCAGATGTGTGTGGAGATGATGCGTTTAAATGCTGCTAGAAAGCTGGAATCAGCGTTTTCTCATCAGCAGCTTTGAACATAGATTTTCAATAATATCTAATAAGACTTGAAGATTTTTCCACTTCCTTCAAAAACACGTCCAAATACGCTTTCTAAAAAATACTTTCCAGAACTCGCTGCTCCCTCTCAGTGGTGTTATCCCTGACGCCGCCGCTGACACGGAGCTTTTCCCTGAGCGCTGCTCCCCAAAGCTCTGCGGCCTCCCCGCCAGGTCCTTCAGGACACTCACAGAGCGACCTGTTTACCCATCTGTATACGTAGGAGCTGTTCTGAATTTGTTGTTGTGCGTGTGTATATTGTATTTGGTGATTTTTGATATTTGAGTGTACATCTGAATACACAATTACAAGTACTCACAGTTACACACAAAACGTATTTGTATGAGTTCCATACCAAGTGTTACACACACATCCAGTGAGACTATTTTCTCTCCATACGAATCCGTGATGACCTTTATCTATAGGAATGTAGATCTTCATCCAGGTGGAGACGGTAAATCTTCTGCATACCAAGAGAAAAGCTGTAGTCATCTCACAGTAGTAGCTTCATGACTGATGATGGACATGCAGACAGGTGGAGACCTGGAGGGGTTTCTGGAGAGGATCATTGTGTGGGCAGCATGGAGGTCTGAGTGTTCTCTATGACCTTTTGCCTTCATTGCTGTTTGCCACTCTACAGAGCCAAATGAAGTCCAGCCCCTTTATCCCCCTAATGTCTCCTAAGCTTTTTGTTTGTCTCTAGGTATGAGATGTTATATGACCATGTAATCCCCTGTAATGTGAACACCTACTTTATCATTTGAAAGAATGGGTGTGGTCTTTCTGATTCTTCCTTGATGATCTTTACTGGTTTTAGTGATTCAGGATCTAAAATTATATTTCAGAGCTCTGAGTTATTTGCCGTTACATCTCACAGTTTAATGAGGAAAGGTTTGATAGCATTAGGAAATACAGGTAAATGTGTTGCAGTAGATACATTTGAAAAGCTGTTTGACTGAAAGCAGCCTTTGGTTCCTTTTTATTTCTTCAGACTGGATCAGATCTTCAGCGATGCCTTCAGTAAGGACCATCAGCTGATCCGGGCCAACCCAAAGCAAAGCATGTACTTAGCATGTGCTCTCATGGTCAGAGGGAACGTACACGTGTCAGATCTTCGCAGAAACATCGAGAGGTCAGTGCTGCCGGAAACACCTGGAAACAACCTGTGGCCTGAACCTGCTGATAGCATCAAATGTCATCCTTCATTCTCCTGCTGCCACTGTCATGTCCAGCTCCGCTCTGACCGGCTCTGCTTTAGACAATAGTAGTTGGTCTAAGTGTCTAAGCCACCTCGACGTGGTTTAAGAGTTCAAGTGACCCCATTAGCTGAGCTTTCCCGGCTAAAGCCCCGGTAGGCTCTCCCATGGCAGACGGGTCCAAGGTGATGAGCCAGACAAAGAGCATTTCAGAACCAGTCACGAGAACGTACAACCTAGATCCAGTTCCATCGCCCGCGATTGGCGTCACCGGAGCCCGACTGTAAACTGAATTCTTGGGTTGGGGCTTTCGAGAAGGAGAGTGTGTTCTAGCTACTGAGGAATCCCACTCCTCAGCCTCTCTGGGAAGTCTATACTAGGGTTCTAGAGAGGAGAGTTCAGCCGATAGTGGAACCTCAGGTCCAAGAACAACGGTGTTGACTGGTGTCTGCGCAGATCCAACTGGGCACAGACCCCGGGAAGACCCTGGACACGCTGGACAGACTACGTCTCTGGGCTGGTCTGTGAAGCCCTCAGAGCAGCAGGAGGAAGTGACTGGGGAGAGGGAAACCTGGGCATCTCGTCCTGGGACCTGGTCCCGGATCCCAGATGAGCAGAAAAAACTGGATGGGTGGATATTTTTTAACCCTTGTGCTATCCTTGGTATCTTGATGTTGGGAGTAGGGTCGTCTGGACCCCACAAGACAGTGCAGTCTGTTCTTTATTTCCAATGATTTTTGATTTTCACTGGTGGCAGACATGAAATCCTGTCCACCTTCATCTACATTTCTGATGGGATGGATAACATGTCAATGTAAGGCTTGGGTCATCTGGACCCCATAAGAGAGCTCAAGGGTTAAAGTGAACCAGAGCAGACCTCCCAGTTTGAGTTTGATTTGCCTTCAAACCTGTTTCTGTTCTTGTTGGCTCCAGACTGAGGCCGTCGCTGCCATTCGTGTCATGGAACCAGGAAGGCTGGAAGACAGGTCTGTGTTCGGTGCCACCTGTTGGCCACTCCCACTCTCTCCTGGCTCTGGCCAACAACACCTGCGTGAAGCTCAACTTCATGGAGCTGAAAGAGCGTTTCATCAAGCTCTACAGGAAGAAGGTGTGTTCATCACAGCTTGACCTGCTGACGTTTTGTTCTGCCGTGAACAGTTCTGTCTCAGAAGTTGATCACAGTTCAGTGGTTCGATGGTGTTTCCTGTGTTATTGATGGTCGGATGACCACAAAATGTCAGCGTGCATTACCAGCCCCCCAATCTCCTCAATGTATAGGTTGAATGTCTTGAAGGATCACAAAGACAAATGTCTCACTCGCTTTCTTTACAGTGAGCTGCTACTTTCTTTTTTTAGGCTCACTTGCACCACTTCCTCCACGTCGAGGGGATGGACGTGGGCTGCTTCACAGAGGCTGCCTCCTCCCTGAACTCTCTGATCGAGGAGTATGACTGTCTGGACGCCACCAAAGCCCACTCACGCGTGACCCTCCCAGACTTAGAATTGCAGCTTGAAAGTCTGAAAGGCTAAAGACTTCAAAAAAGGAATGTAATGTATGTAATAAAACATTCTGATAGTGATCAGGCAAACACATGTGCTTGATGAAGAAGTTAGCATAATTAAAAGGTTTATTTATGATTCATCAGGATTTCCCACGCTTATTCTTTCTGGTCAAGTTAGATGTTTGTCCTTAACGGTTGGGTTCAAAGCTCACAGGATGTTTCCCTCTGCAGACCTCTCTCTCTTGCTGGTGTTTCCTCTTAAAGTAACTGCAAATCAGAGAACATGTCTCCGGGGTTGGAGCACTTCCTCTGGCACACACAGGAAGTAATCCACTGCATCTTCCATTGTGTGTTCGAGCCCTTCTTGCAGCTGAAGTCCACCCTGATCATGCTGGACTTGTTGGGCACGCAGCAGCGCTGGTCTGTGCAAACGCCACAGTAGATCGGTCGAAACTTCTTGGTGCTGGTGCAGCCTGAGAGAGTCAGATTCTCTGCCACTTTGGCTTGGAACTTGGGTTGACACGTCTTTCCTTTGGGCACCTGAAAGTCCAAACACAGACTGGTATCATCATCTGCTGGTGTCAGAGGGGCAGTTTGAGAAAACGCTTTGAGATCAAAGAGCTTTAACCTTCACGTTCCTCAGCAGGCCTTTGTCACACGGCCGCAGAAGACACAGGCGACTGTCCTTCCTCATCTCGCACTTCCCATTGTCGTTGGTGATGCGCACGGAAATGCCGATGCCGCAGGTCTTGGAGCAGGGGCTCCAGGGGGTGGTCTGGATCAGGCAGTTCCTTTTCCAGGTCAAAGGAGGGTCCCTGTAAACTTCAAGTGATAAATATGTCAGCAACAGCTGCTGATGGTTCCTGCTTTGGTTCAGACGGCATTCCCCGCAAGTCCTGTAGAAGGGTCAGAGAACTGCATCTGAACGCTGTTAGCTTCGCTGAAACAGCCTCATCTCTGCATACAAAACCTGAAAAGGGTCAGATGAAGGATTCTGAATGTCACCATCAAATATTCCAATGTTGTGTTTTCACAACTGAAACGTTTATTAAGAGTTGTAAAGAGGGAACTTGTGTTTAGAGATGGTTTTTTGTGAATTCATAAAGTACAGTTTAATAATTGGTTTCACAACTGTGTTCTTGAAAAGTGTTGAAACTTAAAAACTGATCAAATGAATTGTTCAGTAAGTCAATCAAATGCATGACAGATGTTTTTATTTACAGAAAAACTAACAATCCAAAGGATGTGAAGGTCAACTCTATATGTAAGGAAAAAGACTGATGTAGATCAGTCCTTTCAAATGACAGAACTAGAATAAATATTTATTTTAGTAATTCAGATCAAAAAGGGAAACCTAGACAGAACTGAAAAAGTAGCAGGTAAAGAAAGAATCAATCAACTGGACTTGGTTTATCTTTTGTTCTACATGACATCTGTAACATCTTCCATGATAGAAGATACGGTTCAGTTGACAGGTTTCTACCTGCTACTTTACCAGGATGAGTGAGAATCGACTCAAACAAGTTTATATCAATATTTTACTTTTCTTTCGTTTTGATTTTTATGGTTCACTTGAATAAAAATCTAAAAGTCTCTTTGTTTTTATATTTTGTAAAGTATGAAATATTGTCAGTCCGCATCAGTCGGCCTGACAGTTGTCTAGAAGGGATCACCTTCACCAGACGGGTCAGGACTGTAAAGGTCACCTCCTAAAGAAGCTGGTTATTCAGAGTCACTGAGTAAATATTGAGTTGAAGAGAAGATGGGGACAAGGCAAGAATTTGATTTCTGCGGGAGATAATGGATTTGTCCCAAAAGTCCTTTTTTTCTAAGCAAGGAAGATGTATGATAACTATTTGAATGAATAATTGTTACTTAAGTTTTGTCATTTAGATGTATGAACTGAGGTGAGTTTACATGAGTAAAAACTAAGAAACAGCTGCTGCACTTCCTCCAAAATGAAGATGACCAAGCAAAGAGTTTGATGTCTTTTCTCAGTGTTTTTATGATAGATTAAGTTGCAAGTCATATTTTTATCTCATGTCTAATTGCTCTTCAGAAATAAAGGATCATATTTGACACAGGGTGCATTTTATTTTGAAAGTAACTTTTATATGCTGCTGTCAAAAGCATTATAATATATGCATAACATTGTAATAATTTAATGATTTTAATTATTTAAAAGTCACATTTAACAAAGAAATGTCTTAACGGGCACAAAAACAGAAATCATGTATTTTCCTAAACAGTGAATAGGGACGTTGCGGCTGTCATTGGATTTTGTTCTGCAAGAAACTGGCTCTTTTAGTGCTACAGTTTACAGACCCCTGATCTTAATAAAAAGAACAACTTGACTACTACTGTCTGTAATCCCTGAATATTAGCATTTATCCTCTGTAAATACTAATGTAATTAGTAAACTGGAATTAACACCAGAAATGTTTGGAAAATCTACAGTATTTGGTGAGCTAAGTTTCACAGAATTTTTCACTGATGGATCTTTTTTACAAAATTTTGGACTCTTTAAATCTTAGAACCTTTCCTGCCTCCTGAATGTCTGCCCTGAAACTGAATGTCCTGATCATGTTGAAAGCTTGAGAAGCTGTCAGATTCAGACAGTGACCCTGAAATGTTCCAGCTCCGGTTCAGCTGTTTCCTTCTTGGCTGATTTAAAATGAAAAATGTCAGTGTTTGGATTGGTAAACACCGCTCTGACTATTTAAAATACCTACCAGAAATAAGCTTAAACACAGGTGTCTGCAGCCTGTCAAAACAGTCGTTTACAAATGATGGATTTGGGAAGTGGAGCTCCACCTGACATGTAGGTGGTGTCCTGCAGGTGCTTTCTCCCTGTCAGAGGGGTGGCTCCTAAAATCCCTGCAGGCTTCTGGATGAAGACTGGCGTACAGCCAATGGCTCCAGCAATGCAGGTGCAGTTATAGAGGGGGCTGGGTTGGAACACCTCACCGTTGTCGTAATGGACGCCGTTCAAGTCACAGCCCACCCCCATCATGTCTGCAGGAACAGGAAGAACATTTTGTGCATTAGTTCAGGGGACTTCTGTTCAATATGACAATGACTTCTCTTCTGAAAGACTATAATTGTAGTTAACTGTTTGACAGGAATGCAGATGAGTAGGATGGGCGGTAAGCTGGAGAGCAGGCGGAAAATGTGTCTGTATCAGTGGGAGACGCTAAAAAGAAAACCTGCAGGCCTCTTCTCAATTCCATGAACCCGGATCGTTTTGTGGCCAAGCAGGTTTAGAGCAGGTTCTTGTCCCAGTTTACTGCATTAGAAACAGTTTCATTCTGATGAAAAAGAGTCCCACCAACTGAAATCTGGACAACTGGAAAACAAACCCCCTTGAAGACTGCAGTGTTTACAGACTCTCAGTGGAGGTGCTCCTATTAGCTGTTTAGATCAAGTCTGAGTCACCTAACTCCCCTAAAGACAAAAACCTTTCAGAATGTGACTTTAGGCCAATCTCACTTTTAATCTGTGACTCTAAAATCCTGGTCACAGTTCCAGCCAGTCTGGTGTCCTGTGATCCATCTGGTGTCAGTGGTCCTCCTTTTCCAGTATTTGTTGATTATTTAACATTGTAAACCCCCCAGTGTCAGTAAATCTGAATGGCTCCTCTGTGGATGCAGAGAATGATGACAGGATTGAGTGGGGGTATCTTTGGATTACTTTTTTTTATCCTGATTTAAGTTTGCCTGTCCCTGCCCAATAGAACTGACTAACAATACTCATTCATGTATTATTGTTTTGAAATCTCTGAATGGTCTGGCCCCGCCTTACCTCTCAGAGCTTCTCTACACTCCTCCCCGGTGCCTCAGGTCTGCTGATCAGGTACAGAGGTCTAAGAGGGAATCCAGCCTTTTCCATTTGAAGCTCTGGAACGCTCTGCCTTTGGACATTCGTGATGTGTCGTCTCTGTCCATTTTTACAACTAAGATTTTAACCTATTTTTACAGTCAAGACTTTAAAGTTCTATGAGACTCTGCTGTTTTTTACTCTGTTTTAACTTTGTTTTTACCCTTTTTTTACTGTCTTGGTTTTCAGTTGTTTATATGCTCATATTTGATCTGTGAGTGTTCTTGGTGTTTTATTGTACTGCACTTTGTAATTAAATTGTCAGTACTACCTAGAGTTTAGTATTCATTTCAGTCCCCTCCAGCTTATATCCCTCGACAACGTTTCTGAGCGTCAATCTGGACTCTTACATGCACACTTTCCAACCTGGTATCTGGGCTTGTCGGCAGAGAAGTCACAGTACAGGCCTCTGTGTGGGTCGCACACATCCCTCTCGTTGCACGGCTCCCTGAACTGTTGAGCGCAGCTCTTACAGCAGCCGCAGCCGTCCAGAACAGCGCTTACCCCGGGGGCGCACGCTCTCCGCTCCGGACAGCGGCAGGGCCACTGGCAGAACTGCAGCCTCTGGTTCTGAGCTCTGTTCATGGGCTGGATTAAAAAAGGGTATATCACATTGTTGGTTACAGACATTCATTACATTTAAAAAAAAAAAGACCAGAGCTTAACAAAAACATCTGATTTCAGAACCATCAAACTTTTAAATATTTCAACAACATGAATGACAAAATCCAGAGCAGAACATTACAGGTTACCTCCAGAAGAGACTTTGTTATGGTCAGATGTTCTCAGTTTTTGGAAGTAACTTAGAATATGTTAATAAATCCCCTGCATGTTTCCATTGTGTTGCTTTAATCTGGAACTGAGGCTTTAACATGCTCCTGCTGAGCAGCAACATGAATAGCATAAAGAAAAACTAATAAACTTTGGTTCAAATTGTAAAAACCTTCAGCAATATTTGACCAAAACCTCATTAGGATCAGAGCCTGTAATGAATGACCCTTTGCAGGTTTAAACTTCTAAGACTAACATAAAATGAATTATCAGCAAACACTTTTAAATTATTTACTGTAGGAATTGGCTAATATTATGTTGTAAACGTAAAGGAACAGACATGCCTTAATGTAGAGTTTTAATCCTGACTTTAAAACAGGAAGGATCTTTATCATTAGAATAGAAAAATGCTTCTCTATAGGATCTAAGTAACCCACTTCTGCAATGAGAATATATAATACCACATTTTCTGTTTTTTAAAAGGCAAAAAAAGAATTCATAACCTCTTTCTGTTTTAGTGTTGCAGAGAAATAAGTATTTGGTCACAAACAAAAGTCCACCTCAATACTCTGTAATAGATTCAATGACAAAGGTTTCAGAGGTCAAAGGTTTCCTGCAGGTCTCCAGAACACACTTTAGCTGCTGTTTTGGTCCATTAACCCATGCAGATCTTCTCTACAGCTGTGATGTTTTGAGGCTGATGCTGGGAAATACACTCTAACTCCCTCCATTGGACTGAGATCCAGAGACTGTCTGGAACTCTCCAGAACCCTGAAATGATTTACATTGCCTCTGCTTGGTTACTCAGACGATGTGTTTGGATCTTTGTCCTTGTGTTTTTACATTGTGTGACAACAGAAGCTCCGCCCTCACGGGGCCATTCCATTTTTCTATGGACCTACAACTAACAGAGGACCAGAAGACCAGTCGGTCTATTTTGTAATGGAAACGCTCAGAAGTCCAGTCCGGTCTGGACTGCTCAGTGAAGTGTCCTTGGGCAAGACCAAGCATGAACCCCACATTGCCCCTGGTGGTTATGGGCAGACGCCAGTGTTTGGCAGCAGAGTGGGTGAATGGGACTGTGACTGGAAAGCACTTTGGGTCTTAAAGGAACCATGTAAGTACACACAATTTAGCAATTTGTAAAGATAATCAGTTCAACAGGTGACATTAAACAGGTAACCAGTGGAGGATGGAAGAGCTCCTTAAAGACAAAACATAAATCTTGTTTGTTTCTTGGAACTCAATACTTTAGCTTCTCTGTGTCTCACAGTTGAAGTGTATCTATTATGAACATTACAGACTGAGGTTTTGGTGATGATCCGAGGTGTCGACACAACTGGTGATGAGGCTGAGGACCAGGATGGAGACAGTCTGAGGGTTGAGGAAGGGACAGAGAGGATGGATATTTCTGAGGTGGTAGGATGCAGAAACACAGCGTGGAAAGAGAGGGAGATGTTCAGATGACACGGAGACTGAAGGAATGAAGGTGACAGAGGAGTTTTTGATGTTGACTTTAGAGATGAGGAGAGCCTCTGTGTTTTTGCTGTTGAGCTGGAGGGAATTAGAGGAGAGCTGTTGTGAGGAGAAGTGTGTAGTTGTGTTTGGTTTATAGGTAGAGTTCAGTGATGTCAGCTTAAGAGTGGAACTGAATATTAAAGATGTCTCCAAGAGGAAAGAGGTCTGGAGAAAGGAGGGGGGCAAAGGACAGAGCCTTGGGGCACACCAGAAGTGACGAGGGAGGACTGTCACTGGAAGAAGCAAAGCTGAATGAACTGTGTGCAGCCAGAGAGATAGGATTTGAACCAGTCTGAGGTAGAGTGGATCATGACAATAGATGAAAGTTGCTGCAGTTTAAAGAAACATCCACCATGTGTCCAAAGTTAATAGAAGCCCTGTTGTAACAGTAAAAGCACAAGAGGCTCTCAGCTTCTGTTTCCTCAGCTGCTGGAAAGCACAAATAGAATTAAATGAATAATGAGCATAAGCGTGTGTTTATGAGGGAGCTGTAGTTTAGTCTGCCAACAAAAAGCCTTTTCTGAGATGATCAGGGTTTCCTCTGTCAGAATGTTCAGATCAACTCTCTTCAAGTTAGATTTCTAACTCCAAATGTTTGAACAAATATGTCGCCATTGTTTTAAAAATAAGGCAGTAAATGAAGATTGTAAGCTCGGATGGACAGACAGACAGACGAGTGTCAGAAATCTCATTACAAATACAAACACAACCAGGTCCAAGTATTCAATAAAACACACAAACCTCAAAGGTGAAAGCTTCAATAACAGACAGATGAAAACTACGCTTCACTTATACACCATAGAGCCTTGATTATGCCTCAATATCATTACAGTTTTTTAACTCTTATTACAGTTTTTAGAATATTGTTTTGCTGTTTTTGTCTGTTATAAACAAACAATTAAAAATCTCTAAAGTTTGAATGTTTTCCTTTCTCCTTAGAAGACTTTCAGTTGATAATCTGAGAACTTAAAAAGTTATTTCTCCTCTTTATGGAGTCTCTGAATGTCAGGTCCTAAAAACTCTTTAAAGCTCATATCAAACAACAACCCATTCGCCCTTCATCAGGACATCCTGTACTCTGATGGTTTTGGTGCTCTAAAACCTGAATGTGTAGCTGTTTGTGCTCTAGTTGGCAAAGGTCACTAAAGGTTGTGTCAAAAATGTGAACCCCATCTGTCACTTTTACTGAACGAGCTCATTTCATGGTGTGAAAGTAGCTTTACCAACTCTGAATTTGGTTGCTCTTTACTCCACTAGAGCAAAAAAGCTGAAACAGAATCTCGTAGCATTCTGTGTGTTAGAAACCACAGAACAAGTATGAGTATGCGCCCCTTAAACCTGCCCCGGGTGCAGCGTCGCAGACAAAACTCCTCTTACCTGATGAGCCAGGATGAGAAGGAGAGTGAGACGGAGGAACGACAGCATCTCTGCAATGTGGAGCTTAGCTGGAGCTCCAGAGGATGAAGGAGCCAGAGGCTTGGTTTGCCTGGGAGGGGGAGACAGGAATGAGGTGGGACAGGGTGGGTAGAGACTCCAGGGCTGACCCAGTGGAGGGGGGGACAAAGCAGCTCTGTCTCTTCAGCAAACACAGCTTTCCTTGCCTCACTGATCCAAAGGGGAAATATTTGTCTTCATAAATGCGAGGTGGCTCCAAGAAGTTTGAGTCCTGCCCCCTTGTTTATTCTCAGTCTGTGAACCTTCACTTCACCTATTTTATATGACTGAACATTACATCTGGAATACTTTCTATTTGGGTTCTTTTATTAGAAAGCCTTGATTAAGGTTCAAATTCGAATAAGCAGCATTTTATAAACAAAGACTGTCATGTCAGCAGTCTAGTCTCACCGTTTAAAGGACCTGCTTTAAATCCTGCTGGGTCGTTTCTGTGTGGCGTTCATGTTCTCCTCGTGCATGTGAGCCACTTCCGTTTCCCCTCGCCATCCAAAACACGCTTCATACGTTAATCGATGACTCTAAATTGTTTCTAGGAGTGGGTGAGTGTTTGGATGTGGCCCTGCAGCAGACGGCTGGCCTGTCCGGGGTGTACTCAACAGTAGCTGGGATAGGCTCCAGCAACCCTGAAAGCAATGGAGCAGGATCAGAATGTAGATGGATGGACTTTCATGTTTTTAAGGAATTTGAATGCTTATTTTTCAGGGGAAAAAAAACAAAAGTTAATCTATAAACCATGTGAAGTGCTAAAACAGCCTCAAATAGAAATTTTGACTTAAACTTTGATTTTCTATGATTCCCCTTTGGTTGTAATGATACAAACAGTTCAGTTGTTATTAACTGTTTTGGATCAGATTCTATTCCTATTAATGCTGAAGTTCTCCATCGATCTGACAAAACTCATTTTGGTCTGACTGCTAAACCTCTAAAGTTTTGTTTTAGCTTCTAGATTGAAGCAACGTTTTAAATCCGACCTAAGAGTTAGCAGATGCAGTGCATTATGTAAGAAAACGCAGACTCCTTCCTGCTATTTCATCAAAGTTGGAAATGTCGTGGAGGATCCAGAGTGGGACCAGTTATCAACAGACATGCAGTCCAACAATTATTAATGTTCAGTTTGACTCTAGATCTTCCAAATGTTCATCATTCAGTCACTTACATGAAGTAAAAATACTAGAAGCAAAAAGAATACTGGATAGAGGTACTGAGAGTGTGTGCTGCTGACGTTTCTGCCTTTAGCTGTCTGTCAAACAGACGGCAGTGTGGAAGGAAAAGTCTCCTGGTGAAAAATGAGAAGATCTCTCGGTGGCCAGCAGGAAATTCTAAGATCGTAGACCATCTGATGAACCCTTAAGGCAAAAGTGTGTGTCCAGAGCTTGTCTATGGGCATGCTGCAGGTGGCAGACATGTATGGGTAAGTGAGGGGGAAGTGGGCGAGACGCAGATGTGTCCCTCAGTTTTCTCATTTTTTCTACCTCCCTGGAATGCTGTGCACTGTGTTGGCTGTTAGAAATGAAGAACTTAGACCTTAATTGTGTTCTGTGTGGACCTCCTATGAGCACCTGCGTATCATGAGCACGTCCTGTACATGTAGCATTTGAACAGTCAGTAAGAAGCTAGTGTGCTCCTGCACAGACGGATAGAGAGCCTGAAGGTACGACAGCATTGCCCGAACATCATAAGTGACTCACATTATCCATACAAACACAATGGTACGTTCCATTTCCATGAAGTCCTTTGAGGAGACTGTCCGGACTTCAAGGGAACTACAAGATAAACCTGCTCCGCTTTTAAAATGACGCCGCACCTCTGCACGACCCTCCACAGGCCCAGACAACCCAAAACCTGCAGCTCTCATCCTGGACAGCCCCCCGTAGGGGTGCATGTGATGAAGGCTACAGGGTTCCCATGTCCCTTTGTGCTCATCTTCTAACTATCATCTTGCACTTTGCTGCCATGGTGCAACTTATTATTTGAGCTTACAGCAGCCGTTAAAAACAGACGGTTGTAGACAGGAATGAAGACACGGGCGAACCCGGTCAGGATGGGGGGTCCCTGCTCACTAAGATTCAGGATGTCTGATGTTTGTCTGATGTTGTAAACTAGCAGATAGAGTTGGAGGGGAAATCAGCTTCTGGATCTGGAACTCATGTCATTCTAATATGTGTACAATCAAACTTGAGGCTTTTGAGGCCAGCTCCGTGCTCCAGTGGTAGAGTGTCCACCCTGGGACTGGGAGATGGTGTTTGAATCCATAGCCAGGTCACGGCCAGGACTCGATGCATCAGTGTTGGGCGGGACTGGGGGGTGAAGCTCTGACTGGAACTCCTGCAGGTGAAGGGCTTAATGCTATGAACAAAACTATCACACAGTCAAGCCCAGGCCCATCCAACCTACAGCGTCCTCCCCACCGAGATCATTTGCTCTGTTTGTTAGCCGATGTTATCTAGTGCTGGTAACATATTTAATCAACACTATGATCATGGAGGCTGAGAGATCTGATCTAATGATCTCTGGCTTTCTTTTTGGATCACAGGTTTACATCACAGGGGTGTCATCATCCTCTCCCTCTCATTCATGGAAGGTAAGGTCATGGAAGGAAAGAAACACAGGCAGATAAAATAACTGAGAGCAAAACAGAGTAAAACAGTCAGACAACAAAACACAGAGCAAAGAAAACAGAATGTTTTGATTTGTTGTGTTTATTTTCAGGCTTTGTATGTTCTGTGTGTGTTCATATTTGGATCATTTTAACAGGATATATTTCATGAAGGTTAAAATTTTCTGGGTTATTTAGAATTTTTATTTTTCATAGGAAATGGCATAGAGGTAAAGAAATGTGAGTGTTTTTTGTTTTAATGTTTAGTTTAATTCTAACTTGTATAATTTTGACAAGATATACTTTTATGGAGAGCAAAATATTAAACATTCTTTAAGGTTTAAGTTGATTTAATCTGAAATAATATTCCTGTCTTTTTTTACATTCATATTTATGCTAAAAAGTTGCATGTTTAAAGTTTTTAAAATGTAGCTTTCGAGTGTTAATAATAATAATAATAATAATAATAATAATAATAAATAATAATAATAATACATTTTATTTATATATCGCTTTTAAAAGACACTGAAAGACGCTTAAGTGTTCAATAAATGTTTGTCCTGATCGACCCGGGACCTAAGGTGTGTTTGGATTTTGGCCCCTGTGTGATCGGGTTTGACACTCCTGTGTTAAACTTTCATTCTTTTTCTAAAACTGGATTTATGACCTCAGTCATTCCCGGAGACCGTACGGCAAACCTTTACCAACACTGTTTCAGTCATGAGATCATTGTCTATTCTGTCAGATTTACTCTGTAACAGAATTAGTCTGAAAACTAAACGATCCTCACTCAGAAAGGGAATGCATGTACACCACATTGTGTCTGATTCTGTTTACAGCAACAACTTCAGCATCTGAAGAATGCACGAGTATGCCCCCCCAACCACAAACAGCTTCTTTCGTAAAGGCGTTTTGTAAGGAGAGACGGGCCTTGCACACGTCTTTTGTGTACGCAGACGTTTGTCTTTGTTTAGCTTCATCTTTTCACCTTCACTCACTTAGCTCATAATTGAAGAGTGTTCACGTTTTCTAAGGAGGACCTCTTTTGTTGAAGTTGGACCGGCCTGGTAGTGTTCCTGCACGTGACTCTTTTTTGTAACTGCCATCTGATGAAACATCTGTTTAACCATTTAACTGCCTGCTCAACCAAACGGCAGAGCACCTTTGATAAACAAATGAATAAAAACACTGACTGCGTATTACACCCCCTGGGCAATAAGCTGCAGAATCTTTTTTTAATTGATACTGGCTTGGTTGGGTAATAAAAGGGTTACCTGGTTCTATCTAAGTCTCGGCCTGAGAATCCCTGAACTGCAGAAGCCCTTATGAGAAGAATTCCTCTCGTGTTGTACATGGTGTGATGTCTATCGCTAAAAACCATCAGTCATCCTAATTTATCAGTATTTTTCATAAATGTTCTGAGCCAAGCAGCTGCCTCCTTCGGTGCTCCAGGGTTTTCACACCTACAAAGATCATAATCGCTCCGTTTTGTGTGATCTTTCATGCTGCAATTTCAAAAGGAGTGTTAAAGGTACATTCCAGCGTAATGAGCGACTTCATGAGCCATGTGAAAGACCATCACATTGACGGCGCACGTGTAACCGCAGGTTGTCAGGTGTGCTCTAGTTTGCATTCAATTATTTATCATTTGCTTCTAGAAAAGCTTCTTTTCGTATTCACATTCTAGAGAGAGGAAACGGCCTTCAAATGAAACAAATAAAAGTCCTGCAGTTGGGGTTCTCGATAAGACCATTTTCATCTAAGATAATCGGAGACTTGTGTAATGCCTTATATGATTTTCCGTTGAATAATGGTTTCATAAAGGTGGAGTTAAATAACCTGCACGTTCCAGTCTGGAAGGCAGAAAACGGCAGTCCTCCAGTTGTAATCAAAACCTGACTTCCTCCTCTATTGTTTGATTCTGAGAGCATCTCAAATGACAGTTAAACAGATCCATACCTTTTTGTTTTCCATAAAACAGCAGGAAAAGCTTTAGATGGAAGTTCCAGTAAAACTCAAGGACACTCCAATTCTGCAGACTCAGACGGGTTCAGTCCATTTAAAGTGTGTTTTTGTTACTCAGGTTCAGTGGATGTTCATGGCCGTTCATCAAATTTAAAACAGTTTGGATGCATTTGATTTCTCTGTGACCAGATGGAACGTTCCAGACAGGATTCAATCCTCTGGGTTTCCTGTGCAGATTATCAAGGATTTCCTGATCATTGCTTTTGGAGATCAACTAGATACAGACTGGCTCTAATCTCTTTTGGTGTTCAGAGAAACAACAGTGATCTGGTTTCAGCTGGGCCTCTGGACACTTTGAAGACTTGAATCCTGGTGGATCCAAAACTTACAACTGTCAGGACATTTCTGGAATCTGTTTGTTATCATGAAGGAGTTAACATTTTAAAACCTCTAATAAGAAGTTGTGTCAAAGTTCTTTAAAAAAAAAAGACATTTCGTAAGGAAAAGATAAATCAGATGCGCCGCTGCTCTTCCATGGAACAAGTGAAGTTTGGTTCTGGATTATTGTTGAGCAACATCTACTTCTCTCACTACGTTACAAACACACACTTGATTCCCAAATACAGTTTTATGCAAATCAACCATCTAAAAATTCACTTTTTTGCCGTATTTTTAAAAAATTGTTTTGATATTCAATGTTGAATTGTTATTAAAATATGAAATGTGATTCAGGCTAAACCCTGTGAATGAGTCTTTTTGTTAAACTGGAGGCTCAGTGGGATTATGGGTACACCTGCCAACATCTGACACATTCTTCCTTCCATCCCTCCCACTCATATAGATATTATATTATAATCATATGCTAAAAATGTAGATTTTCTATCATTGCTAATACTATTACCATCTGCTATATGTGCCATATTGCATACAATCCACTACTGACATGGTTGAATCACATTTCAGCAAGAATAACAATGAGATGCTAGAAGGCTGCTAGAAGTTAGAAGCTGGATAAAGAATGTTGCGCTGCAGTTCTGGTCTCTATTTCTATCTTCTCCTCTTCACCATTCTTTAGCTTTTCTTTTTTGACTTAAACTTTCTATGCTTTTGTTTGGTGCAGTGTGATTCATGTGTTGTATCTTGAGATTCCACATTCCAGGTGGATTGTCTGCTACTGCTCTTGGCTGTGGCCCTCGCCTCTTAGAAGCTCATTGAGTCAACCATGTTGTATAATTAGGCTACATAATCAAAAGTGAATTGAATATTTGGGGGACAGAATTGGACATTTGCTCATATCCATAATCTCCAGCACATCTAGAGCATGCCAGATAATCTGTCATTACCTGACATGGAGAAAATTCATGTGTGCTCAGCTTGGATCTAAATTTGGTCATGTGAACAATAAATCCAGGATTTCTTTGAGTCCTACTGTGAAAATTCTACTTTTTGAGGTTTTAAATGCATTTTATTGTTCATTCCTCGCTGTAAAGAACTCCGAAGTGGTATTTTGATCAATTCATGCATTTAAGAGTAATACTCTAAAAAGCTGCACTGTCTGCAGCAGCCCCTCCCATACCCACGAAAACAGCGGTTGGAAACGTGCTGACGTAAGATCGTTGCCAACAGAAATTATTGATTATCATGTTATCCAAAAGGAAATAATTGTTCCAACTGTTTACTTGTTAGAACGTTTATTTTAACACTATCTAAAAACGTAGAACTCTCTTCTCTGAGTCTTCTACGCGGCGCCGGCTGCTGCTGTGAAAGCTCTATTGTAGTTTCAACAGAATTCTCTTAAAAACAAACATAAAACCACAACGATGAGACACGGAAACTCATTCAAATGTGGTTGGATGAATTCATGCTCAATGGAACAACTTTTAATATGATCCACATTGATTCTACAGACGTGTCTTTTAGCGTGTGTTCCTGTATCTCCAGTAACCATCATGCAGGATTCCTGGATCTGGTCTTCATCCAGACGATCAAAATCCATCAGAGAAATAAACAGTTTGAAAAAGGAAAAGTCCAGACCAGATTCTGCATCAATCTTTCTTATAGTTTTGTTTACAAACTTTGTTCACGCTGTAGAGGCGGGTTCAAGGATGATGTCGTGAAATGGGCGGGACCGACAAGGTGCAAAAGGCGGAGCCTCAGAAATCGAGTTGTTTTACTTCCAGGTATTAAAATGGGACACAAAAATGACTCATATTTCATAAATAATTTGTTTTTTAGTGATCCTAATGTAATATATGATCATATATATATGGATATAGTTTATTCTGAAAGGATGAAGAAAATCATAGGACCTTTAAAAGGTTTTATGTTGGACAATATTTTTTTACAAAGTTGACTGTTGAGATTTTCTGCACTTTTCCTCCATGTTTTTCTTCCATCTGATCTGTAGTTTGAAAGGAGGAGAATTCATAGAAATTAGGATTAAAATAAAAATAATGTTCCTCTCAGAAGATCAGGGTCAGATGTCTCACATAAAAAGGGTTCACTTGCGAACAAGAACTTTTTAAAGTATAAAACTCAGCTGACAGCAACAAATATTGTCTGAAATGATTAAAAACTAAAGACATGGAGAGCTGCTTTGGTGTTTCCACAGAAGAACCTGCAGATATCTGTAAGGATTGTGTAAGCACCTGTGATGCTGACAGACGGTGGCCGCTACTTCAGTCGGTAGTACAAACTGGCTCCGTGCATGAATGCTGCACACGATGTGTGTGCACGTGACACAAGAGTGCATGTGGGATGTCCACCCAAACGACTCTCACAGCACTAACATGCACAGCACAGGATTTGGGGGATGAACAAAAGCCCATTCGACATGCCAGCGCCTCACTTTCTACACTGTCACTGACCTTAACTCTTGGATCAATGCTCACTACTACTGGTCGCCTGCAGCATACCTGTAGAAAAAATGTGCAGCAACATTTCTGCGTGGCAGGTTCAGAGTGGTCTCTACAACCTAGTGCAGACCACCTGTTGCCCCGTACAGGTTTGTCCATTTTTCACCTGCAGACAGCCGTATCCACCCGTAAGGATGGTTCAGTGATTACAACAGGTAGAGAACAGGATGACGTGCAAATCCTGGAACATCTGCTTGAGAGCAGAAAACATTAAGATAGCAGTAGGAGAACAGATGAGGAGGAAACCAGCAGACAACTGCTTACAAGCAGAACTCTGTCTTGACTTTCAGAGATCTTCTCTGAGCTGAAAGGCTTCAGACTCAGAAGATCCTGCCGTGTGCATGTTGACACGCTCTATAGAATGTATAGAGACTCTAAATACTTGAAATAAATGAAGAAAAGAGGACAAGCAGGTTTGATGAGTGCTGATGTTTTCAGATGATGCCTCATTCTGACATGTCTCTGCATACATTCAGAATCGCTTTCACTTTGATTGTCGGGTCTGTTTCTGCTGTGTAGGAACTTGAAGTCGAGGCTCTAAGAGAAAAAAGAGATGATCCAAAATCCTTTGTAAACATCTCATGATCGTGTGTGTGTGATACTGTCAGTGCTTTCAGGTGATGGTGTCACCCGTCATCACAGCATCATGACCGTGGGAGAACATTGTAATCTGTGGAGTGGAACCTTAACGTCCTACATCAGCAGAGGTTTCTGAGAACTCTTCAGAGAAAGCTGCACCAGATTCATGAATGAGCAGAGAGGCTTGCTTTTCTGCTTGACTCTTTCTCTGTAAAGACTCTCAATCATCCAGGAGTTTGGACTCTTTGAAAAGGTGCTTTGAAGTTGGTCTTTTTGCTCCAAATTAGTGAAATATAACCATAAGACGAAGCCCCTAATGAGCGAAGGGTGCATACTGTCCTCTTAAAAAAGAAACCATCAGTGCCGGCTGGACCCCGGTTTGAGTAAGCTGTTATGTGAGCAGTGGTCTAAAATTCACCGGGAAACTGGATTTGCAACCTGCAGCTCTCCTTCCTGTATTTCCTGCTCTGGGTTTCGTGCTGGTGAGTCCGCTCGCTTTGTTTTTGTGAAGCTCCTTCAGCCATTCAGCTGTTTGGGGCATTTAAGCCCGTTTAAGCAGAAGATTAAGAATTACCTCTCACAAAAAGGGAGACTGACACCCTGTGCCGGATCAAAGAATGCTCCCGCTCTCAGGTTACATCCTGGGGCTCTGGTGGAAGTCTTCACTGTCAGACCGGCTGCCATTATCCACACAGGAGCTCTGTCCTGCAACCCCGGCAGCCAGAAGATGGTCCGATAAGGTCAAAAAAGAGGATTAGTGACACAGCCCCTCCAACTCTGCACCCCTGCAGAGCTGGTTGGGGTCTGCACAGCTGAAGGATGTGTTGTGGAATGGCCCCGCCCATCATCCGCTCCTCCATCCACACTCGAGTCATCTGTGAAACCACCAAATGTCATCAGGGGGAGTGAAAAAAAGTTACCTAATTTACTCTTACGAAACTTTGGAGTAGGGGTGGAGAGATGAAGGAGCCCCTCCCCCCGTGCTGCAGACACCTCCCACCTCAGTTATATGAACTCCCATCAGGCAGAGGTCAGATAAGCGACAGTCAGCTGCAGAGCAGCAGGTTGATCTCGGTCCATCAGCAGACCCCAAACACGCACAGACATGCACTTTGATGACATCCTGAAGAACATCGGAGGCTTCGGCCGCTTCCAGAAGCTCCTGTACGTCTGGATCTGCGTGCCTCAGATCTTCCTGGCGTTCCACATGCTGGTGTCGGTGTTCACGGGGGCCGTTCCCCCTCATCTCTGCCGCTCCTCCTGGTCCTCAGAGGGGGGTCCCGCCTCTGTCAACTTCAGCTCTCTGAGCGTCCGTCCCGAGCTGGCCTGCTCCGGCCCCGGGAACCGCAGCGGGCCCGGGGGCCCCGCAGATGGACGCCAGCCCGGGACCTGCCACGGGGGCTGGGAGTACAGCACGGACACCTTCCAGAGAACCACCGTCACTGAGGTGAGTCCAGAGGAGCTTCTGCGGCTCGCGACGCAGCCCCGCCCCGCAGAGCCCCGCAGAGCCCCGCGCAGCCCCGCGCGCGCGCTCAGGAACATGCATGGGGAGGTTTGGTTAAAAGCCCGGCGGGGGTGTGAGACGTGCACGCGCTCAGTTCGTGCATGTGCTGCAAAAGTCTGCAGGCAGAGCAGCTGAACGCACAGCAGGTGAGGAGAAGGAGGTGAAGGTGAGGAGGAGAACTGGAGCTGCAGGAGGGTCTGACATGAGAGAAAATAGGATCTCCCCTATATGTGTAAAGTTCATTATAAAAATAAACTTTATTTATATAATTTATTTCAAGATTAAAAAAATCTCAACGTGTTTTACATTGAAACACAAAGTAAAACAGAAAAACAGAATTCTGAAAAAGTTATTTTGAAAAGAAATGTTTGACTTTGGTTATTCTCAGTGTATAACTCAGACATACATTGATTTATAACTCCTGCATTTGTGCATAAGTACAAAAAATACGAAATTCAAAAAAATACAATTTACACAAGCACAACTTAGAATTACATAAAACTAAATGAAGCACAAATATTTATATTAAAAAAAAAAAAAAACCTACATGAATCGCTTGTTAGACATACAAAACGGCATTTACCACAAATCAGATGTGAGACTTGTTTCAGGTCTCTCGTCCATAAATGATGCGTTTAAAAGCTGTTAGAATGCTGGGGCATCAGAGTTTCCTTTTCAGCCGCTTTGAACTTTTGAACAATATCTGGTGAAACTTGACTTTTTCTCACGTTCTTAAACACATAAGCTCAATAATTACCCTAAAAAATAATGAATTATTCAAGAATTTCACATATCGGGGTGAGACTGTTCCTCTCCGTAAAGTAACCTCCCGGTGACTGAAGAAACAGCAGAAGAAGCGCTTCAATCTCCAACAGGTAGAGGAGCCTCGCCAAAGCCAACCCGTCAGCACAGAGCAGAACCTCAGCCGGTTCTGGTCTCAGATCGCTGCTCCAGGAGGGGTCAGAAGGTCACCAACATCAAACAGTTCACCTCTGAGCGTGCACGTTTATGGTTATAGCTGGTTGACCTTCTCTGCCAAGTTTATCATTTTTTGTGTGTGAAGGGGGGGGGGGGGGGTCTTCACACCATTTGTTTTCTTGTGGTTTTTGGAATCTCTTTGAAGTTTCTCACAGTGAACCTTTTGTTAAACATAAACCTGTCTGCAGCCGCAGCATGGATTGAATTTTACTGTGCAGGAAAGTCCAGCTGTGATCTGGATATGCAGTCAGTGGAATTTTAGGTTCAACCAGTCAACTCCAAGCAGATTCTAAACGCCGCTGCAGCCCGCTATTACTATGTTAGAATACAAGCGAGTCTGCACAACTCTCTGAATCAGTTGTTGCTTTGCGCTGTGGTGGAGTGGTTAGCAGTTCAAATCCCAGCTGGGCTCTCTGTGGAGTTTGCGTGTTCTCTTCTACAGCTCCCCCCACAGCCCAAAAACTAGCTTCATATTTGTAGCCCAGGTTGCTCCTGCTGTGCATGTTTGTGTGGCTCTGCGACCAACAGACAGACAGGCAGAGGTTTGATTTTAACTTTCCAAACAAATGTTCTGATGTTCCTTTAATGAAGTGTTTTAAGGTAGCCCCCGCCGTTATTTTGAACTAACTGCAAACATCTGCATGAACATGTGTCCATGACTGAAGAACATTCTGTTGCTCCTGCTGGCAGTGGGACCTGGTCTGTGAGAACGCCAGCATGAACAATCTGGGTTCCTCCGTCTACATGTTTGGTCTCCTGGTTGGAGCTCTGGTGTTTGGAAACTTGGCGGATAAGTAAGAACCTTTAGTCTATATTCTGTTCATTACTCGAGGATTTTTGGGTTCGATATCTGTACTTTGAGATAACAGCTTTGGTTTTTCTCTCCAGATACGGTCGCAGAATCATCATCCTCATCAGTCTGGCTATCCAAGCCGTGTTTGGAACCGCCGCAGCTTTTGCTCCGAATTTCTACGTGTACACGGCTCTCCGCTTCATGGTTGGAACATCGATCTCTGGTGTGATCATGAACGCCTTCGTACTTGGTGAGCTGCACACAGGGAGCTGAGGGATGAAACATTCTGACCACAAAAGCTGAGAAATGACATTACCAAGATGAAAAGAGTAAGAAGAATTTGTGAACTGCGGTGGATGAGGTCAGGTCACGATTAGATACGGGGCTTTCTCTGTATGCTTAAGATAGAGAGAATAAAAAGCTCTGTGATGCTTTGAGCCTAACATCCTTGGTATAATCAACCAAAACTGATAGACGTCTGAATAACTGCATAGAAACACTGGAGTTATTCCTCTGTAGGATTCTCTTATCTTTACACGCCTACGTACAAATACAAGGTCATGTTAAAGCTGGAGCAGTTTGATGACGAGTCATCTGACCCGTCTGCATGTCAGTAACTTCTGATGTGTTTACAACCCTCTAATTATGTATCAAGCAAACATAAACGCTCATAAGATCAAAATATGGTTCTGTCTGCACCTCCGTCAGATCTGGTGACTCAGCCATGTCTCCGTCATGGTCGCTCTCATGGCTGGGCGGAGACTTTTCTCCACTTTCCTTACAGCGTTGCTTCAGCTGATTGAGGTTTGATCTGATGGTTGAACCTCCAGAGATCCAGAAAAGCTTCTGATCTGTGAAATACCAGCACATATTTTTCTGTGCATCCTAACCTTATCCGTCCACTTCCTGTCTGAAAGTCATTGAACCACGAGGTTTTACTCTTACAAACTACATGTTATACAGACTGAAAGAGAGCCGCATTACACAAATGAACGATTAATGGTTAACCCTTCCATGTTAGTATACCAGCATGCTGCTCATAGCTAGCACATGTTCTGAGCTGTGTCAGAACGGATCTTTCTCTATTTCCCTGTCATCCAGGTACCGAGTGGACCGGCTTAAAGCAGCGAATGCTGGCTGGTATCATCACAGACTACTTCTTCGGCTTTGGATACATCCTCCTGGCTGGTTTAGCGTACCTCATCAGAGACTGGAGAAAGCTGCAGTTAGCCATTTCAGCCCCTGGGTTCCTCTTCATCATCTATATCTGGTGAGCTACAGTCACTCGGTCCACCTGAGACTACAGAAGCGGGTTATTTAACCAGACGTTATTTAAAAAGAAATCATCAACAAGTGGCCCAAATGCTGAGCTGTTCCTCTGGGTCAATGACATTTGTTGTCGAACGTTCCGACCAGCAGGTTTACCAGTCTAGCATTTGCATTCACCATGATTCAAACGCCTTCTGTTGAGGTGTTTGGTTCTGAGAGCAGTGGATCAGAACCACCTTGATCAGGAATGTTCCTGCTCTTACTGATGAAGTGAACACGTGTTCATCTTCTAGAATCCTGCAACATTTGGGATCTAGTCCTCAGTTTATTTGGAGGTTGTCATCTGAACAACGTGTCCTCTGCTTTTCAGGGTTTTACCAAAGTCAGCTCGCTGGCTGATGGCGAACGACAGAGTGGAGGAGGCTCTGGAGGTGATAGTGAAAGCAGCACAGATGAATGGGAAGCCCATCAGCAAAGACATAGAGATGTGTCAGGTAAGCCTCTGTGGCTCGTCCTCTGGCCATGCTGTCGGTGGTCATCACTTTTGTTCAATCACCAACAATAATCTCAAACATCAAGCAGTAGAAACCATCAGTAGTAGAAGGAAAAACCTCCGGAATGCTGTCCGGAGAGACTGTAAATCCCTGCAGCTTTCAGTGTCTGAGCTGCTGTAGCTCTCGTGTTTGTCAGGTCTGGGGAGGGACATTCTGACAGCGGTAAACCCAGATCTGTGTGTGATTCACATTCATCAAGACTCCTGACTAAAAGAAAGAAGTGAAAGCATCTTGTTTTTGTCATTTCTGTGATGTTGAGCAATGCAGACAGGACAGAAGCAGTTCTAGTTTTCTTTTCTTAAGGAGGAAGTTTTTCTGCTTGTTTCTGGCTGAACGTTGGAAGCTCAACCGTCCACTGTGACGACGAAGCAGGTCTGGGTTTATGTGATGCTGGGAGCTGCTTCCTGCTTTAGAAACGGGATCTTTATGGTCGTACATTACTCTGCTTGTGTTTTCTGACGTCCCTGAACTCCATCTGTGCAGCAGTTGCAGCTCATGTTCTGCAGATGTTGATCGAGTGTTGAACGCTTTTATCTGCACGCTCAGCAAAAGTGTGACTGCAGATTGGTGCTCCTCTATATTATTAGTCCACGTCTGCCCATATGCAGGGAAAGCTTTGCAGCCGCTGAGCTTTTCGGTGAACTCCTGTCTCAGGAGAATCCAGAATGGTCGTCACACTTGAACCAATCATGTGCGTCCTCATTCTGGGTCTAAGGTTAATCCTTCAGTTAAAGCTAACTTTGTATCTGGGACAAATGTGGTTTCCCCTCAGGTGACCTGTCAGTCATCCGTCATGCTTTCTGCTCCAGTTCTAGTTTGTACAGATCCTACCAGGAGCTGCTGCTCCTAGATCCACTCTATTAGACTGTGTTTTGATAAAGAGGGGGCAGAGGTCGCTGACCTTTTAGGTGTCCAGATCTTGCATCTACAGATCATTACACATCCATCATGGACTCACAGGAGTTTCAGCAGCAAAACTGAATCCTCGAGTCTGAAGATCTTTCCATGTTCTGGTCCATCCTCTCCTGAGGTTCCAGACAAGGCTTTCATGTACAAACCACTATTCTCTGGAAAATGACTGGCTGCTCTCTCTCTGGATTAAAGCAGAAGACAGATTCCAGTTGTTGGTTTTGCTGCATCTTTGTAAAACTCAAAGATGTTTCTGAGTGTATAAAGCTTCATTAGATCCTGGAGGTGTCCATGGTTTTATTTTTCAGTTCAGAGGAAAGACAAACTGTCATGTGTGTACATCAGAGAGCAGTAGTAGGCCAGCATTGGTTTGCATTCCTGCTGTGATAGCAGCTTGTCATTTGTATTTTAAACAGCCGGTTCTGTATTTGCCTTATCACGTGACTGCAGTCTTCCTCTAACGGTCCGGCTCATACGTCAGCAGGTATACAAGGCTGATCAGAACACTGTGCTGAAGAAAAAACACTCCTTCATCGACCTGGTTCGGACCCCGACCATGAGGAAGCAGTCCCTCATCGTTTTCTACTTGTGGTGAGTAAACCAGAACACGGCCTGGGATTGGTCAGATTTCTACAGACCATCTGAGGTTCTAGAAGAGGAAACTCAGTCTTTGTTACCAATTTAAATGATCTCATGTTCTTGCACATGTGGTGTGTTTGTCAGTACCACCTTCTTTGTAAGACCCCAAATGGATTTATTGTCCGGTGAACTGTGGACGTTGAAGCAGGAATGAAAAAGTTGGGATTCAAACGGTTGATTTAGCCGAACAATATCCGACCGCTTTATCGGTCCTGTTGGGTTTGATCCCCCTGAGCTCAACACTTCTTTGGTTGGATGTTGTTGGATGGTGAAATGTTCCTGCAGCAAGCATGGAGGTGGAGTGATCATGGTGTGGGGCTGTTTGTTGTTTTAAACAGATAGAAATGTGTACTTTTTAATTCAAATTAAAGATTTTTCTGCAGAGCTTTAGGATCAGTCAGAGTCTGTGGAGATCTAAATCACCGAACCAGCAATTATTCAATTGACCGACTTCTGTGAAATAAAATGAAAATAAAGTTTTTTATGTAAAAACTGGAATTGGTTGTAAAATATCCTCCTGTATGTCTAAACCTGTCATAAAAACCAGTGGCGGGGCGATTCCATGTAACCTCAGATGAGGACAGATCTGGTCTTTTCTCTCTGAGCCTGCCGTGACCCCCCCCCAGCTCAGTATCACGTTAACAAGCCGTCCATTCACTGAATGCCAGCCACGCCTCAGCGCTCTGAGCCGCAGGGCGGAAGCAGGCGCCATATTTCAACGACAGCAGCACATTTTATGATTGGGATGATTCTAGCTGCCGTTCGTTTCGGCTGCAAGTCTGGATTTGCTGCTCCCACGATGTCAATACGTTCCCCTTGAAGAGCCTCACGGGTTACTGCGAGGCGAAGCCCTGGGGCAACTTCATAGTGATTCCATGTCTACATACGTGTTAAGGAGACACTTATCCGTGCTTATCAGAGTGACGGTGCAGATGGAGGAGCTGAGGTTACAATTACAGCTGTCGGCCTTGGATGGTCTGCAGGCTGCACGCAGCATTTCCTGCTGCCACTTTTATGGCTGACCTTGTTTTTCTGACTCCTCCTCCCTCCAGTCAGAATCCAACAGCAGTATATCTGTGGTTGTTGTAGTTTTGAAGGGAGAAAAGCGCTGGCAGCCTCCACAGCTTCTCCTCAACCTTGAGTCAAGCAGAAGAAAGTGGTTCAACTGGAATGTTTAAAAGCTCGCGGTTCTCCTGCAAACATGAAGCTTCATGTGAGGCGGTGTCACTGGCTGAGGCTTATTCTGACTTTGATCTGTCTTCCTTACAACACTCAGTCACAGTGGTATGTACAGTCAGAGGTGTACTGGTGGCTAAAGCATGGCTTGTGATGGTCATGATCAGGGCTGCTCTAATCCTGGTTCTGCACATTTACCACCATGTCTGTTTTCCAGCTCTCCCTGCACCTCTTGCTGCTCGTTACCTGGATCAGGTGTGCTCAGTCAGAATGTGAGCACACCTGAGTCCTTTAATCATCAGCAAGGGGGGAAGGAGGAGCTGAAAAACAGGTCATGATGGTTCAAGGAGACAACCTTGAAAAAAGCTCTTTCTGGTGAAGCCGAGGGTGAAGCCCCACTCCCATCATCTCTGTTCCCAGTCATCTTCTCATCTTGATGCTGTTTTTAAACAAAATCTAAAATCTGTGTCGTTTTCTAGGTCACAGTTTCTGCAGAGTTCATTAGAAATTCATTTCTGAGTAGTGGAGTATTAGAGGCGGGACTGTTGGCAGGCGACAGTCCCGCCTCTAATTCCCATCATCCATCTGTTCACACTATCTCCTGCTAACTTATAGACCCTCACAACTCTAAGTTAACATGAGCGATATCAGAACTATCCAGCTGTTTAGATCCAGATTCCAGCTCAGATGAGGAAAGCAAAGACGTTCATGGATCTATTTGTCTGTAAGTGGACGATCAGAATGGAGCAGAGCAGGGAGACTGTGGCCTGCCAGTGTGATTTTCTACATCACAAATAAGCTGTTTTTAAACAGCATTTGTGCATCTGGTCCTGATTCATAATAATTTAAAAAATTGAATTTTCAGAAATCCAACATAAGCTTGATTTTCTTCATATTTGTCCTCTATCATCAGACAAATGCCACAAGAACATGTTGAAACTCCAAAAAACAGTTTTCTTTAGAATGGGTCTTTAAAGTTTTGAAATAAAAGGAAATTAAAAAAGAATTCAGATGAATCCTAAAATAAGACTTCCGACTTTGGTTTGTGTTTCACTCTTGTTCATTCCAGTTCAGTCAGAGTTAGTGATATGTGATGATCATGATGGAGCTGTGGAATAACAAAAAATAAACAGCATCCAGAAAACTTCATCTTCGTTAGAGATGGAAACTTTCTGATGGAGTTGATTGAGCAGAGATCAGAACCTGAACAGGATCACCAGCACCAGACGACACCGTCTGAACGCAACCTAACCTTTACCAATAAACTCTAGACGTTTCTCAGGGCAGCCAGACTTTACAGAGGAACAGACATCCTGAGAAAATCTAACTGAGAACTTCATTTTTCATATCTTTGGAGTCTGTGATTGTAACTAAGAGAATATCTGAAATAATCTGTTTTGCGTCACAGACAAACTAAGCGATAAATGAACAGACAGGGCTGTTTGAACAGTTACGCCCACCTCAACATGACATTATTGAGGTTTCAGCACCACCTGATGGTCTGTCGAGGAACATGACAAGTGTCCTCATCTTCAGTCAGAATGCAGTCTTGGACAAACTGGATTTATTTATTGTTCCTCTAACAGAAACTTTTCATGTGTCCGTGTTGAACAGGAGTCCTGAAAGCTGCTTTTTCTGTTTCCAGGTTCGTCAACGTCCTGGTGTATTACGGCCTGTCTCTCAACATCTCTGATTTTGGAATGAACATCTACTTGACACAGTTGATCTTCGGCCTGGTGGAGATGCCCGCTCGCACCATCACCCTGTTCACTCTCAACCGCTCTCGCAAAATCTCCCAGCTGGCGTTCCTGGCAGTGGGTGGCTCGGCGTGCCTGCTCACCATCTTCATCCCCAGCAGTCAGTTTGCACCCATCTTCTTTCTCTCTCTGTTCTCTTCTCCTGTTTCTCATCTTCTTCTTTCACGTTCCTGCAGGACTCTTCATCGTGAAAACAATCCTCGCCATGATTGGAAAGTTCGGGATCACAGCTTCTCTGTCCATCATTTACGTCTACTCAGCTGAGGTCTTCCCAACAGTGATCAGGTGAGACTCAGATGCTTGGATTTGACCAGTTGAAGTAACACTTTAGAAAGAGGAAGTGCCACTGAATCCAAAGCAGCTCTGACAGCTGACATGAGCCGTACCCAGCAGCTATGACTGACTTTTTCAACATTCTGGACTTTCTGAGGGTCATGGAGCAAAAAGAGACATTTTCAGACAGAAAGAAGATTTCCCAGAAAAGCTGCTTCCTCCTTGTCATGAAGCTGAGAGACAGAAGGGACCAGAGCAGTCCTGGTGGAGCCCCTTACCCCCCCAACAGAGCACAAACAAAATGAAGGTTTTCTAATGCAAGTGTGCATCTAGTCATGACAGGTTACTGCGAGAGTGTTAGGTTTAAGCAACCTGAGACAAGAAAGGAAGACAAGAGAGGATCAGTTCTTGAATCAGATTTGACTCGCACAAGGAGAACAGACAGAGAATGTTCAAACCAGTCTCCACCATGCTCTGAAGATCTTGGTCCAGGCTTCCCATATTTATAACCTTTTTGGGGGTGGTCTTAGTTATATTTACATTTGCTGCTCTAAGGAGGTGGAAGGAAGAAACAGCCACAAACTGGTTCTTCTAACATTAAGGTCACAGTTTATTACTATTACTATCAGTTAATGTTGCAGTTCAATGCAATAGGTCGGTGTCAGTCTCTTCAAGTATCTGTATTATGTCAGCCTCCAGACAGCCTTCAGCTTAGGATGACTGCAACCTTCCAGACAAGAGCCGAGCACGACCTCAACAAACAGAAAGAGAGAAAAGGTTAAGATGAGAAAAGCAAATATGAGAGAAATGTATGTACAACTCTATCAAAGAGCAAAGCATGCAGAGAAAATTCTGCATTGGCTAAATGAATGACCTCTATCCATGGACATAACCTGCTGAACCTACAGGTCACCTGTTGGTTGCTGGACCACAGACTCACACACACCTAGAGGCAATTCAGGAGCATCAGTAAACCAATGAAGCATGTCTGTGGACTGTGGGAGGAAACCAGAGTTCCTGGAGAGAAATCCCTCACATGCAGGGGGAGAAGAGAAAACCCCACACAGAATGACCCAGTTGGGATTTGAACCACGGCCCTCTTACTGGGAGTTGGGAGTGCTAACCACTAGCGGAGCTCGCTAATCAGTTTCAAACAGTCTTTTGTTTTAATTCTTTGACAACAGAGAAATCATCCTGAAATTAGCAAAATGTTCTTTTGTTTTGATCTGGATCATGATCCAGAGGAGCTCATGCTGTTGACCTCAGCTTGTATAGATCCACAGACACTAGACTGACACTAGACAGACTCTGCCTTTTGACCTCTGAGCCTCATGGTGGTGTAGTGGTCAGCGCTCTGGCCTCACAGCCAGAAGGCATCGGTTCAAATCCCATCACTGATGGCAAGAGTCCACATTACAGATGAGTGAAAGGTTGCCTCGTGCCTCCTCATCATGATGAAAGTTTCTGAGATGCTCTGGAACTTTCATGAACATCCACCTGAAAAGGTATCAGAAGTACATCCAGAATCTAAGGACTCCCAAAACCAGACGGTCAGCTTTGAGAAGTGCTCCAACAGCAGCAGATCATCAGTCAGTCCATGCACTAGAACTGTGTATCTGATGATCAACAGACAAATAACACATTTGTCAAATAAAGGAAGTATGTCATCAGGATGAGCTTGTGTCCAGCATGCCAGTTCCCTGGAGCTTCAGGGTCATCTTCATTCACCTTTTCAAAAATGTAAGTAAGGAAAAACGATGTCAGAGCCGCCGGCATGAGAGCGAGTTATTTCTGAGATCCAGATCATAAACTCCACCTCAGTGCTGAAGACGGTTACAGCTCCATTCCCACAAAGTTGCCCAAAAGGTTTCAGTTCTAAAATAAAAACTGTAAGATGTGAATCTCAGAGTGGGAGAGATTCCAGGAGGATCCTCTGTGCTCCTGTTCTTGGCCGTGGACCCCGCCTCTGGCTCGTCTTGACTGTGGACCTCTCCTCACCTGTCCTCAATCCTATCTGAATGTTCTCTATTCAAATACGTAATTGGGCAGTTAGATAAGCTAATCTTCTGTACTAGTCCGGGTAAATCTCCTGGGATAGGATCTCTCCCTCAGGTGGACATCCCTAATGGTTCCTCTTTTCTCCTGAATCAGGTTTTTTAGGAGTTTGTTCTTACAGGGAAGGAGGATCTAAGGGCAGGATAACCAGTTTAATTTAGTCTGTTTAGTTTTTAGCTATTCTTTATATTTTACGACTGACCGTCTGCTTCAGTAAAATTACTGGTCTGAAGCCTGGTGAGGAGATTCTTTTGTGATATTGGGCTATATAAACACAACTGAATAGTTGGTAATACAGGAAGTGAGGTCAGAAAGCTATCCTCTGCATATCTGACATCCAGAACTCCTAACCATGATTTATTTTCTGAGGTTTGTATTTGTTTCCCCTAAAACCATGTTAGACATTTATCCTTTTCTATGCTCTTTTTCCTAAATCTTTGACTTAAACATTTACAGAACGCAGATCTAAAACCGGACCTTTCATCTTCTCTTGAACTTGCAGACAAAATGGGATTGGGATAGGATCCATGTGTGCACGGACCGGGGGGGTCTTGGCTCCCATGATGTACCTTCTAAGGAGCATCAGTCCTCACGCTCCCATGGTTCTGAGCGGCCTCTGCCCGCTGGTGGGTTCCGCCCTCACGCTGCTGCTGCCGGAGACAGCCAACAAGCCCCTCCCTGATACGATTGAGGATGTTGAGGGGGTGATCCTCAGGTGAGACTTCCATTTTGATGACTGCCATTGCTGTTGTCACCGACCCATCTTTGAGGGTCAGCGCAGGTCAGGCTGAAATGGCAAACGTGGTTTCTACTGGCAGAACCAGCAACGCTTATGGATCAAACCATTAATGAAGGATGGGGGCGGGGTTATACCATAAACTGAGGGCTGGAATAAAGTCGCTCTGGTCTTGGCTTCCATGAGGTTCCTGTAATTTCAGTTTGGGATCATTCTCCTTTGGCCTCACTGATGAAATGTGTCGTCAGAGATCCTTGTCAGAGGCCAACAGGTCATTGAGAGCTGGGACGAACTTTAGATTTATGTTGAAGTGTAAGCTCTCTGGACTCACCCACACACACTAGGACCTCCTAATCTTTTAAAGTGTTCATGAAAACCAGTTTTTCTCTGGACTCCGGTCACTTTTTTCATTCAAATGTTAAGTTCAGTTGTTTTAATTTCCAGGTTTTAAATGTCCTTTTTTGTGTTTTTGTCTTTTCAGTGATGAGGATGATGCTGTGAAAACGGTCATGTTTGACTTGCCTCTGTCAAAGTCAGCGGCACCAGAAAGCACCAGGACAGAGTAGCAGCCACCAGATGGCGCTGCTTCATTTCAGTATTTTGTTTATTTTTGTCAAAGACAGAAGTCTCTTCTTCCAGTGGAAGTGTCTGTTAGATTTGTTTTTCATAAATCTTTGCAGATGAGCCAATTTACAGAAGCTGAATCAATAACAAGGAAGTGTTTTTACTTTCTTTTTTGTATATGTCCCTGTAAGATATCCTCTTACAGGATCAGATCTAACATTTCTGTGACTCACTCTCTACGAGCAGGAAGCTGACCATCATTGTTTGTTCAGGAGCTGAAGATGGTTTTGGTTTTTTTATTGAACTTTGTTTCCTGAACCTCTCCAGACCAGAGTACAACCTCTCACATCTGAGACCCGGGGGGGGAGAACCTGTAGGAGGATCTGTTTGCTGCTTATTGGTTTAACCTCTGTGTAACATGAAGACTGCTGCATGTGCTGGATCAGAAAGATTTTATTCTTCTTTCATCATGATTCATGAAGAGATGGATTTGTTGTGAAGGATCTCGTTGGCTTGTCATGGGCCTGCTGTGACCCACCTGTTGTAACTGTTGATAACCTGACTGGAACGTGGAGAACACATTTCAGAACCTTTCAGATCAACTACCTTCTCCTCAGGTGCAGTGAAGTCTCGTTTTATTTCATGTACTGATGTTCAATCTTCTTGTATCCAACCTCACTTACAGGAACAACATTTAACTGTAACATGAATCAAACCAGACTGACAAAACATCTGAAAAACTCACACTTTAACACACAGACAGGTAGAAAATATGAACTCCCATAACATACAATATCTCACTGCTTCATTCCAGTGAGTGTGGTCATTCCATATCAAAATAAAGGTCAAATGTTGCACTCACCAGCACAGGTCTTTTATTCTTTCAAAATAAATCCAGCCCTCTCCTTCCCTGAGTTAGAATAAATGCTCCACAGTTTTTCTTCTCCTCCTGTTGACATTGAAGGAGAAAACCCGGAATCAAGGCGTGAGACAGATTGTTACAGGATAAAACACAATAACCCAATTAACCTTGTGCTATCCTATGGGTCCAGGTGACCCGACCCTTACATGGATGTGATTCCTCCCATGACAAAGGTGGACAGGATTTCATGTCTACCACTGACACCAGAGAAGAAAGAAATCCTTGAAAAAAAATTCTGTGTAATGTCTGTGGGTCCAGATGACCCCACTTTTAATGTAAACATGCTTAGGATAGCACAGGGGTTACAAGGTCAAATTAATCCAACTTGGGAGTTTAGCTGACCCAAAGAAAGAATCAATGAAAAATATGTATTCAGACAGACCCACCAAAGAGGGATACCATATACAAACGCAGAAGACATTACAATTATTCATTTTCACTTGTGAAAATAATGTTTTTATTGTCTCAAATTGAGGCATTGTGGCTGAGAGGAAACTATTTCCAAGTCCCTGACTAAATAGCAGCTCAAACACGGTACCAGAACCGGGTCAGGGTACCGGTGTGCTCCGATGAACAAGAGGCACTGAAAACGTCAAAAGTGAGGCGGAGGGGTTCTTAATGCCGACTTGATGTCCCGGGAACAAGGATGTTGTTATGGGAGCAAGAGAGCGCAGACCAGAGAGAGATCCAGAGAATTGAATCACCTGGCCCAGGTGCCACTAAAACTATGCAGCCCCCAAATAAAGCGCTGCCTACTCACAGCTTGAGAGTCCATTTTCATTTGTTCTTCCATGAGAGCGACCCAGCTCCTGTCATGTGTTATGCAATGAAAACCAGCCCCACAGTTGATCTCTCAGCTGGAGCGGCGTCCCGCCTCCAATTCTTTTACCGGAACTCCACTCGGACGCCCCGCTTACTTTCACCCCGCCTTAGAGTAGCATGGAAGAGAGACAAAGATGGGAGACTTGGGGTGATTAAGGATTGGGATGGCAAATAGCTTTCAGTGGTGTAATGGAGAGAACACTGAAGAGACAGACAGAAAGATAGATAGATTGAAGAGGAAGAAGACTGGAAAGGAACTCGGTCCAGATGATATACTGTGGAGGTATAGAAGTGGAACTACAAAGGTTTGAACTGTGAAAATGTTCATGTTTGTCTGAGAAAAGTGTAAGGAATTGTACGACTGAAAACATCTGTGATTCTGTTCCCCAGATGTGTCCTTTTGCAGGTTATTTATAGAACATGTCTCCTGCATAAATGAGGGAACGCTGCTGCTTCCTGAGCTCTCTATGAGCTCTTGATTACAGAGTGAAGCTGTTGAACCTTTCCTGCTGTTTCCCCCTCGACCGTAGTCGAGGAGCAGGGGAGATTTTCTCCAGGGCCGAAGGTTGGTTTTCCTCCGGGGTTCACTTCCCGTCTTTGGGTCCTCAGATTCTTTGGAGCCGAATAATTACACTTCGTTGTTATAGAGGAACTGATTTCTTTATTACTTTTACTTGCAGACCAAAAACGTGAACAACTGTCCGCACGCTAATGTGCGCGCGCGCCCCCCCCTTTCCTTTCTCTCTCTCTCGCTCCTCGCAGAGCGCGCTGCTCCTCACATGCACACGCGCCCCCCAGCCTCGCAACAAGCCGAGATGCAGAAGCCGGAGCACACACTCATCTCACAACACTACCCCCACCCTGGATGGCAATGAACAATTCCACTCCAGCATAAGTTCCACAAACTAGTACACAATCCCCTCATACGCAAACTTGAAAACAATTAAGAGGTAGTAGTGTCTATTACAAGTGGAATTTATAATCTAGAACATGAGATTAGCTGTCGACTTAGTGCAAAATTAGCTGTAATAAGGGTGTACGGCCTGAATAAGAAATGCACTGTATATACATATTTTCCCTTTTTTTTTTCTTTTTTAGAACCCAAAGGAAGGTTGCTTTTTAACAGACAAATAAAACATATAACTGGATTAGAGTCACAAATGGTAACTTTAAAGTCTCTAGTATGGACAAGAACTGCTGGATGTTGCTCACTCAGTCAACCAGTCACCATACCGTCAGGTATTCTGCGCTGACGTCTCGGTCGCTGGTTCCTGAAGGCTTGATCGGGTGACTCCCCAATTCCACCCCCACCATGACCAAATATCACATGGGAAGGAGGGGATGGGAGAGACCCGACCACCATGGGATCAGCTGCAGCTAGAAGCGGTGACTGGGAACAGTTGGAGTCATCAGCGGTGACAGCAGAGAAGAGGTTGTGCAGGCCGAGGTCCTGTTCCTCAAGATCTCCATCCACAGCGGGTGGGGAAACCTCTGTAGGCGACCAGTGCTGCACCTGACTCTGAACCCACGAAACGTCCAGTGGTTCACGGCTGCGATAGGGCTTCAGTTGGTCGTGATGAACAACTTTTACTTTGGATCTGGGGCTCTTCTGAATTCTGTAGACCAGATCATCTAGTTGTCCAAGAACAAAGAAAGGGCCTTCATAGGAGGGCAAAAACTTTTTTACTTTGTTCTTGACCCGCCGTGCGCCCTTTATAAGGTACCACACTGCATCTCCAACTTTGTATTGTGTATGGCAGGCATTTTGTCGTAATGTCTTTTTGCTCGTGTGACTGACTCTCCAAGGCCTCTCGAGTGATTTGATGAGCCAGTTCCAGCCGCTGGCGCATTTGTTGCACATACTCAGGGGCAGAGAGTGCATTGTCAGAGTCCGGGGGAAGACCAGCTACTAGGTCTATAGGTTCTTATTTCACGTCCGAACATCATGAAGTTTGGCGTGAAACCTGTTGCACTGTGCCTGGTCGCTCTGTAGGCCATGACTGCATACGGGATCATCAAGTCCCAATCCCAGTGGCAACGTTCAGCTGTTGAGGCTAGGATCTTTTGAAGTGTTGCGTTGAATCTTTCGACTTGGCCGTCGGACTGGGGTCTGAACGGTGTTGTATGAGTTTTGTCTATGCCAAACAAATGGCACATTTCCTGAAAAACTTCAGATTCAAAATTGCGCCCTTGGTCACTGTGCATGGAATACGGCATCCCATAGCGACACACCCATTCTGAGGCAACAACCTGAGCAACCGTGACTGCTTTTTCATCGGGATAGGAAACGCTTCAGTCCATTTGGTGAAATATTCTTGGATAACAAGAACATATCGATTTTTGCGGTCAGTCTCATTGAGTGGTCCCATAATGTCCAGTGCAATACGCTCCATAGGGGCTCCCACTCTGACAGTTCCCATGGGAGCTCGTGGCATCTTCTGGGGTCTGGCCCTGCATGCACAGCTGGTGCAGGTCCGGCACCACATAGCCACATCCTCCCTCATGTGGTACCAGTAGTACCTGCTTTGCAGCCTAACCACTGTACGTTCAATGCCAAAATGTCCCCGACTGGCCCCTCATGCATCTGACGAATTACATCAGGCTGTAGTTTGCGTGGCATGACTATCTGTGGGTAGAACTGGGTGTCATTTAGGCAGTAAAAACGTCGGACTAGGACACCATCTTTGAAGTACAACCTTTCACCACTGCTCCAGTATGTCTTTAGTGGCTGGGCTGTGTGGGGAAACGATGGTCCAAGAGGGGCGCTCAGTGTTGGCCTCAAACCACGCTCGAATCGGTGAAATATCAGGGTCAGCAGCTTGGGCCTCACGTAGCTCCGTCATGGTGAAACCATGAAATGGGGTAGTCTCGCTTGTGTTTGTGGCATATATCGTTGCTTTCTGCTTCACCATGTCTGTTTTAGCCTTTTCGTCTCCATTTACCCCCACCGGACTCACAGTGGTGGTGGTTGTTGAGTCTATCTCTACCCCCACCAGACTTGACGACAGGGACCTGGAGTCGGAGGCTATATCATGAGTCGCCTTATGATTCATTTTAGGCTGTGGGGAGTAGTCCGGTAGATTACAAGGGCAAGATTGACGGCAGGGCCTACGGGAGAGACTGTCGGCATTGGTGTGCAAGCGACCCGGGCGGTGAATGATCTCAAAGTCATATTCAGCAAGCTTCTCCAGCCACCGGGCTAGCTGACCTTCTGATTCTTTTATTCGCGTTAGCCAACGTAAGCTGCTGTGGTCAGTGCGTACTTTGAATGACCGTCCAAGGAGATACTGCCGGAAATGTGACGTGAACTCAACAATAGCCAGGAGCTCCCTTCTGGTTGTACAGTAGTTCTGTTCAGTTTTATCCAGTTTCCGGCTGCCATAAGCCAACACACGTTCAACACCCTCTGGACTTGTGACAGGATTGCCCCAAGGCCAGTGTCGCTGGCATCCGTGTCGAGGATCATCTCGCCATGATCTAGCGGGTAACCAAGACAGGAGCAGTGGTCAATCGGTGTTTAAGTGTTTCAAAAGAAGCTTGGTGCTCAGTCCGCCAGTGAAAACGTACATTCTTCTTTGTCAGGTTGTGTAATGGCTCAGCGATAGAAGCAAAATCCTTCACAACTGCGATAGTAGAAGGCAAGGCCAATAAACGTCTCACATCCCGAATAGATGTGGGAACGGGCCATGCCTGCACCTTAACAGACTTTGTCTGGGGTCGGTGGCCAACACGTTCCTCTGACACAATATGACCAAGGTATGAAACTCCATGAACGGGCGAAAAAGAAGCATTTGGTGGGTTTAAGCTTTAGGTTGGCTTGCTTGAGTCTTTGAAACACTTGATCCAGCCTCTGTAGCATCTCAGGAACGTCCTTGGCTAGCACAATGACATCATCGAGATAAACAAGACAGGTCTCCCACTGCATACCTGCCAGGACACGGTCCATTAAACGCTGGAAGGTGGCGTGTGCGTTGCACAACCCGAAAGGCATTACATTCCATTCAAAGAGGCCATTTCGAGTGCAGAAAGCAGCGGCACGGCGGGCTCGTGGTGAGAGTTCAACTTGCCAGTATCCTGAAGCAAGATCCAAGGTGCTAAACCACTTTGCAGCAGCGAGCGTGTCCAGGGTGTCTTGAATGCGTGGTAATGGATACGCATCTTTGATGGTGCGGTCATTGAGTGCCCTGTAATCAACACACAACCGATAACTTCCATCTTTCTTACGCACCATTACTATGGGAGACGCCCAGCTGCTGTGGCTGCGGGTGGCAAGACCACTTTGTAGACTCTCGCTGATCTGTTGGTCTGCACACTGTTGTTTCTCACCAGCCATCCGACGAGGAGGTTGCTTGACTGGAGCACCAGGGCGTGTTACGATGTCATGCTGAATCAAGCTGGTTCGGCCCAAGTCATCCGGTCCCTTGGAAAAAACACTGCCATATGCACATAACAAGTCTGTTAGCTGAGCTTTTTCAGTTTCATTAAGTTGGAGGGAACTCTGGGCATAAAGCTCCTGAAGATGCTCTGGGACTGCGGGCAGGTTGACTTCAGAGGTTGCAAGGTCATTGGATGGAGGGATAGTCTCTGCTGGCTGGAAGAGCCTGCTATAGCACCTCCTTTAATAGTCACAGGTTGTTTCCAGGGTTAAAGAGGCGTAGTGGCACAACCTTGGTGAGCCGGGCATCAACCAAGACTCTAGCGAGGAGAATTTTATGCTTTTCCACAAAGCCTTTGGTGGGGCTGAGCATCATGACCCCTTTTTCATCCTCTCCAAATTTTACAGTCCCTTTAACCAAGTACTCTTGGCCAGGCTCCACCACTACAGTTCGGGCTACTCTCGCAGCGTGTGATCTTGGAGGAGCCTCTTGTTGAAAGTAAGGCACCTCCTCACCAAACAAGATAATGCGGTGCTTACCAAAATCGAGGCGGGCTTCAGCTTGAATGAGGAGGGGTGACCCAACAACACATCAGTGCCAGCTATGTCTGCAACAAGAAAGTTTACTTCCACCTGACGGCGGTTGATGTTGACGGGAAGCTTGGTCTCACCTAGCACGGGCACGTCCCCGGGTCCCACCCCCAGTAAAGTCTCCACAGCAGATGAAGTCAGTGAGGGTCTCACGTCGGGGTGAATGGTGTTAAAATGGTGTAAAGGTAACACGCTTCTCCGAGCTCCACTGTCCAAGACTGCACACACCTCCAGTCCATAGATGCTCATGCGAATTGCCATTTCACAACCTTGGGCGTTGAGGTGGACAACACCGGGCTTTGACCTTTCACCTGGAGCACTTGGCATGAATGTATTAGTCTTCCTTGCAGGGGATGAGCATTGGCGTTGTTTGTGGCCCCACCCACCACAATTATGGCAGCGGATATCTCCCTTTTTAAAGTTGTTGCGCGGCCTTGGTGTGTTGGCCGGTGTAAAGGGAAAACCGGGGTAGGTGAGAGGATTGGTGAAGGGAAATTGGAGCAGAAACGGTCTCGCTTTTCTCCCTGATGACAGCGGTGCGGGGTTTACGATCGGGGATGTTACGAGCCCCGACTGCATTACGCTTGTGACATAGGAAGCCGCTCTTTTTGTGATCTCGTGGCGATGAGCTATCTCATAAGCTCTAGCTAAGGTGGGTGGTCGTTTTTCTAACAGTTTCTGAATTATTTCAGCATCACCAAGACCATTAGTGAAAACTTCAATGGCTATAGCATCTTGTTCAGCTTCTGATCGGTCCCCATAAGCTACAGCTACTTTGCCATAAATGTCATCCCTGAACACGTGAAGAGGCTCACCTGGCATCCGAACTCTCTGTCTCAGTTCCACCGCTGCAGCAGCAGCATGATCTGAGGAAGGTCCATAAGCAGTTTCCAGTTCATCCAGCAGGCGGCGATAGTCCCACCTGATGGAGCGAGGGTTTCGGTGGATGATGGCTCCTGCTGCTCCAACCAGGCAGTACTTGAGCTGGGCTGTCATTGTCTTTTCGGACCAGTGGTTAGCCTCTGCACAGTTTTCGAAACGGTGTAAAAACTCTCTCCAAGGTGTGCTGCCATCATAGGAGTCTGGACGCAGAGTAGGAACCTTCTCTCTAGGATCACAGTCCTCCTCACTGTCTAAAGGAGCAGGCTGCACTTCAGACCTGAAGCCATCCTCTGATAATTGTCCATATTTGTAGGTTTCGTGTGGATGAAGATATTGCATGGGGCGCGTCCATGTGGCTGGCTGGGACGGGGCTGGTGTGCTATGCACAAACTTTTCCATGTGGCAGGGGGAAAACGGGTTTGAAGCAGGATACTGTTGTTTAAATATCATCGTAGGAGCTGGACGCCAAGCATCAGGACTACAACTTTGACTGTTGGCCTCTAAAAATGGGTTTGTACAGGCAGACAGAGTGCTGAGGCGATGGGGCAGTGCAAACAGTTCTTCTCCCTTAGCTAGTGAGTTAGCATTAGCAGCACAGCTTTCATCACAGAGAAAGGGGTTGTAATGTTCACATTTAGCCTGAGCCTTGTTTTCATGGGTATTCCCAGCTCCTTGTTTGTCCTCTTGAACATTGGTGAGTGACATAAATGGATTGGAATATGTGGTTTCAATATGCCCGTAGGCTTCGTGGGGCTTGCGGGCGGCCGCCATCTTAAGTCGTTGTTTACAGTAGTATTTCGAGTTCTGCTAGTCGCTTTGCTTTAAAGTTTATGTTCCTTTGTTTATTTGTTTTTCCTCTCTTAATTCTTAATGCTCACCGCTCCACTAACAACTGAGGGTCCCTTCGTGGTCGCCAGTGTTGAACCTTTCCTGCTGTTTCCCCCTCGACCGTAGTCGAGGAGCAGGGGAGATTTTCTCCAGGGCCGAAGGTTGGTTTTCCTCCGGGGTTCACTTCCCGTCTTTGGGTCCTCAGATTCTTTGGAGCCGAATAATTACACTTCGTTGTTATAGAGGAACTGATTTCTTTATTACTTTTACTTGCAGACCAAAAACGTGAACAACTGTCCGCACGCTAATGTGCGCGCGCGCCCCCTCCCCTTTCCTTTCTCTCTCTCTCGCTCCTCGCAGAGCGCGCTGCTCCTCACATGCACACGCCCCCCCCCAGCCTCGCAACAAGCCGAGATGCAGAAGCCGGAGCACACACTCATCTCACAACAAAGCTGTGATTCAACAGCAGTTTTAATGTCTGATGTGGTCAACAGTGTGGTGGGACGCTGGGTTTCTCAGAATATTTGGTTTAGTTTGTTGTTTGCAGGAGTCAAGATTTCAGCCTCAGAAACAGACTCCCCTTCACATACGGCTTTTTATCCCATCCAGTGTTCAAAAGAAACTGATACATGAATGCACCATGTTTCTGAATGCTTTGTGATTGTTTTAGAAAAATAAACATTCATGCTTTCTGTGCTTGCCAAATATTTTTGTTTAGTTGTATAATTTTCTTTCCATTTTGAAAGAAAAATTAGAAACTGAAATGGCTTTCCCCTAAAACTCCAGCAAGTTTGAAGTGAAGTTGAGATTTCCTGAAGCTCATGAAGGCAGCAGCAGCTTCATTATGCGGATCTCGTGGCGCCATCACGCAGAGTTCCGCGCGCTTCCTCAGCTCAGCATCATCAGCATCTTCAGGTTTCTTCACGGCGCGTGGAACCTGGAGCCGCGCCCACCGGTAAGTGTCTCCGTTTGCACGTGCCGCTGATTCGCTGCGGGGTTTTAACGCATGCGCTTTTGGGCTGGTTCCCGTGATGATCAGCGGAGTCAGATGGAAGGCGAAGCCTGTCAGAGCGTCTGCGCTTCTGGACGCTCGTCCTCTGAGCCTCTAGTTTTCTGTTGAACCACTTTGATCAGAATCCGGTTCTGTCAGATGTGAACAGATCTGAACTGGTTCCCTGGTCCTCCCTTCACCGTCATGGGACAGGCTGGAGGACATTCTCAGGACCCTTGAAGGTATGGTGAAGGACTACACTTCACCTGCATCAAACTTCCAGTTCTTTGCCACGTCTCTGTGAAGTCAGACGGATGTGTCTGCACTTGTAGGTTCAAGTGTTTCTTCAAGTGAACCTTTCTGTTCCTGACAGAAGGAGGTCTAAGAACCATGTTGATGACATCGACATGGCTTTGGTTAACACAGTAATTGATGCGATCCTGAAACCATATACACTGAAAAAAGTAAACCTTTGCTGTCATCAGTTTAATGAGTTTTTCCTCATTTTATTAATCTGAAAATATTAATTTACTCTTTTAAATGTAATCTTTTTAAGTTATGCTATGTATCTTTCATGATTTTTACTTTAATATAACGTAAATGATAGCAGGTCACCAAAGTGGATTTTTTTACATTTCATGAAAGCAATATTATTAGGTTGAATTGGACATGCGCATGCGCACTATGAAAATTAATTTTGGCGGGCCGTAGCCTACTTCAGCCATTTTGTGAACGGCTGTTTCAGTGCTGGACTACAACTCAGAGCGACAAGTTGCCTGGGTAGGTAAAACAAATACAATAAATAAAATTTTTTGCTTCAATTTAGTATTTTTATCCGTGTACATTCACACGATAATTTATTTTTCTGCCTGGACATTTTCAGACGACGTTTGTGTGTTCCCAACCTCCACTCAACTCCGAGTTGATTTCATAGAAAGTTCGGGAGAGAGGAGCAAGCGACACAGGAGCGCCTTGTAAAGGTACGTTTTTCATTCATTCTTTCTTTCTTTCTTTTTTTTTTTAACTCTTAGAAGAAAATTATTATTAAAAATATAATTTACATTTTCCTAAGCTTACACGGTTTGAGTTTTCACCAAGCGTAGCAAGCACTCTTTCTGCTGCAAATGTAGATTTTAGCTGTTATCCAAAATGAACGTAACAATTTTAAATTAGGCTGCCATGGATGCATAGTTTATTTACTCATTTAATATGGATCGGAATCACTTTATTGGGGGATATTACGAGCTCCTCGGCCGACAATAATAAAAAAAAAGTGTAAACGTTTGCTCCCGGCAGGAAATGGGGCGAGAACAACTTTTTGATGGGGAACCCATTGATCTAACTCCGTATTGACACTGGTCTGTGTGCAGTAGTCTTCGTTGCATTTTTTGGGGAGTCTTTCAAACCGCTGCTGGTTGTTTGTCTCCGGTTCCCTGCCTTCCCCGGGCTACCAAATGAGTTGTTTGTCTGGTCACTTCCGCTAATAGTTCTTCCCGCTATCTTTGCTAATAAATCAAAAACCTTGGCAATCACGCCCGATGCCCTCACCTTCCTCACAGAGTTATTGTAAAATGCATGTTTGATTTCATAAATAGTATGTTTGTATCGTCCATTACGAAAATGAGCGCCGAAGATATCCGCGGTGTTTTAGTTTTGTTTTGAAAGTACAAAGGAAGTTTTATTTTGAAAAACGGACCTGGCTTTATGCCGGAGAATTGACAGTGACAACGCGCTGAAATTGAAGTCATGCGTAAAACTTTGCAGAGGGACGGATGTCAGGAACAGACGTGACAAAGGTGATATTTACGTTCGGATTGATTATTGAGCGTTCTATCTTTTGTGTCAATGCAAAGTAACGCAGATGGACTGTAAATGAGCCTTTGACACAGTTACGTGTTTGCTGTTGTGGTTTAGTAGCTGACGTACAATGTTAAACAACAGAAAATAATTAGCGCGCAGCGTTGTTTTTCAACAAACGTTAACACCCGGATTTTATTTAATTTATCAAGGACAGTAACTTTCGCTAGCCTCTGGGTCCATAATCCAAACAAATCACTCGTCACGCATCCATCCCGTCATCAGTAAGTGACACGGCAGTTTTTTTTCCCCCTTCAAACTTTATTTAACAATTGAAGACATCATACAACAAATTCCATCTTAAAGAAAATTTAGTTAGTTAGCATTTAAAAAAACAGAGCATCAGCCCCTTGAGATGTACTCGAAATATGCACATATAAGGAAAAAAAAACCTATATATATATATATATATATAGTTTGTGTATGCATAAATACTAAGGGTTTTCATATAAGCTATTGTCAACAACAAAGGTGAGAATGTTTTCTAGCTTTTTTGTTAACATGAATTTCAAAGGATCAAAATATAAACGAATCTCTTTGTGAAATGTAATTAAGAGCGGTCTGTTATTTGAATATCTGTTTTAATGAATATGGAACTTTCTTAAAATTATCAAAACATTAAAAACTAAATCAAATGTTTTGTTGTTTGAAAGTACTCCAAAAAGAATGTGTGTGTGTCCCAATTTTACTAAAACGGAGAATTTTGACGAGCACCAGAAATAAGCCTTCCCAAAAGCTATTATCATATGCAGTCAAAAAACAAATTATCTATTGTTTCTATATTTTCTTCACAAAAAAAAAAAAAAAAAAAAACATGAGTTGTCTTGAAAACAGAACCGTAATCTTAGAAGTTCTTTGCAGGGGTATACATCATTTATTATTTTAAAATCAACTTCTCTTGACTTTGGAATGATTAGGTATTTAATAAATTGAAATGCCACCTGAATTGACATGGCAGTTATATTAAACGTGTTTGAGATTATCAAGGCGGACGCAGCGTTGCGAATTTTGCCTGCAGCGCGGTTCATGCTGGTTAGTTCCTTGCACAGACGTCACATCTGTGCCGCCATGAAGTATCGCGAGAAAGGGGCATGTTCCAGGCGCGTACCTAAGCCAGCAAGTAGTTAAAAAAAACATGAAATGTTTATTGAAAAGCAAAATAATTCCATTCCATGTACTCTGATTTCATTTCCAGATAAATTTGGAGTTCCTAAGTCACAACAATTCCCTTAGAGCCTAAGTTTTTGTCACAGTTGGACAAATACTCCGACAGACTTCGAGAGATCATTAAGAGCAAGGGAGGACGTGTGAAAGAGGAGACCACCAGGATCTTCAAAGTTTTGGATGAACTCTCTGTATGAGATGAGTGATCTTCATAGCAGAATTGTTGTGTGGTTAAGTGAAACTTTAACTAATAACAAGTGTTGTTTCTCAGATTATTGACATCACCATCACCAGAGAAGCCTTCCTAAAATCTCTGATCTTCTTGGGTGAATCTGTTGAGGACCTCATTAAAGAATACCAGGTAAGGAGATCCATCCAGCTGCTGAATATGACAAACCCTTTTATGACATACGAGATGTAACACAGCAGTTTTTGGTTGTTTTATTTCCCTTGCTTTTATCTCTAAACTAAGATGCGCGCTTTGTCTGCCTTTCTCATTGACACACATGCCCAGTGGTGCTAATTGGTCAGTAGTTATGTGACAGGAAGTTCTGGGAAGGCTGGGGTACCATAACAACTGAGCTTGAAATTGTGGGAAATATAAAACAAATAAATAAAAGGAAAAAGTTTCCAGTATCTGCAGATTTTTCACAGGTTCAAATGTATCGTGTGCAGCTGTCATTAATGCACTGTACGCATATTAATCAGAAGATTTGCTGTAGATCCATGTCCACAGTGACTCTTTGTCACTCTGTTAATGCTTCAGAATCACCGCTCCTCAAACCAAACGCCACAAGGGCGGGGCGGATACTGAATTTACACTGTAAATGAACTGCTCAGCCAAAGCTTCATCCATACTCCTTGCCGTTCTCCCATTGTTTGTAAGGAAGCATATGTGACATAAAAATAAAAGTCAATACTGGAAATACTATTTCATTTTCAAAATGTACCTGCATTATTTTTCTCTTAAATGAAATTAAAAAGCAATTATCAAAACTACTTTTTCATTTTCTTATTCAACACCGATCATTCTGTAACTTAATTAAAAAAATTTAAAGGCGTTCTAACAAAAATTTAAAGGCGTTCTGGAACGTCCAAAGAGCGCACGACGATGATGTCAGAGCTCCTCCGGTTTGGTTTGTGTTGTCTGGAAACTACATGCTGTTCTCTTTGATTTATATAGAGAAACGGAGAAAAAATTCCCGATTAACTTGCGTTTTTTAAAACATTAAAGACAGAAAAGCGGGATACACTGTGGATAGTTTGACAGTCTGTTACTCACGCTGCCTTTCTGGCACAAACCAAACCGCTACCCTTATTGCGCGGCAGAATGTTAAAACGAAAAAGCAATCTCCATTGGCTTTGTCATTTAAATTCTGTCACAGAATGAGCGGTGTTGAATAAGAAAATGAAAAGGCCGTTCTGAGGATTGCTTTTTAATTTTATTTAAGAGAAAAATAATGCAAGTACATTTTGAAAATGAAATAGCATTTCTATTAATCCATTTTAATTTTCAAATTTGATATTTCTGATTGAATTTTGGTACAAAAATGACCAAAGAACCTTCTAAAAATGAAATGTCAAATGCCATTTTCTTTATCATTTTAATTAAGTTACAGAATTATATGGAATCTCGAAAGAGCCAAAATGAAATAAATATATACACCATTAAATAAACAAATAAATGTATCATTAATTATTTAAAAGTGGCAATAAATAAATAAATAAATGTGGCATTAAAATATTAAAGTAGCACATTTAAGAATTTCATGACATATTTATTTATTTAATTGTCCCTTGTAGGTTAAAAGAGCCAAATTGAAATAAATACATTTAATATATAATAAATAAATAAATGTGTCCTCTACCAGCAACTCAGCAGTGATGCTTTTGAAATAAAGAGAAAGATTCTGAGGATTCATCTGTTTATGCTGTTTTTAAGTTTACGATTTTTCAATGGAAATTTGCAAAACAATCAATAAATCAATTCTATTATTTTATCAAAAGATTTCCTATGTGTTTTAAATTTCTGAATCGAGAATCAATTCGGCACCCCAAGAATCTGAATCAAATCGAATCGTGAGTTGTTGTAAGATTCACATCCCTACATTTCAGTCACCATTTTTCCATAATACGGACATTGACCCGTTTGTAATCAGAAGATGTTGTAAATGGTGATTGGTCCAAGTCAGTATAAGTCACTGACTTGGACTTGTTGGAATGCTATAACCCTTCCACTAAAACTTGGCTCAGGAGAATCTGTCAAAAATGTTGAATGTTCAAGGTGAGGCCAGTGAGCACCTTGTAATTTTATTAAGGCATCTGATTGGCAGTTTCTAACTTGAATAACTTGCAATAAAGAAAAAAAGGAGATTAGAAAGAACCTGTTTAAAAAGGTTACCTGTGCAACAATAGTTTTTCTGACAAATAGAATTAATGATGATGATGTTTTTCCTCTATAGTGTCTTTGGGATCTAGGCTTTCTGAGACCAGCAGGTAGGGCCAATTTGAGAGGAATTACTCAGTCCAGTTCTCATAGACAGCCAATATTCAAAGGTAGCCCTGAACCATGCGGATATCTCGCCATCAATAAATACTGGTTAGACACCAGACACATCCCTAACATTTAGATGACATGGGAAATCTGACCAATCAGGCTTCTGCCTTGTGTGGGAAATGCCTCAATTTTTATAATACACTTTTGAGGAAAAATATAGTTAAAAAAAAAGTAAAGATATATGGAGATTCAAATAAGTAAATGTGGTAATAATTATGATATTCAATTATTTATTCCAAGTGGTTAGTTTTACTTATTTATTTTTTCATTATTTTCTTTTTCATCCTTTCATTTATTAATGTAATTGTTGTTGTATCAAAAAAATCCCTCTATAGGAGGTCTGCAATGTTTAAGTTATGCTTGTTTTTTTTTTTTTTTTTCCTGCAGGATGTGCCGGACAGTGATGTTCTGCTTGAAACCATGGCGATCTTTGTCATTGGGAGAGAGGATCCTTTTTTCTCACCAACAGATATCAAGATAGTCATCGATGGAAAACAGGTCCTTAGTGAAGTGCCTCTGTTGCAACAGCGATTGCCATGTTCTTTGGACTCAGTTATGCACTGAACCTAAAATATCCTAAAAAGCTGAAGTACACTCTTGAATTTATTCAAAAAGTTCTCATGGAGATTGGTGGAAAAAAAATGTCGCCAAAAGTTTACAGACTGAGCACCCAGCTTCAGTTCAGTGGTTGAGTTAAACTTTCTTGTCAGATTTTTATATTTCAGGTGGTGCTTAAAAAAAACTACTAGAAAAATGTTTTGATGTTTGTGTTTATAGTTTTAACATGTGTCCATGTTTGGGGTCTATCAGCATGAATGTGCTGAAAACCTGGGAAGTGGTTTTATTTCCTGTTAAATGTTTTTTTTTCCCAAGACTGAAAAGAGGAAGGACCTTGAAAGTAAAGCAAGTGTCATGTTTTGTGTGCTAAAAAATGTCTTAAAAGGAAACTCTTGCAGATTTTGTATTGAATACACCTTTAAATTTTTATTACATCCCAGCAGACTGTGGGCCCATATGGTTTACCTTTGGACTGAATTGTTGGGCCCCAGGTGAGCCTATCAGCGGGTTCCATGGTGGCCCCGTGTTTGCCTACACTGGCTTAAGTGGAGACTCAGTAGTCAGGCCGCTGTTCAGCGCAACTCACTACTCTGTCCACCGGGCGACTGGTCAGCGTAGAGACCCAGACTACTGAGTCTCCACCTAAGCCAGTGTAGGCAAACACGGGGCCACCATGGAACCCGCTGATAGGCTCACCTGGGGCCAACAATTCAGCCCAAAGGTAAACCATATGGGGCCCACATTCAAATGTTCGCTGGGATACTACAGAATTCAGAATTTAGATTTGAAAAATCAGAATTTAGTTCAATTCTGTAAAGCAGAATTCATGAGAAGATTAGCTCTTAGTGATCTGTCTGATTTATTTTTAGATATTTGTAGACACACACAGATATTGTTGTCCTCATGCATTTCTCTTGTAAAACATGCATTTTTGCTGGAGATTTGTTATTTATATACTAAAAAAGATGTCCTGTTTGTATGTTTTAAATAAGATGTGTTTATGGCAAAATAAATATTGCATACATGAAGAAAGGTGATGTGACTTTGTTTTAAATCAAAGTATAACTTTATAGTTCGATTCAGTTTTATTAGATTGTGAACCTGAAGTATTTGTCTGATACAACGAAAAAAAGTACATTTGCTCAAAGACAAAAGGGACTATATCAACTTTATATTTTTAGGTTAAATACAGTAAAACATTTCAATTAAGTTAAAAACAGAACTTATTTATTTTTGATTTAGATAAACTCAAATTAATTGGTTTTCTTCAACTCATAATATACGTTTAACTTTAATTTAAAAAATTAGGTTGGGCTAAAATATAAAATTACATTAAGTAAATGTAAAAAAAATAGGTTGGGCTATAAAAAAATTACATTGAGTAAATGTAAAAAAAATAGTTTGGTCTAAATATTTCTTTTACATTGAGTAAACATAAAAAATTTGGATTGAGCTGAATAATATTTTTAAATTGAGTAAATGTAAAAATATTAGGTGTGACAGATTACTTTAATTTTTTTAAGTTTAGCCAATGTTATATTTTTTTCAGTGTATGTGAAGGTTGGAAGTGCGTGTTCCCAATGTCTGGACATTGTTTGTGGTGTCCCTCAGGGGTCGGTTTTGGGACCAATATTATTTGTCATGTATATTAATGATTTATTTAAGGTTTCTAGAATATTAGAATTAGTTTTATTTGCTGAAGACACAAATGTTTTTTGTGATGGAGATGATTTGCTGCAACTCATAGAAGTTGTAAAGACGGAGATGGAAAAACTGAAGATGTGGTTTGATGTCAATAAACTTTCACTACATTTAAGTAAAACAAAAGTAATGATATTTGGTCATCCTAATGGTAAATTATAAACATCGACATGCACATAAATGGGGTGAAACTAGAAAGAATTTATGACAATACATTTCTTGGGGTTATAATAGATGAAAAACTGACCTGGAAAGCACATATTCATATTTACACACTAAACTGTCCAGAAGTATCTCTGTGTTAAATAAAGTTAAACTGGTTCTGGACCACAAATCTCTCCACATGTTATACTGTTCACTGATCTTACCATATTTTTCTTACTGTGTAGAGGTTTGGGGAAATAACTATAAAACAACGTTACATTCACTTTCAATTCTTCAGAAGAGAACAATATGAATCATTCACAGAGCAGGTTACCTGGAGCACACTAACAAACTATTTATACAATCAAAATTACTCATATTTTATGATCTGGTAGAGTATTGTACAGCTCAAATAATATTTAAGGCAGAAAACCGTTTATTACCAAACAATATCCAAAGATTATTCTTTAAAAAGGAGGAAAAATACAATCTTAGGGAAAAAATACATTTTTCATGCATAAAGCACGAACCAATAAAATCAGTGTTTTGTGTTTCAATATGTGGAGTGAAACTGTGGAACAGAACCAGTAAATGCTTGAAACAACGTCCAAACATAAAAGAATTTAAATATAAATACAGAAATATGATTATTGATAAATATGTACAAATAGAAAACAAAACATTAGTGTTTGTAAATATACATGACTATAAAACGAGATTGTGTTATTCATGTGGATGTTTGTGGAAAAACGACTTGCATGTGTTTATGTGTATATATGTAATATTATGTACTTTTAGCTCGGGCACTGAACTTTAACTTTGGGTGTACTGGGCTTAGGAATATATTGTTATAATGTACAGGGGAGAGAATTTATGAGAGTTTTTTCTTCTTCTCACTCCTTCTCAGACTTTTGTTGTTTCAATGATTTTCTTATTTGTTGCTCTACTTACTTTTCTTCAATGTCTGAAATAAATGCTTTGAACTGAACTGAACTGAACCAAGGCCCAGCTGGACCAGAGAAACCTCAGACATGGAACCTGCATGCAGTGACGTTAACTTCAGAAGCATCTTCTATCATACGGTTCCCTCTCACAGCTCAACACATGTTCTGGTTCTGTTGGGTTTCAGGGGAAATCACTCTAGTTTGATTAGTTGAGCAGATTTGTTTAGTGAATTCATTTTCTTACATGAACTGAATCTCACAAAGGTTACATTAAGCAGTATGAGAAAATGAAAAAGAATGAGGTAACAACAGCAGATCCATTTGTGCTGAGTATTCTCATTCATTTAGAGTAAGTATTAATTATATATTAATATTGCTGCTTTCAAAACGCAGCAGTGTTTGAAGACAGTTCACACACAAAATAAAAACTTAAAAGGAGATGTCAACATTTCCTGGTTTACCCAGAAATCCATTGTTGCTACAGGCGAGGCGCAGCAGAGCAGAGTGACGTCCTCCAGAACAATGCAAGTCATTCTAGCTGGCCTCTGTTTGGCTGTGAGGCCAAGGACCGTCAGCATGTGTTGTTGGATGAGTTCATGAGACTTGCTGAGCATCTGGACCATCTGTGTGTACCTGGATGAAAGCTACTCCACACCAATAAATCATCTGAGGAACAGCTGCTAATCTGTGATGTAATAACCCTGAACCACTGATACTTGTCAGGAGGATCCATGTTTTCATGTTGATGTCAAATTCTGATCCTTCCATCTGAATGTTTCAGCAGAAATAGAGACTCATCAGACCAACAAGGTTTTCCATCTTCTATTGTCCAGTTTTGGTGATTCTGTGTGAATTGTAGCCTCAGTTTCCTGTTCTGATCTGACAGCAGTGATACAGCTGTGTTCTTCTGCTGCTGTAGTCCATCTGCATCAAGGTTGGAGGTGTTGTACAATCAGAGATGTTCTTCTGAGTTCCTGTTGTCTTTCTATCAGCTGGATCCAGTCTGGTCATTCTCCTCTGACCTCTGGTATCAACAAGACATTTCAGTCCACAGAGCTGCAGCTCTGATATTAAACATGTGGAAAGAACAAACATTATAAACTCTTAGAAAGTTTGTTCCATAAATATTCTCCTTGTTAAATGATCTGAATTCCAACTTCAAGCATTCTTCAAGCCCATTTGAGGGTAAAAGTCCATCAAGTTTAGTGAATAGTCTCTGAACTTTAGTCTCATGCATTTCTCTGCTGTCAGTGATTTTCTGCAGTTCGATCTTTTAAATCAACTAACAGGAAGTCAGTAAGAACCCCCCGCCTCCCACAAACAAACAGGCACCGCTTCTGCAGCAGTAGCCTCCCACCCTTCTCTGCACAGTTGTGAACATCACACAGTTGCATCGCGTCTGCAGAACACCATGAATATCTCACGACATGGTGAGAGAGTTAGACCAACAGTCTTCCTTGTAGATAAAGGGCATTTTAGGGGTTGTGGGGGTTGTAGCTGCTGCCATACAAAGAGCTGGCTGTGGTTCTGCTGCCTGCCTCTGTAGGATCCATCTACGCCTGGTGGACATTCATCCTCCAAACAAAAGTTGTTGCTGCTTCTGTGCTTCACTCTGCCACAGATTATACATTCAGTTTACACCAAGACAGAGCAGGCTGAGACAAGTGGAACACTGCAAGAACAACAGAACACAACACGACGCTGATGAGGACGAGGACTTCCTGGAGCAAGTGTTCATTAGTCAGCACAAACACTAACTGAATGTGCTCTCAGCAGAAGAGAACCCTGATCAGATCAGATCAAACATCTTATAGATCCAAGTTTTTAAATTTTGCTGGTTGTGCATCAGACAATCGTCACACACTTGTATTGAATGGTTGATATTTTAGCTCTCTCTTAGGAGGACCAGACTGAAGTAGATCGGAGCTGGAAGTATCATGCAGATCCAACAGCTGATCAGTTGAAGGCTGGTGTTTCCTGCCCAGAAAAACAAGATCCAGATGAAAGAAACCAGTTGGTCCTGCTAGATCTCTGACTAACAACTATTACGTTTCTGCACCTCCTGTCAACCAAACAGTCTTGGACAGACTCTGTTCTTCATCAATCATCTTCTTTCTGCTGCACATGCACTAAACCCTCATCTGGTCCAGCTAGCGTGTCTAGTTCAGGTTCTGGAGAAGAGAAGATGCTATCTTCACATTGACTGCAGTCAAATGAGCCGCCGTTCACATTTCTGTGCTCCAATCAGCATCACTGGATTTTTCCTTTGACTTTCATCCAATACTTACGGTAACAGTCCTGAGAACTCTGGAAAATCTCCACCAGACTCCACGGAGCTTCTTGATGTGACCACGGAAATGTGAACGGCGGCTCATTTGACCACAGTTGGAAAGGATTGTAAATGAATGAAAGAGCATTTGGATGTTAGCTTTCATTATTTTCTGCTCTGAGAAACCAATGGATTGAATGGATTGATCACAGCAACGTCAAGAAACATCAAAGAGTCTTTGGTGAACTGGAAGGAGAAAGAATCAGGATTTTGGAGGAAGTTCTGTCCATGAAGATCTGAGCTGACATCCGGATCAGAACCATACGACTGGACATTACCCAGATTGATGGAGGTTTTTATGGAGCAGCGGGGGAGATTTATGCTAGAGAGACAAAGAGCTATCATAATCAGACGAGGGAGATCAGGGGTGGAGAACCAAAAGCCACGCCCCCTCGGAGGAGATTTTGGAAACAGAAGCTTCAGATCTACATGAAAAGAAATGACTTTTGAAGACATTTATGTTGTGGGATTTTGGTTAAAAACTTCATAATCAAGACACTACTGAGAATATTTCTTTAAATAAAAGAAACTGACATAGGAGATTAATATTTGTGCTGTTATGGTTGACCTTTTTTATTTTTTATTTTTACTGGGGGTGTATTGGATCACAGATTATCTGGGATCCATATGAATCACCAGCCACAGTTCAGCACACGCATCATCGCGGACCACCCCACCCCACCCTTCACGCTCGCATCATTTAAATCAATCGTCTGTTTGCATCAAATGCAATGGAGTCAAATTCATGTAGACCATCTTTGTTTTAAAAAGTGCTGAAGTAGCTGCTTGGAAGTTATCCAATAGTCTGTTAGCCTTAAGTTCCCGCGTCTATGGGAGGAGCTTCTGTCAAAAACCTTTTTTGACTTCATCACAGAGGACATGAGAGATCAGGTTTATTTAATTTCAAGGGCTGAATAAAAGAATCGGTGCACGTCTCCATGTGTGTTCTCAGAGAATCTCCCAGTTTAGAGCAGCAACTTTCCCACACAGGAGAAAACTGCTGCTCCGTAACTCGGACGCTCCTTCAGGGGACGATAGTATGGCAAGCAAAAGGGATCATAAATTGGCAGGAAAAGAGGGCAAGATAGTGTCATGTTTTACAGATAACAATTATTATTTAAATGCTCCCACTGTTAGTTTCAATAATAAAATTAATATCAAAATATTATTTTAAGTTTAATTTGAACTGTTTTATTAATGAGGGGGCGCTAGAAAAATGAGCCTTTTAAAGGGGCCATACCATGATTTTCTCAAGCCTTTCAGAGGGAACTATATCCAAACACAGTTTACATTCACTTGTAAAGATTATGTCATGGTTTTCTTGAGTTTACATTTATTGATTGACTGATTTGTCTCTTATAGAGAGACTGGAACAGATACTTTAATGTCACAAAAACAATCATGAAGTTTGGTTCTTTTATGACTTTATTGTGGATCAACTGAAGATGTGACCAAAGGAAGGAGCCCTGCATCTAGAGCAACAAACATCTGTTTGAGCTGGAATGTCATCAGTGTTGCAGATGACATTGTGATCTATAGTGAGAACAGAGAGAAGATGAAGGAACATCTGCAGAGGGGGAACGGTGAGGTTACCAGGAGCAGAGGTGTAGAAGGTGGAGGACAGCAGTGTAGAGCAATGGAAAGTGTGGGAAAGAGGTGATGAGATGTCTGCAAGCAGGTCAGAATATATAGATAAAGGTGCTGAGTGTCATCAAGAATGAAAGAAAGCTGTAGAAGACTGTGGTGAGAGCAGCCATGTTGATGCAGAGACAGGAAGCAGAGCTGGAGGTGCTGAGGTTCTCTTTGGGAGAGATCAGGATGGATCAGGGATGAATCCATCAGAGGATCAGATCAGGAAAGAGGTCTAAAGTGGTCCCCAAACTGTGGCCCGCGGGCCAGATCTGGCCCTCCTCCACATTCGGCCCCCCCACTATAATTTTTTTTTATTCTCAATCTGGCCGGTCGAGACCAACACAGAACGTGACTCTTCATTCCACCATCTTCATTCCACCCTTCTGCAGTCTGAACTATGACGGAGAGGATAGACCATTTATTGGTTTCATTTATAAAATGTTTTAGTATTATTGTTTTATGTGACGATAAAAGAAATGAATTATTTTGAATAGTTTTGTGTGGCTTTCTGGAAAGAGAACACAAAGACAGTCAAGTCTGCGTTTGAATCCCTTATTAACCAAATGATGCTTTACCCACTAGAGTCTGGCAACCAAAGCTTAGACAAACATAACATTATGAGTCGCCGTGGTGTGGCGGTCGACCTCTGATTGGAAGATTGGGGGTTCGATTCCCGCCTTACCCGCCCGTGTGTTGAAGTGTGCGTGGGCAAGACTCTGCAGCCCACATTGCCTCTGGTGGGAGGTTGGCGCCAGCGGAGCGGCCACCAGCGGGTGAATGTGGATTGGTGAATGGTTCTGTGACTGTAAAGCACTTTGAGCCTTCAGTGAAGGTAAACATGTGCTATACAAGCACACGGCATTTACCAGAATATCAAACACTTACAGCATTCTAGTTTAAACTATGTACCTTTTGGTCAGACTCGTATCTGTCTCATTCTCTCTCTGGAGTTAAACCAGCTGACCGCCCAGAGTCCAGGTCTTCAAGCGTGTGTTACAGACCAGAGGTCATCCTCTCGTAAACGCTCTCCCCCCATACAGATTGTTTCTCCACTTTTCAGAGCCAAATGTATTTTTACTTCAGCGTTCTCGAGTGCTTATTGGAAACTTCTCTCTCTGGAGGTGTCTGGAGGTTTTAACCACATCCTGCTGTCAGTCATGCAGACATATTGCAGGGAGATTCTGCTGCACCTTCTCACAGGAAGACATCAGCCACGAGCTGAAAAACATATCATACGAAGACTTAGTCTGAGCTGACCTCATTTTGGTTCTCTCTGGGGAGAACTGCCTCTTTTGTATTTTAGCGTAAAATTTTCATTTTTATTAATTTAAAATGTGTAGGTGGAGCTGGTTCTTCTGAAATTACCACACAGAGTTTAAATCCCATATGGACCTTCAGAGGTGGACGGACGAGCGAGCCTTAGAAGTTCTGTGATCATCTGGTGGTAAGCATGTGAGACCAGAGGTTATGTCAACTGAAAGTGTGTTAGGTTCAAAGATAGATCTGGAGCTGCGTTACTCTAGTTGTTTTTAAAGAAACATCACATGATTCTTTCAAACTCCGTAATAAGGAAAATGTTGCCTTAAGATACAGTTACATTAATGTAGTAATATGTGTTGTAGCATGAAAAGCAGGCGCTCAATCCTCAATAATGAGCTGATTTTACCATTCTCCTTCAAATGAAATGAAGAAACTTAAATGTATGGATCACCTTCTACTCTACAATTTTAACTTTTCTAATGAGGATGTATTTGTCTACAACATACTAACAACACATGCTTGATATTGTTGGTCACTTACATGGTCTTTACTGTAGTACAGTAAAGATAAACTCAATGACACTATACAAACCTTACTATTCGTGTAACTTCAGGACTTTAAGAAGCAGCACTAACACGTTTCAGTGAAGCTGTATTTATTTATTTTCTATGATTCTCAAACCCTCAATAAAATTCACTTACAAGAAGAAGTTGAACGTTGAACGGTCAGTGGCAGGTCTCAAACCAGAGACATTGGTGTGGACGACTGGAGCACTGCTACCGAATAACTCGTGAGGAGAAGCATCGTATCCTAGAGATCAAGGTTTTAAAAACACACCAGTTAAATCTAGATGAAAAGAAACCTCAGTTAGGAGCTGGTTTTTCCTCCTCTTCCTCCTTTTTTCAAGTTTTCTCTCTATAAGTCATGGAGAACAGCATGTTGTTTGTCAAAGGCACCGATCAAAGCAGAGGAGGAGCCAGAACGTGGTCCACCCCTTGGAACTGATTTATGAGACACTTTTTGCGCGGCGGGATGTGAAAACAGAAAAGCAGTCTATGTTGATGAAGAAATGGAAACGCGGTTTGGAGGATTGATTTTCATTTTATTAAAGAGATGAGTAATGCAGTTACATTGTGAAAATGAAAAAGCTCTTTATGCATTTCAATTTTCAATTTTGATATTTCTAATTGAATTTTAATACAAATTTCCAAGTGGCATTTTCTTTATCATTTATATTAAGTTGCAGAATGAGCGGTGATAGAAATAGAAAAACCTTTTCCCATTTTTCATTTCACGTGAGAGGCAAGTGATGCCGTTACATTGTGAAAATGAAAAACATTTTCATTATTGACTTTTGTTTTGAATTATGAGTCACAGACACTTCCATAGTTTTTCTGTTCTAAGGCCAAACATCCAGCCATTGTAAGAAAGCAGGAATAGAGATGTTCAGTTACTGAAATTTATTGTAGTGTGATTATAAACCGTTAAAGCAGTTTAAGCTTAAACGTCATTAAAGTAATAGAATCAGACTGAAAAAGATTGTCCATTTTGTTTGAGATTTCTTCTACTTCTCTCAGATTTAATTGTTGAATTAATTATGCAAATAATTGATTGGTGGAGAAGTTGAAGTGGGATAATCTCACCTCTGCCTTTCAGGCCTGTGGGAGTAGGAGAGACCTTTCCCTCTAGGAGGGGGTCAATATAAGGACTGGAAGGTCAGCTGTCGGCTCACATCTACAATCTCACATCAACACCTCAACAGTTTTTTTAGGCTCTGGATTTGCAGAATATGATGCATGAAATATAACAAACAGCATTTTTGTAATGAAATAGTAAATGGAATGCTCTTATTTATAACTTTTTGCAAGACAAAGGCTTGTCAAATCCCACTCCATTCATCACACAGAGAGTTGTCATACTTAGTAAAATATACTAAATGTTAATGATTCATTTATTTATGTATTTGAATCAAAGAAGAATATCATTTTACTAATACAACACAGTTTGCAATTTGGTGATAATGTGATAATAGATCATGAAAATCCAAACTGTAGAATACAACAACATTCTAACAGGGAAAATTCTTGTATTGAATTTAGTTTCCATGTCCTTAAAATCACTGAAGAAGCCTGCTGAAACACTCACGGACATGAGAGGGTAAGACATGAAAAGGTCGTCACTATACACCAGGGGTCTTCAACTCAAATCTAAAGAGAACCAGTTAGAAAAACATGTCTTGAAATGAGGTCTGGAAAGAAAGAAAGAGTTTAAATATTCAGTCTATTATATTTTGAAGTAGCAGTTGGTGGCACATCTGCATGCAATTTATCTACCCTCATCTTAAATTAATTCATTACAATTTAAAAAATGCAGTATGGATGTGTGCCGAACCGTGCCTAGTGATCCGTACGGATCAGATTATCCGTGATCCATCACCCCCCCACTTGAGGGGATGTTTCTTCAAATGTGTTATACTTTGTCTCATTTGGTGTGTTTCCATTAACTCTGAAATTTCGACAATAAATAAATTCTCTTAATGGAAACACCACAATTTAGAAAAAACTCGCATTTTTCTGAAAAAGGTTTTTGTGCTTCGAGGAGGTGGCATTTGGGGTTTAACACTTTTTTTTAAATAAATGCACTTCTTAGTATGAAGTGTCTGTCCTGAGCGCAGCACAGCGGGCGCCGCGAGAGATCCCACAGCTTTACAGCTCTTTATAAGTTGCGTGTCATACAGAATCATGCAGCTCCTCCACAATAAAATCACCAACATTTCCTCGTCGCTTCATCTGCAGCTGCACTTTTGCAGCTTGGAGCCTGAATCAGATGCAGAAGTCTCTGTGGAGGATGAGCGCGAGTGCCGTGACAGAAACTTAAATGGATCTTGTTTTCAAACAGGAGAAAGGTTCCAGCTGCTCACTTGTTAGAATGATTATTTATTTAAAAAGCGCTGAACAGGCTTTTCACGTGCACCTGATGAGACTGTCAATGGACGGGCTGCACACATACACCAGACAGGGCTGTGACGCCACAGACATGCTCTTTTTAGTGAATCAAATAAAAAAACACTCGATCTCATCCATCGTCGTGTTTTTATGACTTATTGCATGAGCTGGTTTGCGTTTTATCACGAAATTATGAGTTAATGGAAACTGAGTCATTGCGAAACTGTGTTTTTTTTTATTCCTAGGATTTTGATAAAGTTTTGTAAAAAAGTGCAATGGAAACGCTGCTAGTGCGGTGTTCGACATTATTAATGAGTTCAACAGTTTCAGAGCATATGAGACGAACTGGCTTTGAACTCCCATTGAGAAGAACAAACAGAAAAGATTCTGTCCACTCATGATTGTAGGACCGATTTTTAGGAAAGGACATCTTTCCCTACCTCTCTCCAGATCACTCTTTTCCTCTTTTTCTCACTTTATCTTCATTTTTTGGATCACTCTCTGTTGCAGTGAAGAGCGAGACTGGAGGATCAGCGCAGCAGACACAGGCAAAGAGATTTAAGTTTCGGTTTATTGTAGGGAGGTGTTAGTGTCCAGGGGTGAGGCGAGTCTGGGGCTGAGCTGATGTGGAAGGCAGCAGAACTGGCTTGGAGCTGGGCTAAGAGAACAGACAATCAGGCAGAGAGTGGGGGCAGAAGCTGGGCTTTAATACTAGAGTCTAAGCAGGTGATTGGATGCAGCTGAGTTATTGATGAGGCCACCAAAACACTCCCCCCACAGCACAGCAGAGAGGGATCCCAACACTCTCCTTTCCTCTAGCTTCTCCATGTACTTTTAAAATGTTTCTTCTAGTTCCTGTCAACCTCCTTTCAATTCCAAAGAACTTTCTTTACATCTCCCGGGAATCTGACTGAAGATTTAATTGGCTGCACTGTGTCACATGGGTTGTGTAACTCACATAAGACTGGAATGTGGGTCTCCTGGTTGACTGAGGCATGACCGTGTGCGGCTAGACCGGCTGATGTTGGGAACAAAATCTGTTAGTTTTCATTGGTAAGAAAAGAATCAAAGTTAGCGTATAAAATGTTCCCCGTCTGTGGCACCGTATGAACGTTCTGGCTCCACCACTCAGTGACCCCTGATAGTTCAGTAGTTGTTCAAAAAGAGCTGTACTCAAACACTAAAGTCTAATGTTGAATAAAAATGAAATGTAGAAGAAGGTGAACAAAACAAAAATGAAAAATGCAGTATAAGGTGTACGGCTGAAGTCTGAACTTTAGGAACCATCACACGAAAAATGAGTCCCACTCGGATCATGTTTGGACAGGAGACTGTTAAATCCTTCCCAGAGGTCTTTTATTTAAGATTTTTCTGTTTTAAGTAAAAATCTAAAGCCTAACTTTTCTGTAGAGCAGCAGGAGTTCATTAGAAGGTCACCTCTGAGTTGTGGGCGGGACTGTTGTCGTATATTAAACCTTCTCTCATTTCCCATCATCCATCTGTTCACACTCTCTCCAGCTAGCTTACAGCTCCTCACAACCCCACGCTAACATAAGCGGTTCAACAAGTACGGTGAGCAGTATTGGAGCTAGTACAGTTCTGATCCAGATTCCAGCTCAGATAAGGAAAACAAAGACGTTCATGGATCTATTTGTCTGAAAGTGGCTGCATCAGAATGGAGCAGAGCAGGAAGTATGCGGTCGACTGTAGTTTGAACAAAACTACAGTATGTCCTTGAAAACAACACAGGTTTCTTTGATTTTGGGTAATATCTTTATTATTTTTTTATCTGCTTTAACTGGTTCAATTCATTTACAAAGTCATCTTTTAAAAAAGTAACACAATGTTAATGTTTTGATATTGTCAATAATGTTTTGATATCTCTATAAATATCCATTAGTAATCATGGACCGATCTGATATTGAGCTCCTTTGTGTGTTTTTAGACTGACTACAGATAATGGGCTGTGTGCAATGCAAGGACAAGGACGCGACCAGATTCACAGATGACCCCAACACCTGTGGAGCCGGGCATTGCTATGAAGCTGACCTAACTCTGCAGCAGAACCCCAACTTCCTAAACTCCATTCCAAACAACATTTTTTCCTTCCTCTGTTGGACCAGGCATGACCGTCTTTGGAGGTCAGACTGGAACCCTCAGAGCCCATGGTGGAACAGGTAATGGGTCTGTGAAACTGGACCAATGTTTTCAGCTGCAAGAGACTAAATCTGTTGATGAGACACATAAAATGATCTTGCCATCTGTGATCTTATGTGGATTAACTGAGACCAGACTTTAATTATTTGTTTCAATCAGGGATATCTTTGAACTTCTATGAATTTTAAAGCTTTAAAATTCCATGAATCTCATTTATGTCCAAGTGTGCAACAGGACCCAGTCTATTCCCCCAGCAGCATGTGGATTATTTGATGTCATCTCTAGAGGGACTTTAGCTACTTAACATCGTCCTGGTGGGAGAAATAAGGATGATTTTTTCTTCACTATGATGCCAGTCCGACTGGTGGAAGTTAAAGCCGTCTGGTTCAGTTCAGAAGCGCTGGAAAGCGCCGCGGTACGGAGGCCGCTTCCATTCGGCGCCCTTGTAGTTCACACCAGACGTGAAGCGCCAGGTCCTCCGCGGTCGGCTCGTGCAGTGCAGAAATCGCTGTGGCGTCTGCTTTATTTTTTGCGTGAGAAAATCCAGGCAATTTTCAAAATATAACCAATTTTTCACAATAAAATACGGCGACTGACAAATGCGATCATGTTTGTATGTAAACAGACAGTAGAGATTAGAAAAAGCACACGAAACATAAAAAAACACACTGAGACACACGCAGATCAACGTAGCGGGCTGACTATGGAATTGGGGGGGGGGTCTTGATGATGAATAAAAAGGTGTAAAGAACCACAGCAGTGATGTGAAGGTTGAGCGGACACCACGCCGCACACGTCCATGCACCTGGATGGGGGTTGGTCCATATAGCTGCTCCAGGTCTGGACCAGTGAGGGGTTGTGGAGAGCAGCGGCCTTCTGGGTCGTCTGAAAACCACTTTGAAGCTTGTCGTGTTGCAGAACACTGACGTCTTCCTGTTGCTTTTTGCAGGAGTCACTCTTTTTGTAGCGCTTTATGACTACGAGGCTCGCACAGAAGATGACCTGAGCTTCAAGAAAGGAGAAAAGCTTCAGATCCTTAACACCACGTAAGTCTCTTCAAGAGTTTCTGTTTAGCTCCCCCTGCTGGAAGAAAGCAGCTTTATCATCTGCTAAACTGAAATGAGCTGCTGTCAGTCAGGACAACAGCTCAACTTCAAAATGGATTTTCTGCTTTATCCACTAAAGCCAAGTTTAGCTCCAAACTTCCTTCATTTGCTTCTTGTGCTTGACATCCACAACAGCTGTTTTAACAGATGTGGGGGTGTGGGGGTGTGGGATGGGATGGCGGGGGTAACATGTCATGTAGGATCTACAGAACAAAGCGATGCCTCTCCTGTCATCATCTGCCCTGCCATCATAAGATGAATAGTAATGATGAAATAAAGTAAATATCCACTGGATGTTTCATCAACACATGAGAAAGGTGTGTGTGTGGGGGGGGGGGGGGGGTGTTTAGTGGTGGATCAGGTCAGCATCGGTCTCGGCCTGAGTCACAAGACAACGCTCTCAGGTTCCCAGTCAATCTGTCTTCCAGTCTTCATCTGAGACTATAAACTGTTTGGGATTAAAATCACAAATCAGGTTGCAGAGTTTTCATTTGCAAGGTGGCTGGGGTTTCCACTGGGGTGGGGTGCAAAACCTCCCAGGTCAGCCTATGGGAGCCTTGGAGCAGAGGTTCATCTTCTTTAGAGGAGCCCGTTGAGGACATCTGGTGATATGTAGAAAACCTTCATGGCTGTATCTGCATCTTCAACCAAGAAGTGAACATTTGACAAATTCAAGACACAGTGGAGAACTTGAATCTTAACTGGAGGAAGGAGACAAGGCGGCCAGAGAGACGCAGATTTGGACACTCTTGGAGAGACTGCTGCTGCCCTCTACGTCAAAATGGGCATTTAAAGGACATATAGATGATTCTTTGAATCCCTAAAGAGTCCACACCAGTACATCAGTCAATCAAAGACACAATCACCAACCAAATGATGACGTGTGTGTTTGGAGAACCCCTGTTTGGATGTGTTGGGAGAACATGCAAATCCTGAGGAGACATGTGAGTGTAAGCTTGTAAGTTTTAACTTCCAGCTCAACTTTTTTGTCTCAGAATTAAATGCAAGAAATCAGTTTGTATCCAACTCCCCTCAGTCCCGTATTCGATCGACCGCGGGGCGCACCGGATTATAGAGCACAGTTTCAGTTTACTGGTGCTTTTTCTGTATTTAACAAATACATGACAGACTTGACCTTAGGGCGCGGGGATGGTAAAACTAAGGTTGGTCACTGAAGTTTGAGTCCAAGCAGAAACCGTTCTGATTTACTCGGTTCTACCACAACTGAAAGAAGCTGCTGCAAACGTGCAGCATTTCGGTGCTAAGTGTCATTGAAGGTCTATTGGTCTTTGGACACGTCAATCATTTATATCTTTTCAGCACTGTGAGGTTTTAGCCAATCCCTTTACTTTTCCTGCTATAGTGGGCGGGCTCATATAAAGCAGCTGCCCGAGAGCGCGTGCCACACAGGCACAGGTGCTGCATCGCATCAGCCAATCAGGAACTCAGCTTTTGGCACGGGATGCTTTCAGTGACCCATCGGAAATAAAGAAGTAGAATACCAATCCAATAGAGTTTCTTTGTCCTGTTGGAGCGCGGCGGTTCTCTGTTATTGATCCAACAGGTGTTTCTGCTAGCGTCACACGTGACTAAAGTGTTGATTATCAAAGAAAAGTGCCAGAAATGTGAATTAAAGGAGAGGAAAATAAAAATGGATACCAGCTGGAAAAAAACAATGACCACATATAAAATTAACAGGCTGAAAGTTTACAGGTTGCCTCAATAATAACAAATTATCTGACATGAAATGTAAAATGAATTCAAACAAATTTGAATTTGAATGAATGTGATTTTTTTTATCTCCACATTTACTGTTTGTGGGGAGAAGTGAGGGACTACAGACGCGCTCTCCCTCACTTCCATCATACAATAATGCCCACTCTTCATCCTTCAGTTCTCATGTAATCCGTCTTCTAAGAAAATCAAAAAAACAACACAGTAGAATCACTGCAGTGTGGGACGTGGCGCACATTTAGGAGAAAATTTGAGATGTTTACATGCACCTTATGGTCGTGAAAATACGGTAAATGTCTGTTTGTTAAATTATAGTGAAGAAACACAAGTGCTGGGATAGTCCTTTACAGAGTTGAAGGAGGAGAAGGAACCAGGTTGTTTGAAACATGCAGAACTCCAGAACATGTGGAATTGTTGGTGGTGTGTTTCAGAAGATTTACCAAGAACAAGGTCAGGCTAGGACACGTTAGAGGCAAATGAAATGAATGCAAGGTTTAAGAGACTTAATGGTGCATACTTGTAAGTTAGAGGCTCAAAGTGAATCACAGATTCACCCAGATTCACGATGCTCTGCAGTCTACACGATTTAGTTCATGTCTTGAAGTTCGACACATGGCGGGCATGATCTTCTGAGAGACGATGTGCACTAACGGATATGTGGGATCATGTGCAGCACACTAGAGGTTATCTGAGCGACTGGGGGGTGAGGGCTGGCAACACCAATGTTACAGGCAGACTGTGGTACAAACATCTGATGTGTGGTGAGGTTTGTGGCTGGTGACACGAGTAAACTCTTTCACAAATACTAATACTCTGACATGGAAACTACTGCATTGCATCCATACGCTCTGTCATACTCTAAAACATAAACTACATTAAAGAAAATACAAATATGATATAAGAAGAATTTAAGGAATATCTTTGACATTATAACCGAGGAGGAAGTTTTACAGAATAAATGCCAAAATGTTAAGAATGTATTTTTTTTTGAATGAAGCTTTACATAATAAAGATGGGATTGCACCATTTAATGTGAGGCAGAGCCCGGCGCTGTCTCACCTGCTGGAGTTCAACAGGACAAATGCAACTAATGTAATTATAAAAAGGTTAATTTTAAATTTTTAAATTCAATTCAAAGTATGGATTAGTGGACACATTTTTAAATTATTAGTTAACATTTTATGCTGGTAAGTGGGGATGATGACAGGGGAGGCGTTACCTTCCTGGTTCACTGTTTCACTCACATTAACATCTGGTGAAGATCGGAGTGGAAGTGAGAGGGTATAATATTGTGTATGTGTGAGAGACTCTAATGGAGTTAATGCTTTCATTGATATATATTACTGGATTGGGTCATCACGTGACATATACCTGACACACATGTGACACGTCTTCCTGAGTGAAGAATTGAAGAGGTTTGAACAAGTATCAAAGCAAAAAAAAACCCTGTTTTTGATAGGAGAAGGGATTTGTAATTTAAGTCTGTCAGTTATTCATGCCATTGGACTTAATCAATTTCCCTCCTTTTTGGACTTGCGTGACGAGCATTTACGAGTCCAGTTAAGTAGATTGTAGCACAATGTTAGGTTTAAACCACCTGGAACATTTCTCTGGAAGGAAGACGAGAGATTGTGGTCAGAAATCAGAATTTCCTTTCACAAGGAGAGCAGACAGAGAATGTTGAAACCAGTCTCCACTCCGCCCTGAAGCTCTTGGTCCAGGTCTTCATCTTGATAACGTTTGGGCGGGTCCCTAGTTACATTTAAGTTTGTGGCTCTGGGGGGGGGTATTACTATCATTAATGTCACAGTTCAATACAGAAGGTCGGCATTAGTATCTGCATCATGTCAACTTGCATCCAGTCTTCAGCTTAGGACAGCTCTAACTCTCTTCATATGACGTCATCAAGACCTCAAACAAGAAAATTAAGAAAGAGAGTCATGTTTGGGTCAAATCGGTTAAGAAATGAGAGAGCTAGCCTGATTTTGGTGGTCGATGCCTGTCCTCCTCTGGAACTGCAGCGTTCTACTGTACTGCGTCACTGTGTATAGCAGCAAATAAGCAAAAGTCAATCCAGTCATAAATAACAATGAATATATGATAGAGTTTGTACATGAGTATCAACCACCATCAGCTGTCAGGTTGCACTGAACAGAAATGCTGAGAGATCTGGTACATCAGTGTGTAACCTGTACTCTTGTGTGATTTCTGCCTATTTGCAGTGAAGGAGACTGGTGGGATGCTCGGTCGCTCACCACTGGCTGCAGCGGCTACATTCCCAGCAATTATGTGGCTCCAGTGGACTCAGTTCAAGCTGAGGAGTAAGTATTGTGCCAGTATTGTTGGTCAGAAGAAGATCATTAACATTCAGGGATTTCCAATCAAAAACCAGTTTCTCTCTTTTCATTCGATTCAAGAAAAAGATTTGTAAAAGAATGTTAGCCGACACGGCCTTTCACATCTTCCGTTCAGCCGGGGTCAAACACAGAAGGATTCTGATGTGTGACTGGGTCCTTCTTGGCTCTATTGCAGCTGGTTTTTTGGTAAACTCGGCCGTAAGGATGCAGAGAGGCAGCTGCTGTCTGCCGGCAATACTCGAGGCACCTTCCTCATCAGAGAGAGTGAAACCACAAACGGTAAAGAGCCACTGACAGAAACCTGCAGATACGTGGCATCGTTTTCACATTTTCAACGTCTGACCTGTCACACAGGAGCCTTTTCCCTGTCCATACGGGACTGGGACAGTGTGAAAGGTGACCACGTCAAGCATTATAAGATCCGTATGCTGGACAGTGGTGGCTTCTACATCACCACCAGGGCGCAGTTTGACACGCTTCCGCAGCTGGTTCAGCACTACTCAGGTAAAACACTGAATGATACACGCTTTAAAGTCAGTTTTAGTCTATTTTGAGTTTGTTTGTTACATTTTGTTATGTAAATTTACAGTGACGCATAAAAGGATTAGACACAGACAAGTTGTTCCACTCAAAAAGATGAAAGAGGTCTGTAATATTTCTGATAAACATTAACTATAGAGTGTATCAAAAAGAATCCCAGGATTCAATGTTTCCTGTAGGTTTTCACCAATATGCAGACGCTGTAGCTGCTAGTTTTGCCCCTTTCCTTATCGTAGATCTCCTCAGAGCTGGGATGTTTTGGGGCTGTGGCTTGATGATTCAAAATTCATTTCTGAGTCTCTTTATAAAGCAAGGGAAAAAGCTCAAGTTTGTGACGCAGTGACTGCCGTGGACGGGCCAAAGTCCACCTGCTCTGCTCCATTCTGATGCTCCCGCTTGCAGACAAGTTTCTCTGCTGAAAATAAGCTTTAAAAAAACTTTTGATTTAGGCTAAAAACGGCATAATCACACTGAAAACATCACTGAGTAAGATTCTATAATAGACTTTAGAAAAACTCAAACTTTGTGATTTCCTGGATTCTTTTTTACATTCTGTGGAAATGATGAATTTACTGTCCATAGACCCTTTTTAAGTGAGACAACTTGCAGACTAAATGACAGAATCTTTTTGTTCACCACTGTCTGATTATTTTCTGAAGGTTATGCAACCTTAAGATTCAGAGAGAAGATTTAATCCCAAACGTGTTTTAGACTTGCATGACCTTTACAGTAGCTCTTCATGGACCACTGGTACCTGATGAGCTGGAGATGTCTTGGTTAAACAGAGAGACACATTTCCATAAAGACTTTAACTATAATTGATCCAGTTCTTTCCTTTCCCTGATGAGTTTGCCGATGCTCCTGGAACTCTCCAACTGGCCCTGCAGTGTTCTGATTGTGAATCCTCTAGTCAGCAGGAGAGCATTTGTCTTGGGTCATATGTATGTCTCTGATCCATTCTGGGACAGAGCTGGCTCAGGACATTTTAAAATACCTGTTTCTTTTCTGTACTTTTGCTACTTGCTGCCTCTGAAAGCTATAACTTTAGTCATTTTCTGCCAGAACAACTTTTTTCTTAAAAGCACAGGAAGGAAATGGCAGGCTGAGAGGCTCTAACCTCGTGTTTCTGAATAGTATAATGACTGTTTTTTTTAAGGTAAACACAATATAAATGTAGAAAGGTTGTAACTTTTATTGGTTTTATTGAATATATGTCTGTTTTGTGTTTGGGTTTTTTGCATGATGTGTAAAATAATTTGGTAACATTTATAATAAGATTGTAACAAGCTTTATTAACATTAACATTATTAATGTGCTTATAGGATGTTTATAAGACATTTATACGTAATAAGACTATAGTTATTAACTAGTAAGTTTATTATCATCTAAAATGAGACCATTGTTTATGAAGGCTATATTAATAAACTGTTAGCTTAACAATGCGTTAACAATCTTTGTCAACGTTACATTTAGTGATTTGCAGCATCTCATCTAAAGTGTTACCAATAATTTTTATTTCATTACTACATTACTACTTTATTACATTTAAAGTGAACGTGTTAGTAGGAATTGGAAGGTATATAATCAGAACTTTTATAACTTTCCTTTTCTTCGATTCAGATTTTTTTAGGGTTTTATCATTTATCTTGGAGATACATCCATTACTGACCTGCAGTAACTATTACTCATGCTTTAAGGCTGTAAAGCCCTCACTAGCAGTTCATACCAGATGCAGCCTGTCATGGGACATTTTTGTTTGGCTTCTTTTCAGTTCCCTGACAGTTTTCTTCAGTTAGCTTGCAGTTTTCTGGTCTTCCGTTGCCATGCTGCTGTTTTCCTCTTCTACTTCCTGCAGAGTCATCTGTCAGCTCTGCAGGAATCTGTCGAAGTTTCCGTTTGTGTGTCGCTCTGTGTGGTGTGCAGACCGAGCTGCAGGTCTCTGCTGTCGCTTGGTGGTCCCCTGCCACAAAGGCGTACCTCGCCTCGCTGACCTGTCCATCAAGACCAAAGACTTGTGGGAGATCCCACGGGAGTCGTTGAAGCTGATCAAGCGTCTTGGAAATGGGCAGTTTGGGGAGGTCTGGATGGGTATGGATTCAGCCAATGAGAAGCTGAGGCTACAAGGACGGGGATCACCAGACATGTTGAGTCTTTGAAGGGGTGGAGTCAGGGAGCAATTTGGAAAAACTTTTTCAAAATCCTCCAGAAGCAAATCCATTACCTTTAAATCTTCTTTTCATTTGCATGAAATGGCCCCCCCTCCACATGAGCCTCACTGCATGATCCTCTAGTTAACCCTGTGTGCCTTCCTTCCCTCCCCTGTAGAGAGTGCGGATGGTTTGTGCTATCACTTAACGGGCGTGTGTGTGAACTCCATCCCTGACACGGTGGGCTTGAGTCATGATGCCTGGGAGATCAGCAGAGACACTCTTGATTTGGAAGTGAAGTTGGGGACAGGATGTTTTGCTGATGTGTTTTATGGTAAGAGAATCTAAGACAAATGAATTCCTGTCTCCTGACAACCCCAACCTGACAGCGTTTCCTCATGAACGTCTATACAGTCAGCTAGTATGTGTTTTTATTTAAGGTCCTACAGTCAGATTTGGTACAAACATGAATTATTTGGTGAAAGATGGTTGTGCTCTTTAAAGAGAAAGCCCTTCACACCATCCAGCACAATCAGACTCCATGTCAGCTTATTGACTCATTCTTCACTAATTTCCCTGCATTGACTGCAAATATAAGTTTAAAGTTTCACTCCGATGAAAATCCTGTTTTTAGAGTTTTTATCATGTCTGTGTTTCATTTTTCTTCTGAAACAGAACAAATGTAAGAAGAAATTATTTAGTTTTAACATTTCTGAGTATTTCTCCTTTTAAATCAATCCAACAGTCTTGGACAGATTCTGTTTTTCCATCACTCATCTTCTTTCTGCTGCACATGCACTAAACCTCATCTGGTCCGGCTAGCGTGTCTAGTTCAGGTTCTGGAGAAGAGAAGATGCTATCTTCACATTGACTGCAGTCAAATGAGCCGCCGTTCACATTTCTGTGGTCCAATCAGTCGTCACTGGATTTTTGGTGTGAGTTTCATCCAATAACAACGGTAGCAGTGCTGAGAACTCTGGAAAATCTCCACCAGACTCCACGGAGCTTCTTGATGTGACCACGGAAATGTGAACGGCGGCTCATTTGACTGCAGTTGGAAAGGATTGTAAATGAATGAAAGAGCATTTGGATGTTAGCTTTCATTATTTTCTGCTCTGAGAAACCAATGGATTGAATGGATTGATCACAGCAACGTCAAGAAACATCCAAGAGTCTTTGGTGAACTGGAAGGAGAAAGAATCAGGATTCTGGAGGAAGTTCTGTCCATGAAGATCTGAGCTGACATCCGGATCAGAACCATACGGCTGGACATTACCCAGATTGATGGAGGTTTTTATGGAGCAGCGGGGAAGATTTATGCTAGAGAGACAAAGAGAGCTATCAGAATCAGACGGGGGAGATTTTTTAAAATAAAAATCCAATCACCTTTTGGTAAATTCTCAGTGTTTCCAGTTGTCTTTTAGTTATAATTATTGTGTTTTAAGCCACATTTCTTTAAAATTTCATTTTCAAGGACATGTCTAATGTGGGGGGGAACACAGAGCAACTCCACCACCTCTCCTCTGCTGAGAGCTCAGACACTATTTTCTATGTCACAAAAACAATTTTTTCCAACTGCGTTTTTTCATCTGCTCCCGATTCTCAAAGAAATACTCAGGAATGCAGTTTTAAATAAATATATGCTCTCATTAGCAAAATGTGACAACAACAAATTAAAAACAGCATAAACATGATTTTCATCAGAGTGGGTCTTTAATACACAACAGTGATGCGAGGTCAGACGCTGACACAGCCCATTACAGTATAAATAGTGTTTCTGCTGCTCTGACAGAAGTGTTTCTGCTGCAGGAACATGGAACGGTACTACAAAAGTGGCAGTGAAGATGCTGAAGACTGGCACCATGTCTCCAGAATCCTTCCTGGAGGAGGCTCAGATCATGAAAAACCTTCACCACGATAAACTAGTTCAGCTTTACGCTGTGGTTTCTGAGGAGCCCATTTACATTGTGACCGAGTACATGGGCAAAGGTACCCCCCCCCCCACACACACACACAGATCTCTGCAGAGACAACGCTGCTTGAAAGATGATCTGATTTATACACCCATCACATAAGAAGCAGATCATGCAGGAACCATGCATGATTATTACATGATCATTTCTCTGTTCCTTCTTTCCCATTCATTAGTTTTCCGTGTGAATTTCAGTCCTACCTGTGTGATACCTGTGTGATTTACGTGATTCGTACGTTCTTCTTGCGTTCCTCGTTAGTTGATGTGAGCAGATGTCCACTAAGGGTTTCGGCTGGCGTGTCTTAATTCAGTTTGGAGCTGTTGAGAATTTTAGGTTGAAACAGTTCATGTGTAGTTCATATGAAGTTCAGATGTAAACCAAAGTAACTGTGCATGACTCATGTGGCACGATACAGGGTTTACATGTTCCCCTGTCTCAGAGTCATGAGAGAATGTGACTCTAAGCTTGCTCTGGGTCCTCCTCGTGGATCTCCCCAGATGGGACTCCTGCTGTGGTTCTCCTGTCTCCAAGTGAAGAAATTCCATGAATCTGGTTCATTTCTGCTTCTACTTCAATGACCCTCGATGGACATCTGAGCAGATCGATGAATGAAGGACGCATGAAATACTTATGAATTACCTATATCATGCATGTTTGATGAAAGACCGAAATGACATACGTGGAACATAATGTATGTAGTGGCGGTACGACCCGGCCTGACAATGACATGGTTTGGAAAGACTGATCTACTCTGTTATTCCAGATGAAGTGTTCTTGTGTCACAGAGAAGCATCACTCATACTTCTGTTGTGCAGGAAGCCTTCTGGACTTCCTGAAGAGTGGAGAAGGACGAGACTTGAAGCTTCCTGACCTGGTGGACATGGCCGCACAGGTACATCTCTTGTGGCATCAGGTTCCTGAGCAACAACAAGAACAACTCTGTGAATCAGCAGTAAACAAACCTTTGTTAGATTCTTGTTGATGTGAGTTTCCAGTTATGCAAACGCAAGAAGCCAAAGTCTCTCAAAAGATGAGACTGGTTTATACCAGTGCTTCATGAAAGACAGAGATTATATGAAGCTCCCTGTTGTTGTTATGTCCTGTTAAAGCTAAATGTTGTGTTCAGGTTAGTTTGAATTTGGCCAACTCATTTCCAAATAGTTTGGTTGACTTGTTTCCATGTCCATACTGACCTACAGGTGTCAGCAGGCATGGCCTACATCGAGAAGATGAACTACATCCACAGAGACTTGCGCTCCGCCAACATCCTGGTTGGGGACAACATGGCTTGTAAGATCGCAGACTTTGGCCTAGCGAGGCTGATTGAAGATAATGAGTACAGTGCACGGCAAGGTAGGACTCCACTCTTCTTCCAGGATGGATACATGACTTCAGATGTAAACAAGTTATTTTAGGATGAAAGGAAAACCCTCATTAAACATTAAAATATAAGAACACTTCCAAAAGCATTGTTAAATAAAAATCAGGTAAAAATCAGTCAATCGAAACTAATTTAGAAGTTTTTGTTTAAATATTGAAAATGTAGAGAAACAAAATCCTGGATAAAACGATGACCCCCGTATGAGAGTTTGAAGATCATGTGACTGTAGAGAATTTACTACAAGGAAAAACTTCAATGAGAACTTTTTTCAGACAAATGAGGCAAAAACTGATATTTTTGTATATAAAAATGACCCATATCAAGAAATGTGCAGAGTTGGTCCACTGTTCTACGACCAGGACAGAAACTCCACTGTTGGTCCTGAATCTGAGGATCGACTGGGCTGAACTCTCCTCCAGTACTCAGGAACAGACTTTCCAGGGGGGCTAAGGAGTCTGACATACCCAATAGCTGGAACACACTATCTGGTTCCCCTTCTGGAAAAGGGGAGCCACCACCCCTCCCAGTGGTACTGGTACTCAGCAGCGTTCAGGAGAGTCTGCGAGTGCTTCTTAAGAGACTTAAGAGCCCCTGGCTCTTCTACAAACACTGGACACTTTATTCCTAACAGTATACAGAAAACATGTTGCCCCTGCAAGGTTTTTATACAACATGGTTACATACTTTTCAAAACACTTTTAATGTGGTGACAGTGTCACAGGCTGCGTCAGCTGGCTCCTAGCAGCTGACTTAGAAAAGGTGCAGACCAGGAGAATCCCACAGTACAATTAAAACAAAGAATCATGAAGGTCAGCGGTGGTTGCTGTCCATGGTGCTGACGCAATGGGATTTCTGTCCACTGCTCTGGTTGTCAAAGTGAAGAAATTCAACATTTGAGCTCGTCTGATCTGTGTGGTTTATTCATACGTCTGCCGTGGTTTTAATGTGGTTCATTTATGATTAATCTGTGAAAATGTCATGTATAAAGACAACATTTTTTCCATGTATATCCATGCATGAGCAGTTGTCTTACATGCAACATGTGACAGGCCTTCAGGTATGGGTTCAGGGGGTCATTGTTTGTATCCAAGTGGGTAGAAGGGAGTATCACAATTTTCTGACTCTTTCACCACCAAGGAGTATTCCATGAAACTCTCTTATTCAAATTAGGGGTGTAACAGATCCCAGATAAACCGTGATCGTTACACCCCTACTTCACCTCTACGACATACGTATTAGTATAGTCCACAATTCTTTACTTTTACCTTTTTAAGTCACCAAAAAACAGGAAATGTCTCAGGTGTATCTTATTTTAAAAGTTCTGATCAGGTTAAAACTTCCAACATGATTTGAAGTATCCATGTTGACACATCCATCACAAGTCGAAGCTAATCCAACCTGTCTGCCAATCCCAGGTGCAAAGTTCCCCATCAAGTGGACCGCCCCTGAGGCTGCGTTGTATGGGAGGTTTACCATCAAGTCAGACGTGTGGTCATTCGGGGTCTTTCTAACAGAGCTTGTCACCAAAGGTCGAGTCCCGTATCCAGGTAAGAAGAACTTCTTGCAGGAGAGCGTAGAGGGCTGGTTCATCTTTAGAACATCTCTAATGTGAGGAAAGCTGTTGTTGACATCTGGGCTGTTAGAATGGACCATGTGGAGATTCTCTTGTGCTACATATTAGTTGGATTTAATTGTATTTATTTTTTAATTAAATTAATGTTTAAAAACTAAAAACATTAAAAAATATTTCTTTTTGTAAATAATTTAATTATTACTTATAATCATAAATAGACATATTTATTAACTATTAAAATATAAAGTCCATCAAGAGGAGTTTGATTCATTTCTTGAAAAAGAGTTGGAAAAAGCAAACTTGTATAATTCTACCCTGTAACTGTTTGTCTTTTTATTTTCTCTGGCCTTTTTTTAATTAAATGTTAGTGTTGGACATGGTTTACTGTTAAATAATAGAGAGTTTGATTCTTTAGACACACAATGTATATTTATACAACATCTTTGAGGCTAAACTTTACTTTTATAAATCATGTTTGTATGAAAAAGAAGAAGAGGGTGGGATGTTAGAGGTGGGGAGTAAGGGTATAAAGAAAGGATAGAAACATTGAAAGGGTCGATCGCTTTCAAGCATAAATTGTGGACCAAACAAGACAAAAAAAATCCCACAGGCTTATCAAACTCATCACAGAAATAATAACATACAGTGAATAAAGCAAGACATACTTAGGTCACATTTGATCCTTTAAATAAAGTGATTAACTAAAACCAAGTAGAGTTTTCTTAAAAAGAAAGGGAAGAAGTGAATTTACATAATCCCACCTCTACTTAATTACTTCATTGTAAAAATACATAGTAAACATACATAGTAACTTTATGTTTCCAGTGTATGAGTACTGAAGTGTGTACTCCTAAAAGGTGTCAGATGAACCCCCACAGGTTTACAGAGAACTCTTGGTTCAAATGTCTCAGTGGAACTTTTAGATACATTTGATTTTCTCTGTCGATGTCTTCCTGTGTTCCATTTTAGGCATGAGTAACAGAGAGGCACTGGACCAGGTGGAGCAGGGCTACAGGATGCCGTGCCCCCAGGACTGCCCCACCTCCATGCATGAGCTCATGTTACAATGCTGGAAAGAGGAAGCAGAGGGGAGGCCCACCTTTGAATACCTGCAGTTCTTCCTGGAGGACTACTTCACTGCCACTGAGCCTCAGTACCAGCCTGGAGACAACCTCTGAAGCCGGGGGGAAGAGAGCCGGCCGGGCAGGACTGACTCTGAGCCCGAAAGAAAGAAACTGTGAAGAAGTGAGGAGCTGTTGGGTTCCTGGAGGAACATCAGCTTCAGATGTGTTTCCTCCACAAACGAATGAGGAAAAAACATGGAGGAAGAAGTCTCTCCCTGATTTGTGCGTGCGCCATTCTTGATTTGTTCACAACTTTGGATATGTGCATCCATAATGCTTGTGTAATTAATTATTTTGTATGTTAATTATTGGGCATAGTTGTTACAAGAGAGAGTTGTTACAAGTTTTACCGAATGATCTTCACAATCTAAGTTCAAAGCGGCTGATTAGAAAACTGATCACCCAACATTCCAGCAGCATTTAAACGCATCTCACAGACGTGAAGAGTCTCACCTCAGATTCATGCATAAATGTGGTCTTATAAGATGTGTGTGTAATTTTTAAACATTCGTGTGTGTGGTTAGTTTCAAGCTGTTGTCATTTTAACGTGTGTGTGTAAATTGTATTTTTATTTCATAATTTTTTTCATTATGCACAAAATATGTTGGACGAGTTACAAATCAGGAATAACACACGCACATAGAGGATAGATTGTTTGTTGACTTTGTTTTTCTTGATTTCTAGCAGTGACATTGAAGGCCTGACGATGATTTCCTCTTTATTAAAAGGCTAAAATGCTTTATTGTTTCTCTGCTCTTCTTGCAGAGATGTATGAGAGGCTGCATGAGACTGAATTCATACTGTCTTTCACACGTACCATCAAACTCTTTCACATATAAAGAAAGTCTCATGCAGAAGATCCTCATCTCTCTTTAGTTTCCTAGAAGGTTTTCTTATCAAGCTGTAGAAGCTGTAGCTTCTTTTATACATTTCAAAAAATCCAAAAAAGAAATCTGGATTTTCCTCCTTATCATCACTTACTTATCTAATATATATTTTTAAACCTCTCTTGTACTCTTCCCGTATTCTGGTCCAAAACCAGCTCAGTTTTCTTCCTTCCTGAGATTTTTACAGGAAATCCAATGAAAAAGCCACCTGGCTTAGAAGAGTAAAACCTTTTTCTAAGACTCTCTGTTTTATTCTCCATAAGTACACAGTGTTGATTGAGTAAAGAAAGTTAGAGCCAGATTTTATAATGTAAATCTAAATTGAAGCAATGAAATGAAGTAGACAAAACAATTACTGAAAAGATGAAAAGGACAAAGTATTCAGACCCGGAGCGACCAGGTCGCCGGGTCGGTGTGTGGACTGCCGGCGCTGTAGGAAGAAGTACTGTTTATAAACACACGGGTCCAGCAGCAATGTGTGGAAATGCCTGTGAAGCCTCAAACTGTTAGCATTGGGGTGTGCAGCTCTGAGAACGAGGGCTGCGTCTATGCAGAGCCGTGATTCCCAAAACAAAAGCAAAATGTTGATGTTTGGATGTAGGAAGCAGCATGTCCTCATTTCAGAAACCCTCCTCCATCTGCCTGATCTACGAGAAAGCCATGGGTATGATGGGACAGTCAGTGTCCCGGAACAACAGCAAACACTCAAAATGACTCACGTGGGGCAAACGGGACAAATTTGACAGTTTGATGTTTTAAAGTTGGAGTGCTGTGAATGCACAGAGACGTATGGTCTTCAATGTTTTCAACTTCCAAATAAAAAATGATAGTGGTTTTATTTGTTTCTGCTTTTAGAGGACATCTTACTGGTGGGCTGGAACTGCAGTGACCTATAGTAAAGACTGGCAGGTGGTGCTGGTGACTGCAGGTGCGTCAGAGCCCCAACACCTGTTTGGGGCACAGAGAGCCGCAGAGGAAACGAAACAGACAGTAGAGGGCAGCAGAGAGTGGACGCTGCCAAAGCGGGACATGTTGAGATGGATGATGGCAGTTCCTTGGAATGTGCTGATACGGAAACAAGCCACTGGTTACACATTTGGAAAAGGCAGATCACAGAAAACAACTTCTAGGAGGTCCGGAACGGCCTCCAGACTGCAGCCGTAAAGGCTTCACAAGCTGTGGCAGACTGATCACAAGAACGGACACAACACCAGGAAATGCTGTCAACTCAGCAAGAAGGAAAACCAGGCCAGAGAGGAATTCTCCGAGATGAGTCGTACAAACCGTGGACTGAGGTTTTATTACCAAAGTGACAGACAGGCTGAGCAGCTGTGAAACACACAGATTGGTCAAGTCAACCTGTAGTTTGGAACCCTGGAGATTCCTTTACCTGCTACAGAGGACACATGAGAGGGTAACCCCTAAAGTCAAAGAGGCAGTGCTGACAGCCTAGAAAACAGAGAGTTCATTACAAAGAGTCAATCAATGAATTCTATCTACTCCAGTAGTTTACACACAGTAAGAATTGGGTAAGATCAAACAAACAATGACACCTCTGAGGAGGTTTGTAAGATTTAATGAGCTGAGAGTAAAAGCAGGCTGACGCGTCTGTTGTTCTTCAACACTAAAGTCCACAGGCTGGAGGGAACTGGACACCATCATGTGAAGGTTTAACAGATGGAACGACCACCTGCATCACATAAACACGACTGCTGCTTCATTCCCCAAAACCATTAAAGGTTTGTCTTCTTTCAGAAACAAATTCTAGGATGTTGCTAAGCCAAACCTAATATTCCTTTACAAGATTTTCATGCTATAATAATGCTGCATCAGCATTTACCAGAGTGCCTCCCTGACAGTTGAATTCAAAAAGCCTGTAACCCTGTGCTATCCAAGCCGTGTTTACATCTAAAGGGTCCTACCATGAAAATTCCACTTTTTGAGGTTTTAAATGCCTTTCATTCCTCTCTATGAGGAACCCCAAAGTGATATTTTTGATCTGTTCATGCATTTCAGAGTAATCCTCTAAAAACCTGCTCTGTCTGCAGCAGCCCCTCCCATACCAGCGAAAACGAGCGGGTGGAAACGTGCTGACATCAGCATAATGCGAACTGCCCCCTCCAGGAAAAATCTGTTCTGTAAGATTACAACAAACACACACCCACTTTCTCTGTGGAGCTGTGGTGCCGAGGTAGTTCTCTCCTGTGTATCCTGACAGAGGATAACTACCTTGGTACCACACCTGTATCAGAGAGCGGTGCATGCTCTCTGGTCTCGTTCTGAACTTCTACACCACATAACTTTCTTTTCTGTCTCGTTACGCGTCACACACGCAGGCTGCTGCCGTGACAACATCTTAAACGCTCTATGTATTTCCAACAGATTTCATTCAAAACAATGACGTAAACCACAACAATAAGAGCACGGAAACTCATTAAAATGTGGTGGATGAATTCAGGCTCATTAATACAACTTTAACATGATCCATTGATTCTATCAACATCTACATGTCACACATAATATTTAGCATGTGTACCTGTAGCTGTAGTAACTGTCATGCAGGATTCCTCAAACCAGTAGTAAAAGTGTTGAATCTGGTCTTTATACAGACTCAAAATCCATCAGATACATACAGAGTTTGATTAAGTAAAAAATCCAGCCAAGCATTATCAAACCGCAGTGCATCCATCTTTCTCTTGTGTTTTGACCCGCCCCCAAAGCTGCTGGACAATGACTGAAGAGATCTTTAGTTTACAAACCTTGGTCATGCTGAGGAGTTTCATTGGTCTATGGGCAGGCTCAAGGAGGATGTCATGAAATGGGCGGAACCAACAAGGAGCGAAAGGCGGAGCCTCGGAGATCGAGTCGTTTTACGTCTCAGTATTAAAATGGTCCACAAAAATGACTCTATTTCATAAATAATTTGTTTTTTAGTGTTCCGAAGGTGATATATGATCATATATGTGGATATAGTTTATTCTGAAAGGATGAAGAAAATCGTGGTTTGGGCCCTTTAAAAGTGGGTCATCTGGACCCTGCAAGACAGCGCACTAAACCTTTTTTTCAGGATTTTTTATCTTCTCTGGTGTCCATGGCAGACATAAAATCCTGTCTACATTTGTCATGGGAGGGGTCACACATCATGGTAAGAGAGGATGAGGTTAAACACGATTCAGCTGCAGAGGAAAGTGCGTTTGCTGCTTCTCCTTGTGTTCCAGACTGCTATATTCCACCTTCTCCCGATCCAGAAGACTCTGACAGCTCACCTGGTCTTTTCTCTGTCTGTTCTTATTGGTTGTTCGGGGTGCCCACACTTTTATGCTACTGTACTACATTCTCCATTAAAAGATCTGAATGTTTCCATTCAAGCAGCACAGCAGACTCTGCCTACGGGCAGCAGGCTGGAGGAGAAACTGAAGGGTTGTAATATTCTGACCTTCTCTGCTGGAAAACAGTGAAGGTCTCCATCAACATCCTAATCCATGCAGGCTCCAGCTGAAGCTCCAGGGAACAGTGTGGGTGTGAGAGCAGACCCTCTGCAGCAGGAGAAGTTAGTGCTGAACCAGAGAGGGTCAGTGTGTTTTCCAGATACATCTTCATATGACAGTCTGGATGATAGCAGTTCGCTTTGCTTCAATGACTGTCTGTTAATATTCAGCATGCGTGTCATGTATGACCATTAAAGGAAGCAGTTTTATTCTTTCTGACAAACTAAATAGTCCAGACAGAATGGAAAATCAATGTGAACGCAGATGCATGGGTGTGATGTGTGTGCAGTAAAAGCCTTGATGATGAGGAACTCCCAGCTGTCACAGCCAGGAGAGCTGTCGTATCACACTTTCAGCTGCAATTGAAAGCTTTATAGAATTGTTTTCATGGTGGCTCCACGAGAAACAAACAGCAATAAAAGAGGATAAGTGAGATGATGTTCATCATGAAAGCTCTATCAACAGGAGACTGGAGGCTGTTCCCACCTGGAGCAGGTCAAACAGAATGGAACAGCTGGACTGGCCCAGACAGTTACACCCACTGAAGGTCTCTCAATGTGAGAATCTTCAGCCTGCAAGCTCTGAGGAAACATGTGCTATCCATTTCTACTCCTAGAACTGCACGATGGTTGCAGGAAAGAGACAGAACAAGAACAGAGATCATGTGAAGTTCATGGATTTACAGAGAAGAAACTCTCTGAATGAACAGTCTGAGCAGATCCTCCTGTCATTCAGCAGCAGCTAAATCTCACTTCATTTCCTTCACTCCATTCATAAAACTTGAACTGTCATAGAACATAGATTCCACTGTTTCTTTGATTTCAAGTATTTGATTGTTTATTTTTACATAAATTAGAGTTCCAGCTCATGAAACCAACAAAAACAGGATTTCAAAAAAACAGAATACTGGAGAAATCAACTTTTACTTGCGAGTATATCAAGACAGAGATTCTGATCAACCAAAGTGAAGTACTTTCTAAATGAAATGTCCGTCTTCAATGCAGGTCGGGTGCAGGTCCTGCTGGAAGAGCAAATCTCCATCATCTCCATCCAGACCCTCAGAAGGAATCATTAAGAACATTCTGCTGGACTGTTGCAGTGATTTTGGATTGAAAAAAGCAGACCTTACCAACAGCAGAGCTGGAGCAGTGTGGAGACTCTCTCTGGACCTCCAGCAGTTTGGGTTCTGCTCCTCACAGTCTTCCTCAGAACCTTTGATTCCCAAATGAAAGACGCTCCTTCCTTTCATCAGAAAACAGCAGATTGGCCCTCTATCCAACAGCCCAGTCCCTCTCCTCCTTGACTCAGTTTAGACGGTTCCTCCGGTGGTCCAGGATCAGAAGTGTCTTGACCTGAGGAACCACAATGTAGTAGTCCATCTCCTGAATGTGGAGCTTTGTGAAGCTGTTCTTCATACCACTCTTTCAGGTTCTTGAATTGTTTTGGTAATCCGTTGAAGCCGGTCATCTCTTTGCTGGATCTTCTCCTGACACGGTTTTCCCTCCGTTAGACTTCCTGTTGATCTGCTGGAGACATTTTTAGGCAAAACTAGCAGATTTTACAGAGGAGCTGGAGTTTATTAGAAATTCAAGTGTAAGTTGTGGCGGGACTGTTAGCATGGAGTGACCCTTCCCCCCCTCCCATCATCCTTTTGTTTACACTTTACATTGGTAATACTGGAGCTACAGAACAGTTCTGATCCAGATTCCAGCTCAGACGATGACAACAGACGTTCATGGATCTATTTGTCTGTAAGTGGATGCATCAGAATGGAGTGGAGCAGAGAGTTTGTAGCTTGCTGATTCCTGATTTACAAAAATTTGAAGAAAATGCTCAGAGATTCATTTTCAATCTAAATTTTCTTTACATGTATCCATCATGAAAAACAGGCTACAAAAATATGTTTAAAACAGCAAAAACACAATTTCTGAAAATATATTCTATGAAAGTTTAACCTTTTGAATGGAGTTATGAAAACACATACATGTTTCCATGATGTTCTAATTAGTTAGAAAGGGTCTGCATACATACATGAAATTAAAAAAAACACATAAACACATGTACACAGGTGTGTGGTTAAATATCAAAAGCACGAGTGGAGTTGTGTACAATTCAGCAGAATAGGATATTGAGTCAGATTCTACGAGTATTTGGGTGTACGTGTCCAGACACAGATGTCTACTGTCGAGTCTGACAGCAGAAAAAGGACAGACCTGCAAAATCTCTCCTTTACACAGCAAGGGCGGATCAACCAATCACTGAAGCTGTAGCAGGGCAGTCAGGCATCCTGCACTGTGGGACACACGGGCTAACATGCATGTCAGTTCAGCTAGGACCCGTCTGCCTCTCACCTCCTTGAAAGATTCCAGGAGCAGTCCAGGACAAAGCTGGACTTCTTCCTGTCCATGTCTGCGATGCTGCTCCAGCAACATGAGCCATACAGACGTGCTGAAGCCACAGCAAAGTGGTAGAAGATTCTATGGGGTGACTCCTTGAACTCCAAAGGACTGCAGTCTCCTCTGCAGGTCCAGCCGGCTCTTGAACATCCTGTGGAGCGGCATGTCCAAAGTCTGTCCAAGCAGCCCGAGTTTGAACTCCACCAAGCTGAAGGCTGTTTTTATCAAATCAATAATCAGCAAACTGTTTGGATTTTCTTGATTGTGATTGGTTAAATTACATCATTACACACAAAGAATCAACTCATATTACTCTTTAATTTAACAGTAATCCACTTTTGAAAGCTAATGTGAAGTTTGTTACTCAAATTGATTCCCTTTCCTTTGTAATACTTCTCAGTACTTCATAGTACCAAGTACAGTTGCAGTTTAGTTTCTGAGTAATTCATCACTATAATGTCATAAGATGAGTAACATTGACCTTCCTTCATAGTAATATTACTCTACAAAGTACTACCACACAAAATATGAATTTCTTTTACAGTGCAGATTCTGAGTTATCTGAAATTTTATCAACTTAGAGTCAATTAGATTTTTTTTTTGCGATTTGATTTCAAATAAAATCTGTTCCTCCAATCAGTGGATCATCATTTACTAACAGTACTAGTACTTCATAAAGTACATGCATGCAAAGTATCAACTTTACTGTATAGTTTCAGGATAATCCACCACTAAAACTTGATGAAATTCAAGAACTTGTCCTGCAACTGTACATTTCTAATGGTACTCTATCTAGTACCAAGTGGTACTGTGACAGAAGAGTGATCCACTAAATGGAGGAGCAGACTTTATTTAAAATCAGTCTGCTAATTGATATCAATTTATGCGGCTTCAGAAGTGGATTCCTCAAAAATGACAGTAAGATCATTTAAAATCATGTGTGTCAGTATTCCATCCCAGCCAGCACTGAAGGTGAACTGGGGTTTCTATAACCAATTTCTTTAGAATACATTATATTTGTTTTTAAATAGTATAATTTGCAGATAAGGTGCTGTCGTTCAGCTGTCAGTACTCCAGAGTATCCCAGCTTTAAACATGGGGTGGGGGTCCTCTGTCATTTGGTCCAGTTAGTCTCGTTGTGCGTAAACGGAACATTTTGAATCTTTCCGCTGTGTCTAAATGGGGTTCACGTGGGATTTCTTCTTTTTTCATGTTAAATTCTTGTTGGTGGTCAGTTGTGTCACTGCCAGTGGCTGTTTAAGCTGGATTGTTTTGGGGATGTACAGAGGGGATGAGACGTGCTAAGTGGGCGGTGTCAGTTGGATGATTGACAGTTTATGTAATGAGCGCAGTGGTGTTGTATATATGTGGGAGGAGACACGCGTCTGTTCATTCAGTAGTAACCGGAGGAAAGATGAACGTCCGTTGCGCTCTGACGCACTGAGTTTAGCACCGAAACGAGCCTTGAGCCGCGCGCGCTCGGCTGTGGAGGACTGTGCCATGGAGAGGAGGACGCACGCGGACGCACAGATGCACAGCTCTGGATCCGGGTCTCCCCGTCTGTAGGTAACTTTGGGGTTCCTCGGAAGTGGTGCCTCTGACGCGCCGCAGAGGAGGGCTGCCGGGTCTGACCTCAGAGCGAGCCCCCACCCCCCCACACAGACGTCTCCTGTTCCTCTGTCGGTGGAAATCCTCCAGAATCAGAGGGGTTTGGGTCTTACTGGCTGCCCTGGAGGAACAAGAGGGATGGCCGCTTGGTTCACCTTCAGCATCGCAGTCAGCACTGCGTTGATATCTCAGGTATGACGGAAGGTCTTCATCTCCACGGGGGTCTTCAGAGCTTTGGCTAAAACAAGTGGAAGAGCCAAGGTTCTTTGATTTCTTTTCATTTTCTTTCCTCATGTAACTTCATGCTACAAGTCAACCTTGAATCATGTTTCCTTCCTTTGTAGGTCTTTGGATCTGGAATCTTTGAGCTTCATCTCCACGAATTTCAAAACCACAAAGGGTTGCTGTCAGATGGAAGCGCGTGCGCTCCCAGCTGCAGGACTTATTTTCGGGTTTGCTTGAAGAACTATCAGACTGTCGTCTCACCGGGAGAATGCATCTTTGGAAGCACGATGACAGCCGTGCTCGGGGCAAACTCTTTCAGAGCCAAAGACACCGGGACGGTTCCGGGACCCATCCAGATCCCTTTCAAGTTCGGATGGCCGGTAAGGGCGTGGAGCTCCACACGCGCGTCTCTCCGTGTGCTGGCTGCGGCCGCGCGCGGGTGGGTTGTTCTCTGGCAGCACAGAGGCTTGCTGCTGTTGTTGTTGTTGTTGTTGTTGTTCGGCTCTTCTAATCCAAACCATTAGGTAATGCTCAGGTGACAAACAGATTTGTCGCTTCAAAATCCACGCGCTCTCAAACTGAAGCAGCTGTTGATCAGAGTTAGCCAAAGAAAACGTGTTCAGTGAATTGTGGGAAACTTGACGTACGCGTGTTTTTCTTCATCGTGTGATCATCTGTCCGCAGGGATCCTTTTCATTAATCATTGAAGCCTGGCATTCATCCTATGGAAAAACGCGCCCTGCAGGTAAGAGGGAGCTCACCCGCCACGGGGGGGAGCTGTGGAGGGAGGGAGGGAGGGAGCTGGCGGGGGACAGGCTCCACACTTTAACAAAACTACATTTAATGTCACCATGGAAACACTGTCTTCACCTCCTGATCGCTGCTCATCATTTCAGAAGCTCTTACACCTCTGCATGCCTTCCAGTGAACATCTAAACACGTTTCATTCTTGCACTCAGTACAATTGGACTTCCTCTGGTTTATTTTTGGCGTGGGAAAGCCTGTGGGCTTTGGTGAGAATACACAGCGCTTGCCAAAAAAGCCCTCACTGCATCTTCCTGTATTTTACACCTTACTGTGTTCAGCTCATTGGACTGAGCCTGGGAATGTTTTGCTGGCGGAAAGAGACAGGAAATTTCAACCTGGGTTTATCTTTCATCTGAGCTGTATGGGGTTGGATAAGGGATGCAGTCTGGTTCTGGGTACAGTGATAAACCTAAAGTGGATGCATTTTGGAACTCTAAACCAAAGGATGCAGTTCTTGAGATAAAGTTGTTATCAGTTCAAGACATAAACAGGTTTTATGCAATGACACCTCCACTCATTCCAATGCATATCTGTTTCCCCCCCAAGATAAGGACAACCAAGACCTTCTGATTAGCTTCTTTGCCGTCCAGAGACATTTGAGTGCTGGATCTGACTGGTCTCAAGATACACAGACTGATAAGTTAACAGAACTGAAATATTCCTACCGCTTCATCTGCAACGACAGCTACTATGGAGAAAGCTGTTCCAAGAAATGCACCCCCAGAGATGATCGCTTTGGCCACTACACCTGCACCCAAGACGGCCGGTTAACCTGCTTACCTGGCTGGAAGGGAAAATACTGCGAAGAACGTAAGTAATCAGCCGGAAAGCGTCAACCATTGAAAGACCGCAGGCTTTGATCATTCAGAGAGATCCTGTTGAGTTCCGACTGGGTGAAGTGTTTGCTGGTGGACAGACTTCAGCCAAACTGTTCCGTTTTCCTCCTGCTTCCACAATAAGATAAATATTAGACCAACATGTTTCTGATTTTGAGCAACAAAGATCTTTTTATTTGTGAAAACCCAAATGTCCAAACAGAATGATTTATTATCCATGGCACATAGTGTTGAAGGAAACACAAGCACAGAGACAACATTGCTTACCTCTCAAATGTTCTTGCACAAGCTCAGTTCAGCTACTCAGTCATGGTTTCCTCAGAAGATATTGTTTTTGTTCATGTGAGATTTTGAGGGTCTCTGGGAGAATTGTATGGGAGTGCTGGCATTGACAGCAGCTCACAGGGGCTCCTCTGCCACTGACCTGCCGGGGGGGGGGGGGGGGGGGGGGGGGGCTCAGCCACCCTCTGCATGAGGTACAATAGCCCAGCTTTAAGTTGAGTTTGTTCTTTCTCACATGTTCGAAGCTGTCTGTCTGGAGGGCTGCAGTGAGAGGAATGGAAACTGCTCCAGGCCTGGGGAGTGTGTGTGAGTACCATCACCAATTCTAGAAAGAGTGTGAAGGTTTGAGGAAAGCTTTGCTTTGTTTGTCACTTTATATTTCCTGCAGAGCATAGCTGTGCAACTCACCAAAATGGACTCTAGTTTTTATCACCAACACAAAGTTCATCAAATCCTGCATAGATGGGCAGGTTTCTGTGATCACTCACTTAACATTGAGGCCTCCCACACCCCAAACACACACGCACTCAAAGAAAGTCTACATCAAATCTAATAGGCCGGTTTTACACCAAAATTGAGACATGAAACACTGCAAAGCAGCTTTCATGGATGCTGACAGACTCCTGGCCTTGCTATGTTCCTGCAGCTTTAACAGAAACATTAATGAATCCTGACAAATGTAATCTGTTGATGGTAAAGACATTCGGATTAAAAATCAGTTATACACAACTGCAACTGTTGATTTTAAAATGTATCAGCAGATTATCATCCAGCATTAGGGAGTTGAGGTTTGAAAATGTAATGTTGCATTACTTTTTTTTTTTTTTTTTTTTTTTACAAAAGGTAATATCTTATAAAGAGCTTCAGAAAAAGAAAGATAACTGAAAAAAGCAGATATTTTGTGTGCTTTCAGTTCAATTTTTTACCATTAGATAACAAGGAAGCATGTGTGGTCACGTTTCAGATGCAGAAAAGGTTGGCAGGGAATGTTCTGTGATGAGTGTGAGACGTACCCGTCCTGTAAGCACGGTACCTGCCAGCTGCCATGGCAGTGTAATTGCCAGGAGGGCTGGGGAGGCCTATTATGTGACCAAGGTATGTCTCCTAACCTGCACCACTGGTGCTTTTCTTTCTCCAAAGACCTTCTCATATTACTTGTGCGGGGTTTTGAGTTATGTGAATGTCAAGGCATTAGTAAATTAAATTTCCACTGAAGTGCATTTGTAGCTTCACACACATCTGGGTCAGAAGGCTTTTTGACCCGACAGCAAACTCTTGTCTCTTTATCCAGATCTGAACTTCTGCACCCATCATCATCCCTGTGTGAACGGCGCCACCTGCATGAACACAGGCCAGGGAAGCTACACGTGCACTTGCTTACCTGGATTTTCTGGGGTTAACTGTGAATTTGTGATGAAGGAGTGTGACAGCAACCCTTGCAGGAATGCAGGCAAATGCATAGTAAGAGAAAACAATGCATGTGTACTTGTCGTCTTTTCCTTTATCCTTTAGACACGCTTGATCACCTTCGCTTTCTGTTTCTCTTTGAAGAGTCTTGAGAGCTCCTACACGTGCACATGTCTCCCGGGCTATGAGGGCTTGCACTGTGAGCACAGCACTGTGACCTGTGCTGACTCCCCCTGCTTCCATGGTGGAGAATGCAGGGAGAGACACGACGGCCACGGCTACATGTGCATGTGTCCCCGCGGATACACTGGACTCAACTGTGAGAAGAGAGTGGACAAGTGCACACTGCTTCCCTGCGCTAATGGTAAAGCCTTCCTGCCATGCGGCCACCTCCCAATCCTCCCAAACCTCTCCCACCCTTCCCCTATCACCTACCGCTCTCTTTAAAAATTCCTGCCGCTGGAAGAGTCGCGGAACAAACAGGATCACTGCTGGAAGCAAACCTCCGTCGTCATTGTCACCACAAAGACGCACAGTCGCGTTCACTACTATTCAACCTGCTCCTCCCATTGCTCAATCAGAACAATTCAGATCTCGTTCTATGCTGTCAAACAATGGGCAGGACCTCGGGCTGGAGAACAATACAGTCGTGAGAAGTCTTCTCAACTAGAAAAAGCAGCCCAAGGGCTTCTCCAGACGGTGGATTCACTCACTGTCTACCTGCACAAGACGGTGCACTTACTCACTTTACTTGAAAAAGCTTATTAACCAAGAGTTCCTTACTTTCCGAACCTGTTCTTGTTGATTGTCTTTGCAGGTGGTCTGTGTCTGCTCCAGGGGGGCAGGAGTATGTGCAGCTGCCGTGCAGGATTCACCGGCCAGCGCTGTGAGATCAATATTAATGATTGTTCAGGCAGTCCTTGCCTTAATGGAGGCACCTGCAAAGACCGAATCAACGACTACACCTGCAGCTGCCCAACAGGCTTCACTGGGCGCAACTGCCAGAGAGTCCTGGATGAGTGCAGCCTCCACCCGTGCCTCAATGGAGGATTGTGCACTGAGGGTGCTGCATCTGTGGTCTGCGTTTGCCCATCCGGTTTCACCGGACCTCAGTGTGAATCCTTTGTGGTTTTATCGTCTGCGGTGGCCAGCGACGACGGCTTCCACTGGGCTGCAGTCTTTCTGGCTGTAGGCGCAGTTGCACTGCTCATGCTCCTGTGCATGGTGGGCTTGGCTTTAAGACACATCCACTGGCAAGCATGCAGGCGGGAAGGAGAGACTGAGACCATGAACAACTTTCCTAGTATTCCAGAGGACAATCTGATCCCAGCATCCCAGCTGAAAAACATTAACCAGAAAGTGAGCCTGGAGGTGGACTGTGACTCAGAGAAATCAAACTTTTACTATAAAAACTATCACTTGGACTCTTACAACACAAAGGAGTTTAAGGATGAACAGTTACAAGTGGAACAAAGTCTAATTTATGACAAATGTTTAGTAGATAAAACGCCCTTCAAAAGAATGTATAGGTAAGAGTTTCACTCATCTTCACACTTGAAACTCATTATTTCATTTCTAATGTTCTCAAACGTTGTGTATTTTGCAGTTGTGTGTACCCTGTGCATCTGTTTGATGTGTATACACTCACTGCCGAACTTCTGATGTGCCTTTAGTTGACATTTGATGTGAGATTTTTGTTTGCAGGGAAAGACCTGAGTGTTGGGTGTCAAGAACATTGTCCTCAGGAGACCTCAGGCACCAGTCAGTGTATGTCATAGGGGAGGAGCGAGAGGAGTGTGTTATCGCAACAGAGGTATGCTAAAAAGTCAAACACCTCCATCTTCTATCAGTAGCTTTAAAGCATGACGGTCTTGATTATAGTCTTGTGGTCGGTCCATACAGTACTTCACAGCAATCTGCCATCTCATGAGTTGCATGGCATCTCTACCTCAATCGTGCAATTTAGTTCACACTAAGGTTGGCTGGTTTTGCTTTCTAATGCTGGTGATACTTACAAAGAACTTCAGGGCGGTGTTTCTACTTTCCAAGCCTGATGAGGCGAAGTAGGGATTGTTGAGATTCTGTTTTTATTTATAAAAATTTTTTTGTAATTCATAAGCAAGTTCTTCTGAAGATGCTTACAAGTACAAGTTCATGGTTAGCCCTTGTGCTGTCCTTGTTATGTTGATGTTGGGAGTGGGGTCATCTAGACCCCACAAAACAATGCGCTGAACTTTTAAAAAATATAATTTTTTTATTTTTACTGGTGTCCATGGCAGACATGAAATCCTGTCCACCTTCATCCACAGTTTTCATAGGATGGATAACATGTCAATGTAAGTCCTGGGTCATCTAGACCCCATATGATGGCACAAGGGTTAATGGTGCAGACAAGACCAGATTGATGGTGCATCAGCATCAGGCTTTGTTCTTCTTAAAAACCTGAACGTGCAAAATAACTGTATTTAAAAAAACTGAAATTTGAAATGATTGATGTTGAATTTGCTGGAATCCTCTTCTTTTTTTATCCAGTCAAACTGAAATGATGTCTGACCCTTCTTGTATTTAGATTGCATCAATAGCAACTTGCCTTGAAAATCCTGGAACATGGAAACTGCAATTTTCCGAATTTGAATTTGCTCCACCATCACGTTTCTTTTTGTTGTTCAAAATAAGTCCTGGTTGAACAGTGCAGTAATTGTAATTGTCCTACGGGCGTGAAGTTCAAACCATGGATTCTGTCATCAGCTTGTGTGACGTTTTGCAGCAATTAGGGCGAGCCAATCTCCAATGGCCTTGAGACTCATGTGACACAGGTGAATACCAATGGCTATGAAGTAGCTTATAAACCGCTCTTAGCTAAAGTCTCTATTGTGCCTTTCAATTCTGCATCCTGAAAAAGTTAAATTAAACAGTGAGACTCATGAAATATTTTAAATCAGTCATATGTTACAATATTGATTAACTATGTTTTTTGACGGGAAAGCTCAGTAGATAATAAAAACCTTATGTGTCTCAGAAAGAGACAATGTCAGAAAATTGGTTGATCCTTATTCATGCAGAAATTCTTCCATCTCTTTGCCGTTTCCATGGCAGCACTTGTGACTCTGGGCAAGTTTAGATTGTCCATAATCATTTCGTCAAGTTCAGTATCAGTTTTCAGACCAATCAAGCACAGTAACACCATGGTAGTGTAGACAGAAGTCAAATGAAATCAGCATTTCCATCGAGTTCATCAGTAGAAGGAAGCAGGAAGTGCTCAAGAATTCCCTGGAAGATGTCGGCACTGGTGCTGGACTTCAGAAAACTCAGTTGACCAACAGTAGCAGACGACATGAAACCAGAACAATCCGTCTAATCTTCCTCATGATGGAGTTTTTTTAATTGAGCCAGACCAAGAGACCAGCAGAAAGCTCAGGAAAGCTCTGCATGTGTTTTTAACGCTGTAGACGAGTAGGATGGAACAACTTCAGTTTACAAAACTAAACAACATAGACTGATTTGGGGGTTTTCATTACATGATAATAATCACAATACAAGAAATAAAAATAAATAAAGGCTGGAAATATTCCAACCTATGTGCAATGATTCTATATGAAATAGAGTTTTACTTTTTTGAGGTGACTAACTAATAATATTGAATTAATCCATGATGCACAAATGAAGACATGTCAGAATTAAGACTGGAACCAATGAGGGGCTGAAATGTTCAAAAACATCATTTAACTTGTTTGTTTTATTGTTGTGTTTTATTCCAATTATCTTTTTTTTTTCTTTAGGTATAGACTGTAAGTGAGCGACAAAAGCAGACAGATGAAGACAAGAGACACAATCAAGGCAAAAGATTTTACTCTGGGATGTTTACAAATGTGCAGAGAACAGAGACTGTCTTGAAAATCTACTGCTGCTCTGAAACACTGAAGAACTGGACCACAGAAAGCTCTGCCAAAATCAAAATAATATATTCACCTAAAAAGTTTAGGTCAACCAAGTCCTAGTATCCAAAACATGTACAGTGAAGGAAAATCCTCAGTTTTGACCACAGGACGACAGACTGAGTCCATGCGGTGGCAGAGCTTATCGTGATCTCAACATCCGGAACTGTCAAAAACAGATTCCGTTGAATTCTCTTCCTTTATCGTGGAACTGGCCTTCTTAATAATCACGACTCAGCCAATAAATCAGTATAAAAAGTGCCTACGTTTTGAAGAGCCCATCACCTTTACTCCAGCACCGACTGTGGCCAGCTATGCAAGACTCGTGATGGAGAGGAGAGAAGTATCCTACCCATGGATTCAAGCTGATCATCACAGAAAGCTGACAGCTCATCTTCAGAGACTGGATATGGAAACCTCTTCTGAAGTGAGGTCGTTATGTTCCCAGATCATTCGCACTACAAGATGACAAAAAAAAGCAGCAGAAACATCCTTTCAGTTGAAGTGAGGTTTAAAGAATCACAGGAATCAGAGTGAGGCCAGCACAATCCAACAGGAAGCTGCAGAGAAACCAAAGCTTCCACACCGACGAAAACAGCTGAGACTGTCTGACCACCACCTGCCTATTTTACACTTGTAGAATTTGTACTTTTTAAAACGTCTTGCAGAGTTTAACCTAAATATTCAACATTGGTCTTTATATTTTTTGTAATATTATTTTGCATATGTTGCATATTTATAAGGACCAACTTCTGAAGGAAAAAAAATCCTCAAACATGTTTGTCAGTAAATCAAAAATAAATTATTTTTAGCTGTTTGATCAAATGTGTTATTAGATTATTTTAGATATAAGTCTTGGAGTTTCTTTTCCTCGCTGCACAATTTGAGTGAAGAAAAGATGAATGCTTTCTCTGTATCCGTACCGGGAATATTCCGAGAAAATATTGTTTTTAAATGGCCTGCTAACCCTCGTTAACTCTTAACCCGAAATTAGCTTGAAACTCTAATCCATCTCCATGGAAACCCCCGTCCAGCTGGAATTGGTGAAACAAAGCCAGGCGCAGGCCAAAGGAGAACCTCCGCCCCTCACCCATTTTAATGCTCACATACGCTTCCGTGCACACAGTCAGTTAGCCAAACAGATGCCTTGGGGGTGCAAAGAGCGAGTTGGTGGTGCCATAAAAACAGCAGCATATGCCAGGCCACTCGACCCATGAGCATGACCCACAAAAGTAAACAGGCCTCGTCTTACATCTCACCCTCCTGCGGGCTCCCCAACCTCCTGCCTTCCCCTCAGGGTGAACAGCCATATTTCAATTCCTACTTTTGACACCCCCACCACCATCACTCTGGCAAACAAAGCTGGAGGGAAGCTGACATTCTGGCTACACTGATCTGATGGGATCCACTGGATCTGTGGTGAGCAATCCTACACAACAGCCTGAAGCCAAAGAACGTAGCTGTTAGAAACCTAGAAGGCTCTTTTTATTTGCTCTGAACTCAATGGTTTTAGATGTGGTTTTGATGCTACATGATCAGAATTTCTGGTGTTACTCCCTCTGATCAGCAGTGCTTTGAGACTTAAAACGTCTCCCTCAGGTTCTATTTCACTCCAAAAAGTACTTGACCCGCCTTTGTTTTTGGGTCTTCCAGGCTTGCAGGGGGTATCACCAACACAAACGCAGATCATTGGATATCTCCGTACCTAAAGCCATCTTGATCAGTGTTATTGATCCCAGGCATCCCTTCTCCACTCCTGTCTTTACTTTCTTCACGCCTTAAATAAACTTCCCAGAAAAACACGAAAAGAGTAATAAGAAATGGTTGAAAATAAAAAAATTATAAAAGCACAAGTAAATAAAAATGCAAGTAAGTATAAAACAGTAATTAAACAATGTATAAAAGATGCATAAAATAAAATCTGTTGGAACAAATTTGATGAAAAATATATGAAAATAAACAGCAGCATCAACATTCAGCAGAAAATCTGGATCAAAAATCTAGAGCAATCTTTTCTTTAGATTGAACCTTTTGCATCTTCACATGAGGTCTGGAGGTACATATCATGAATGTGCCTTCTTGAGTTTTATTTTTATTCTGTTCAGGACATTTCTGACCCTTTGAAAGGAACCGCAGGTTTATCGGGACATTTGAACCTTAATGAGGCAGAGGTTCTCAGCTCCTGTGTAGGCTTAAGACTACAGTGTGAGTTAAGGTCAGTGTTGGGGTCGGGATGAAACGCTAATCAGGGAAACTTTATCGCTGTGATGATACATCCAGCTCCAAATGCTTTTCTGTTACCTGGACTAGAAATGAGAGCAGGTGAGACATATGGATGGGAAACAAACAAGCCTGAAAACAGAACTGAAAAACAGACCAAACCAAAGCGGCCCAATCCTCCAAACTCAGCCAGTGCTCCTCAGCCTTTCACTGTCCATAACACAGGCCAGAATCATCATAGTGGTATAATCACTGCATCCTGTTTGTGACCTTGTGGCACCAGTTCCTGTTTCCTCTGATTAAAAACTGCAGAAGCTGCTGAAGCAGACATATAACATTTCTAATGCATCTCCTTTTTTATATATGTCAAAAGAATCTAGAAAACAACGTGAACCTTAAAAAGAACTGTCTGGCTCTGTTTATGCTGAGAAATGTACTCTTTTTCTGTTGGAGGATTTTTATGCAGTCTTGTCATCCAGTTTCTAACATGTTAGCTGGTTTTCTACTTGTGCTTTGTTTGCTAAAACTGTTACTCAAACTGCACTGTTGTCTCGTGTCAGTGGTGCAGCTGTGAAAGACTGTCAAAACTGCAAACATTGCTCTCAGAGAAGGTTGTCCTCTTCTCTTTTAAGACTGTTTGTTGTGGCATGTTGTTATTTCCTGCTTCATTGTGGGAATTTCTGCTTCTCTATTGCCTGAAAAAACACTTATGTTGTGTGTGTGCGAGTGAGTGAGTGTGTGTGTATGTGAGAAAATCATCTGCAGCCTTGTCAGACATTTCACCTGGAGTCCTCTCAGTAATTAACACTAGGTGTCAGTAAGAAACCCTGAGACAGGAAGTGAGGGAGTTGATGTCAACATCCTTTGGATAAAAGGGAAAAATATCATCAGAAGGACAGCTGGAAACTGTTCTTACATGTCGAGGAACAAGAACCTTCATCTGACATTGAATCTGCAGCCATTTTGCATGAATGACCAATGAAAACCTGTCAGTCCATGCTAAAGGAAGGACTGTTGTGTGTCAACAACTCCTCATCTCCTGCAGTTTAAACTATACAAGTCTCCTTATATGGGCAGATTAAGAGAAGAATCTAATTGTAGCGAATGCTGGTGTAGACGAAAAGTGGTCAACCTCTGATCAGGAGGTTGAAGGTTCAGTTCCTCCATTGGTTTTCTACATACCAAGCGTCCTTGGGCGAGAAACTGAACTGGGTAAACTGAATGTTGGGCTAATCAGAGATAATCTATTGATCACAGTTGATCCCACTTTCCTGCACACACTAAGGAAAACTTTCATTTTGGTTTATTGTTTGTACAGCATGGCATGGTGCAGAGGTAGAGTGGTCAACCCCTGACATGAAGATTGGTTCCCGTCCTGCCCACCCAAGTGTCCTTGGGCAAGACACTGACCCCACAGTGCCTCTGGTGGTTAGAGGAGGACTGTAAAGCACTTTGGGCCTTTAAAGAAGATAGAAAGCGCTATAAGTAAACAGCATTTACCATTTACTTTAAAGTCTGGATTTTCTGTCTGTCATCCTTTCAAATCAAGTTGTTCAGACAGAATAAAAACAGACTCAGCTTTCATGACATCTTATGTTGTTTGGAGTAAAAAGAAATGCATAAAGAAGGCTGCAACATTAAAGTCTCTTTGATGAAGATCCTGTTTTCTGTTTATAACATGTCTGTGTTTTTCTTCCTCTGAAAGAGAACAAATGTAATGAGAAAACATTTTGTTGTTACATTTCCAAGTGTCTCCTGTTAAATTGCATTTGACCGCAGTTGGAAAGGATTGTAAATGAATGAAAGAGCATTTGGATGTTAGCTTTCATTATTTTCTGCTCTGAGAAACCAATGGATTGAATGGATTGATCACAGCAACGTCAAGAAACATCAAAGAGTCTTTGGTGAACTGGAAGGAGAAAGAATCAGGATTCTGGAGGAAGTTCTGTCCATGAAGATCTGAGCTGACATCCGGATCAGAACCATACAGCTGGACATTACCCAGTGTTGAGGTTGTGGTCAAGCTTCTACTTTATCCACTCTGACTGGTCTCATTATCTATTTCTCCTTTAGGTCTACCTGGTATCATCTCCCACTGACGCTCCCCGTAGTCTTCCAGTAGAAGTCCTAGTGCCCTAACAGTGAAATTGCATCCTTCTCTCTGGCACAAGAAGGCTTGGTTTTTCTGGTGCAGCTCTGCCGCCCCTCTATTACCCAAGATTCTATATTCTCCAACAAACCTTAACAGATGAGTAAATACTTTTCACCACTTTAATGTTAAAAACCGATTTTTATTCCTTACCTGGTTGATGGATGTTTTTATGTAACAGGTGAAGATTTATGCTAGCCAGACACAGAACTATCATAGTCAGATAGGATCGGGGGTGGGGCTACTCCGTCCAGCCACGCCCCCTCAGAAGAAATTTTGGAAACAGAGCCAACACAGATCAACGAAATCGTCTTTTGAAGACATTTAGGTGGTGGTATTTTGGTTAATAACTTCATAATCATCATTAAAACACTACTGGGAACTCATTTAACTCTAGAGAAGAAGCTGTATATTGAAGTGTCTTACATGGATCAGTTTGACCTGCAGTGGGTTTGATTGTCTCTTGTTTTCATTCATTATTCTTTGTAAGTATTGATATAAAGCTTTAGTCTGCCTCCCTCCTGGTTCTAAACCCAAATCAGGCTGACGCAACGTCTTGGGTGGTTGCTGAGGAGCTTGGAGCCTGAAACCCTCAGCTGAGTTGCATCAGCCAGGTCTCAGCCAATGACTGACAAGGCGATGAGCCAATCACAACGAGAGCTCAGAATGACGGACAAACCAGAGCTCGTGTGTTGACCAATGGTGTGGCGTCGTGGGTGTGAAACTCTCGCTTTATTTAGTGCGTGAAATTTTATTTGGGCAAAATCTGAGCAAGACGTTCTCTGATTGGTCAAGTGGTCCGGCGTGGCCCCGCCCGTGATGGTATAAATACTGTTCCAGTCTCCGTCACGCAGCGTACGTGACTGGCTTCGGGGAGACGGACGGGTGGACAGGAGAGCCTCGAACCCTTAAAACCGTCTTTTCGGCTCCGACCTCTCGACTGCGTGAGTTGGGTGTTGTGCGGCCGGCGCGGGAGCTGGCCTCGCGGTGTCTGTTTTTCCCGCTTCTGACGTCACTGCGGCCGAAGCGCCCGCCATGGATTTTTAAGGCAGAATGCGAGACCTCTGATGCAATGGCGATGCATAGTGCAAGGCAGACCCGCGCGCGAGCTTCCATCCGTACAACTGCTAAGCAGTTGGGCTCCGGTACCGTCCGCGGTATCCCTGCGAGCCAGCCGGTACCGCTGCTCCTGTACCGGAGGAGGCCTCAGCTAGCTGCCGCGGCCTCGTAGCGTCCACCGAAGACCCGCAGCATCATCCAGTCCAACCCAACCAACCACCGTCCGCTCATCAGAATGAAGCCGCAGGACGTGTTCGGCGGGAAGACCAGCCTCTGGATCTTCGGTTACGGCTCGCTGGTGTGGAAGCCCGACTTCAAATACAAGAAGAGCCGGGTGGGCTTCATCCGGGGCTACAAGAGACGCTTCTGGCACGGAGACAACTTCCACCGGGGCAGCGAGGCGGCGGTGAGGCCCGCACACCTGTGCGACACCTATCCTGTTGAGAATGACAGCTGACTGATGTGTTTGTTTCAGCCCGGGAGAGTGGTGACGCTGATCGAAGACGACCACGTAAGTCTGGTTGTTGTTGTCATGATGGGCCTCGAGGCCGTTCTGGTTCTGATCACCTGTCCTGTCGTCACAGGCGGTCACCTGGGGCGTGGCGTTCGAGGTGTCGGGCCCGCAGGTGGAGGCGGCCCTCGGATACCTGAACATCCGCGAGACCGCATGCGGCGGTTACGTCACCAAGATGGTGGACTTTTTTGCCGGGGCAGAAGGCCCCTCCCCCGTCCAGGCTCTGGTGTACATCGCCACCCCCGACAACCCTCTGTACCTCGGCCCAGCCAGTCCGGAGCAGATCGGGGCTCAGATCGCGTCTTCACGCGGGAAGACGGGCCACAACCTGGAGTACCTGCTGCGCCTGGCGGAGTTCATGAGGAGCAGCTGCCCGCAGGTGGAGGACCAGCACCTGTTCTCCGTGGAGGCGGCGGCTCTGACCCTATACTTCACCTGCTCATACTCGGTCCAGTCTGTGCAATAGGTTGTTTGCATGTGTCCATCACTGTTTCTGACTCCGCCCATTTCCTCACTCCAACTGGAGATCAGCTGTAGGGTGCAGTCACGTGTCTGAAACAATAAAACTACTTCAACTTCAGTTTTGACTCTTTGCATGGTTGGATCGGGCGTGGGTGCATGAGAGGACCAGAGTCCTCAGACGGGTCTCTTCCTGCTTTAGAGAAGGCTGCTCTTCAGAACATGAACCCTCTGGAGCATGGCGCTCACTAGAGAACAGCCATACTTTTCTATTGCATTGGTTTTGGAGAAGGATGGGAATATTTGGAAAATAAAGCTTGACAAAGGCTTTCATGCATCAGAGGGTCAATATTCACAATAGTTCCAGGAACTTGCATGGAAAAGTTGAGGGCATTTACAAAAACCAAATACCCTTTGGGGTTGCTGGAGCCTATCTCCACTACTGTTGGGTAGAGCAGAGGAGGTTGCTGGTTCACCTAGGAACAGATCAAATGTAAGTATGGAGTAGCGACGGTGCCCAGAGAACACACAGACATGACATGCACACAGGTCCCAGCCAGGATTTGAACCCAGACCTTGTAGGAGTAAAGAGTCCAAACCACTACGCAAGAAGTTCTGCCCCTTTTTGAAATAAAGAGGCTCCTGGACTGTTCTACAAAGACATCTTCATGAACATCTCTTTGAAGACACATTTTCAAAAATCTTATTAGTACACTTCTCTTTGTTCATGTTTCTGTGGTTTCCTTGTTTGTGGATGTGAAGGATCAAGCTCTTGAACGTCACCTCTCCTACACAGAGAATTACTTTAGATTTCAAACAAAACTGCCCAAACGGCTCAGATCCAGCTATTTTATTTGAACTTCAATCGTCCCACATATGAATACACGACCTAGAAAACTGGACATCCAAAGTGAGAAAACAAATGGTTTTTGGCTCTGTGTACATCAGCAAAGACCTTCACATGCAAGTCACACCTTTAACATCAACTCAGGGGAGACGGCCGCTCAGCTCTGGACACTGATGTGAACCTCTGACTAAAACAACGTCACAAACCAGCTGAAACACAAAACAGCCTCTGAAATCACGAGGTGCATTTTTACACATTCACTTTTTCTCTACTTTAACTGACTGTTCATTTAAACACAACTCAAATAAATTATATTAGTGGACAAAAATGATCTGAATCGGGGAACGATAGCAGCTCTACTGTGATGGAAAACTCCACCTCCTAGAAAATATTTTTACTTTACCTCTATTTGATAAAAATATACCCAACCTTCATTTTCCATGGTAAGGGGAACATATCTTATGAACTATTTTTAAAACATCAACTGCCTCATTTGTCTGTGTACCAAAATCTTCTGTTAGAAAAATAGGAGCTTTAGTAGAAAAGCTGCAACTTTTTTTTTTTTTTTTGGTAAATTGAGGGTTGGACGTTCACCTGAAGCTCCTCCAAAAGCAGAATCATCTTCCAAGAAGCCCTCAGAATATTTACAGAACAATCTACAGAGTAACTTCATATTTCTATGACACTCCATACCAGAAGATGGAAGACAGAGCTCAGAGCAGGTGTGACAGAACGCTCAAACGACCCAGAGAACCTCATCAAGCTCCGGCCGGCCTCCTCCACCAGCAGACACTCCGGTCACCGGCACAGGCTTGTTTCCTTGTGTGTAACACAAATGAATGTCCTCCAGAACCAGAATGCCATCTGACCCAGACGGTCCAGAGAACCAAACTGGAGGGCTGGCAGAGGACTGGATCTGCTGCACTCTTATGGTCGTTAAGGTTCATGCCGGACGGGGCGGTAAACTCGGAGACAGCTGTGCACGAGACATCACCACGTCCCCAAACCGCTGGGTCCTTTGCCTTTGTGGACCAGTTGTTTATGTGAAGTTTGTTGGCTGGGGCCTCCTTTGGCCTGAGGGCAGCAACTGCTGCTGCTGTGGAAAGCAGCACCAGCACTGGAGCGGGCCAAGGAGGGCTGAATGGGACTGGACACAGAGTGGCCTGCTGGGAAGACAAAAAGCAGAGAGTTGGACCTGGTGTGGAGCTCCAGAGAGCAGCAGGGACTGGGGCACTTGTTGGTTCCCTCACCTTTAGAAACGCTGTAACCATAAGCAGCATAAGCTGCAGCCGATGCCGCTGCTGCCCCCGCTATTGCCCCAGCCATGGCTGCTGCACTCCCCACCGTTGACTTGCGTCCACGTCCCTTCCCTCCAGACTTGACCCCCCCTCCAGATCCTTTAGGCCGTCCGCGACTTCGCCCAGACCTGCCTCTGCCAGGACTGATGGTATCTAAGGCCGCCACACCTAAAGAGCACAGGAGGACAGAAACAAAGACAAGAACATCCATGAAGGGAATCTTTACTAATGCAGACGACAGAAACCAGCATCCCTCTTTTCATTTCCATTCCTTTGGAGTTACTTGAAAGAATTAAACATGTTAACGGGAACTGATAAAGCCTCATTTCCCATGAGGTTGACAGAGTTAAAACCCCCTGTAGCTCCCCAGGTCTGCTTCTGCTCCGTCACTCCTAAACTCTTCACAGGTCAGAGTCCAGATAAACAGAAATTCTCTCTCAAAGCCCTTTGGTACAAGAAGTGACATCGAAACTCTCCAGTCTTCATGGAAGTTAAGAATCATTGCTGCAGGAAACACATTTTTGTAATGAATGTGTCATTTCAAGATAAGATCAAAAACATTTAATAAAGCATAGCAACTGTTTGTTCTGATCCACATTATTATGACGGGACACAGGAACATTTTAAACATTAGAGTTCTGCAACTAGTGGGCGGAGCTTAACATGTTTAACCTGGCCCACGTTAAGGGAATGTCTTGGTCTAATCATCGCAGCCAGGAGCTTCACGAGTTCTGCAAAAAAACTTTGTCATTAAATCAAAAAAGTTAAAAAAGGCACGAACCATTCCATCTGGATTGAAATATTTCAAATCTTTACTTCATGTAATTTTGTGGATTGATGGATCAATGAAAATGAAAACCAAAACTTCAGCAACCCTGAAAAGTAGAATATACAACCAGACCAACCAAAATAGGAAGTTTTCAAATGGGCAAGCCCCCCCACTGGACACTTCAATGTGGCCCCATGTGGTTTAGCTTTGGGCTGTATTGGTGGATCTGACCGCGGGTTCCATGGTGGTCCCATCTGTTTTTGCCCACACTGGCGTAGGTGGGGACTCCGTGGTCTGGGTCCCTACGCAAACCAGCCGGCCGGAGGACAGCGTGCTGCCTGGCAGACGGTGCAGCGAGTTAGCGAGCTCCGCTGGCCAGTGAGCCAGAGTACTGAGTCCCCACTCAAGCCAGTGTGGGCAAACACAGACGGGGCCCATCAATTCAGCCATATGGGGCCCACATTGAAATGTTCGCTGGGAAAAAGACGATTTAAATCCGGGATTCCAGCTGGTTTTCCTGAAACTGTCTCGTCTGCTGCTGATTAACTGGACCAGGTGGAAAAAGGAGCTTTAATGGAAGACTATTTAGAGAACGCGTGGGACACCAGCCCTCAGGGTCTGGAGCTTCAAGAAACCTCTGCAGGAGTTTTCAGTTCTTTAGATGAATAGGATTGGACAGCTTCAGTTTACAAAGTACTCTAATTACTTTTACAATAAAACATTTTTTGATACACTGATCCACATAATATTGAAATTTTGCCGGTCCTTTTCTTTTTGGAATAAATCCCTCCTAAAGTGAATGTCAAGAGTTTCCAGACTTCATAGACTTCCTGTGGAGGATAACAGGTTGGTCAAGCTCTTGTTCAGTGTGCTCACCGATCCTCACCGTTCATGCTGTCAGAGACCGATCCGGTGACAGACACGGGGGAGTTGGTGGCTCGAGACTGCGGTGCTGAGGAAACCGTATCGTCCACGATGACCAACATGTCGCTGCTACTTTCATCTGCATCTGGAGGCAACGAACCAGGCTGAAGCTCACTGCTCAAAGAGATCTGTCCACAAAGAGGAGGACACAGAGCAGGGGAGGAGCACATGGTCAGTGACATGGAAATGGACAGCTTATGTTTGATACATTTTATTGAAAAACATAAGCTAATGTCAGATGACCAATATGGTTTCAGAAAAACTAGATCAACCTCCATGGCCTCCAATAACCCAGTTAACTGAAGAAATTTTGAATGGCACCAACAATGAAGAGTTCACAGTCGGAGTGTTCATCGATTTAAAACAGGCTTTGACAGCGTCCATCATAACATTTTAGTAAAAAAGTTGGAGAAATATGGAACACGAGGATTGGCATTAAATTGGTTAAACAGTTACATTAAAAACAGGCAGCAGTTTGTACAACTGGATCATTTTAAGTCATCACTGCTAAATTTAACCTGCGGAGTTCCTCAAGGATTTGTATTAGGTCCAAAGCTTTTTATACTATACATAAATGACATTCATATTGTATCAAGCAAATTTAAATACATCTTCTATGCTGATGACACAAGTATAGTGTGCACAGGGAAAAATCTCAAGGAAGCTATAAAAACTGTAAACACAGACTCAAGGAAACTAAAATAACGGTTTGATATAAATAAACTCTCACTCAATGTCAACAAAACAAAAATCAGGATTTTTTTTAATTGTCATATTCCTCCTGATTTAAAAATTGAAGTTGTTATAGACAGTCACGTGCTAGAAAGAGTAACTGAAATAGAGTTCCTCTGAGTCATCATGGACCACAAAACAAGCTGGAAGCCACAAATAAAACAAGTCAGAACCAAAATGGTCAAAGGAATAGCAGTATTAAGAAAAAACATCAAAAGCACTCAATTATAAAGCATGCTAACTAATATACTCATCAATAATATTACCATATTTACAGTACAGGGTTGAAGTTTGGGGAAATACTTACAAAACAAATTTACAATCTCTGTACATTTTACAAAAAAAAAAGGTATTGGAATAGTTCATGGTGTGGATTATGGAACACATATGAACCCACTGTTTTTAAAGTCTGGATTATTAAAACTATGGGAACTAGTTCAGCTTCAAACATCATGTTTAAAACCAGAAACAATTTACTTCCATTAAACATACAACAGATGTTCAAGGACAGAGATGGAGGTTAGGATTTAAGAAAACAGCAGAATTTCTAAAAACAATGTACTGGTACAACAAAAAAGAAAATGTGTCAATCATTTTATGGATTGGATTTATGGAAAGGGTTGAACGAAGGTTTAAAACAAAGAAAAAGTTTACATTTATTGATAAAACATTCAAGATGTCACTGCTGAATCTTTACAAGGACTGACATGATCATTATAAACATACACAAATGTCATTGTACATATGTTTCAATCAGAAGGTCATTTAAAGTGTTTCTGGAAAAAAAAAAACTGTAAATAGATACACGTAACAAAAAGTGTAGTAATAAGGGGTGGGACCACACGAGGCTTTTCTTCTACCCACTCCTTTTCTATTTGCTTTACTTGTATATTTGCATTTTTTTTGTATTTCTTTGTATTTTTATATTTGTATTTTTAAATTCTTATGTTTATTTTTATTTTGTGTTTGAAAGAAAAAAACAATAATAAAAAAAAAAAATAAGTTTCTTATAAAAAAAGGGGAAGCAAAGAAAACAAGATGGGAACGGATTCCCAAAAGTTCAGAGACAGGATTGAAGGAAGAAATAGGGAAGTTTGGACAATGACAGTTAAATAAATAAAACAAAAGCCTTCGCTGAGGGCCTCACCTCACTGAAGGGGCTGGGCATGGCAGAATCCATCTCTACGCTGAAGAAGGAGTCGTCTCCGTCCGCTGACAGGTTGGAGTTGTCGGCCGACGGCGTGTGGGAGATGACCAGGTTTACCTCCTTCTTCCTCTTGTTTTCAGACTCCTCGTTCTTTTTCTGCAGGTCACAGAGGAGGGAGGATTGCATCAGGAGACCTCAGGTGGACTGCAGTGGACCTGACAGGATTTGAGGTGTTAATGAGTTGGTCTGATCCTCCCTCTGAACCTCACGGGGGGACCGGCGGCAAAACGCGGCGATTGCACCACGAGACCCTTCTAAACATCCACCGGGCAGAGGGGCTCGATCAGCCCAACGGGCCGGTTAAGATCACAGGATCACATGGACAGATCTCAATCGCCGCGTTCTGGGTGTGTGTGTGTGTGTGTCAGACCAGAGCCCCCCACCCCCCGGTGATCAGGAGCTGCTGCCGATCTTTTCTGGAAATATTCTTATTTTTAAAGGGATAAGTGTTTTAAAAACGCTTATTGAGAATTTTTACATTAATTAACGGGACTATCTTTGTAAGAAAGCGGGAAAATGTCAAGTTTTTCTGGATTTTATTCATTAAAACTGCTGACAAGAAAACTATGGTGAACGAGCATTCTGGTAGTACTTGAAAAGAGTCTCATGGTAGATCCGTGTGTAACTGATGTGGTGTCTGTGTAAGAGCTGATTCATGTGTATTTTTTAAAGATTTTTGTGTGTAATTAGTTTCAGGCTGTTGTCATTTTAATTTGTGCATGTGTAAATTGTATTTTGTAATTTGTTTTATTTTGTAATTTTTTTTTAACTCTTGCATAAAACATATTATATGAGTAACAAATCAAGAATTGGGCATGCATGAATCCAAAGTTATGCACAAATCAAGAATACGCACGCACAGATCCTAATTTACGCACAGATCAGACTGAGAGTATTTTCTCTCCACAGGGGAGGAGCTTGTTTTTAGCCCGTCTGCCAGAGAATCAAGACTTTTCATTTTGTGGATGATGTAAGCCTTAAATTGTGTTTCAGAAACTCTAATCCCCCGTCTGTGGTTGTTTACAGATGTCTCTCTCATCACTCCTCATCTCAGTCAATCTGCTTTATCACGTGTTGCTTCCTGCTTCCTTTCCCTGCAGGCCAAGATGGTGCTTCAGGTTTGAGTTACCTTCTCAGCATACTTCTCCCTCTTTCTTTTGCGCTCCTTCACCTTGCTGCACTCCTCTTGCTGCCTCTTCTCCTCTTGTCTTTGACGTACTACAGAAGGAGAAAAGTAAAGTGCTTGAAAAACTTCAGTCCTTCTTAGAAGGTCTTGGAGGTTTGTTGGAGGAAGTTCTCCACTCACGCTTCTTCTCCAGCTCGTCATCGTCCAACAGCAGGCTGACCACCTCTTTAGGTTTGAGGGTGTCTGGTTTAAAGCTGCCCCCAGAGATGACCACCCTTTGGATCTGGTCACAAGAGAAGAGAAGATGTTCTCATCAGTATGATGAACTCTGGTCTTCATTAAGACATAAACACTGTTTATTTGAACAATGTAGTCATGAGTTTGACTTAGAAAATATTTTGAAATGATTGAAGAAACACTTTCAAGTCAACTTTCTAAAATCTGATGTTTTCTTTCTTCACCTCGCTCTTCTCCTTGGCGCGCTGCAGGATCCTCTCTTCGATGGTACCCTGGCAGATGAGCCGGTACACCGTGACCTGCTTGGTCTGACCCAGCCTGTGGGCCCGGTCCATTGCCTGCTGGTCTACTGTTGGGTTCCAGTCACTGTCATAGAAGATAACCTGCAGACAAAGAAAACCAGGTGTAGCTTGATTATAGTGAGACTCCAGAGCTGGGGTCACCAACGTGGCGCCTGTGGGCCTCAGGTATCCCTCAAGGACCACACAAGGTTCCTGCAGGTCTCTTCTAAAAACAGCACAACTCACTTGTGAGCTGCGTCTAAAATTAAATTATATTCTGTTGCTATTTTTTTTAATTACACTTGCATTACATAGATTTAAAATGAAAACATCTTAAAAATATGTTGATATATGAAGTTCAGATAAGTTTAGGTGACCTCTGACCTACTCCAGTTCAAAGATCATTCATTTAGTTCAAAATGTGACAAGATTTGTTTAAAAATGTTTACATTCATTTTTCTTTAACATTACATAATTGATTAACATGATACAACACAGTAAAAATGGGATTTTTTTTCCATGTAATGTAAGTGATCATCTAAAACTGTAACAATTACTGAGATGAATAAAGTTCTGAATATTAATATCTGTTTCCTAACTGTTGATAATTATGGTGAGAAATCAGTGTCTTTACATAGAGGAGTATCATGATTCATTATTAATAATAATTAACTATAACTATGGAACATTTGTTATTTCATACTGGTAGCCCTTAGTATGACTCAGTACTCATGAAAAGGTTGATGACCTCTGATTTAGAGAGTCAAATCTCTACTGTCAGTCCACACACTGAAGGTTCTCTCTTTGTAACTCACTGTGTCAGCAGCAGTGAGGTTGATGCCAAGTCCTCCAGCTCTGGTGCTGAGCAGGAACACAAAGATGTCTGTTCTGTTGAGCAGCACAGAGAGAAACAGCCTTCATTATCACGGTGGAGACACTGCAATCATTCATGTATTGTGGTACAACATATCATAAGCAGAAAGTAAAGTCAGCCTCAGAAAAAACTCTTCTTCTCTTCTCTAAACCCAGGAGGACCTGAAACAAGGATCAGAGCGTTCTTCTCTGGTGTGCAACCCGGAATGTTGGAGAACCAGTCACTGCAACCAGACCTGCAGCTGCTCAGGCACCTGACAGGTTAACCCGCACCAGAGGATGGGACCCCAAGTCCACCCCTGAACCACAGCACGGGACCCCCAGCCCCACCCCCTTACACCACAGCACGGGACCCCCAGCCCCACCCCCTTACACCACAGCACGGGACCCCCAGCCCCACCCCCTTACACCACAGCACGGGACCCCCAGCCCCACCCCCTTACACAAGAGTCCAACCCACCCCAGACATGCAAAAGCAAACAGAAACTTTGTGTCACATGCATTCAAAGATACTACACACCGGCTCTGGAAGTCTGCCACCATGTCTCTGCGTTCAGAAATCTTGGAGGATCCATCAAGGCGAATGTAGGTGTGGTTACGATAAACCATGTATTCCTGGGGGGGGGGACATATAAAACATATTCATGAAAGAGTAGACTCTATACGATCACATGTCCCTTTTTCCTTAGACATAGAAGAGTCTTTGTACTTGTTGCAATGACATTAAAGGTTCATTTCAAATTCTGATGATAACTCTCCCCACCGTGGTGAAACATTTCTGAGAAGCCAAGTGTTTTGTTAAAATCTGTTCACCAAATCTTAGACGAGTAACAGAAGAACTGCTCCCAGAGCTGCTTTCAACAGGATTCTTCTGACAGTGAAATGAATGAACGCTTTGGTCGGTGATGAAATCGTCTTCATTTGGTTGGAGCTGGAAATAAATCCTTTTCTATGGAGGACGACACTGGCTCAGTCCAGCTCTCACATAGAGTCAATGGTTCTGACCCGTAAGTGATTCATCTGGGCAGTAATAATGGATACAAATGGATTAAGTTTTTGTCGGTGGACAAATCCATCAAGATCAACATGTAAAAATGACCCACGAAGTTTAATGTCTTGAAAACCAGTCAGACAGATAAAATAGATTAGATTCAATGGATCGATTTGATGAGATAGATTAAATAAGATTAGATAAAACTAATTACATAGGATTATATAGATATAATGGATTAGATAAAATAGATTGATAGATCAATCAATCAATAGATAAACTTTACTGTCTATTCAATGAATAGAAATTCTTCTTCCAACACGGCAGGACAAATAAAATATAAATGAAAGAAATTCTTTAGAATACTGTGGGCTAGGCTAATAAAAGAGATGCTAGCATGAGTCGATTCTCTCTCAGGTCTGAGATGTGAGCAGCTATAACTGAAAAGACTGTAACAGAGAAGCAGCTTATCGATGTGGACACCTTTTTACTGGTCTTTTCTTATGGAGTCATTGTTTTGTCTGGAACGTTGTTAGTCAGTTCTAATTATGTTGAAGACTGGTTTTTAATAGCAGATATTTCTGAATGTCCTCTGAAAAGCCATTGAAAAACGTGCTGAACTTTCAGAAAATGGATAAATAAAAACATTTTTAAAAACATTCAAGTCTGCGGCTCATCAAACGTAAAAGAAACCAGATAGGAGAAGAAAAGTTTCTGTACCTCCAGCAGGTCAATCATGCGAGTCATCTGGGAATAGATGAGGACTCGGTGTCCCTGGCTCTTCAGGCGACTCAATAAGATATCCAAGGTATGAAGCTTGCCGCTTTCTGTAATGAGACTTTCTTTATCTGAAAAGAGAAGAAGCAGAGTCAATAACTATTGTTAGTTACTATTGAGAGCAGCTTCTGTGTAGCTGCTTTGGTCAGAGGAGACAGAAAGATGGGATGAAGAGTGATATTTACAAACAAAGATACCAAAGACCTGGTGGTCACAGCCCATCGGGTTCTGTGGATGCCAGGACAATTGTTTGTTGGGGCGGTGTAACTCTGGGTTGGATCAGTCACGCCTGCATGGCTGCTATCAAGTCGATGACAGGCACACTCGGAGTTTGACCGGGGTCAGCCACTTTCAAACCCAACATCCTCCCATCACTGCATGCTCTCAGGCTCCTGCTGCCACCAGCAAAAGACCACCACCTGGGATGTTTTATTTCACATCAACACTTCTGACTATGAGGGACAAGAGCGAGACTGCACCTAACCCCCATGACGGGGGACATGAGGGGGGACATGACGGGGGGCATGACGGGGGACATGACGGGGACATGACGGGGACATGACGGGGGACATGACGGGGGGCATGACGGGGGACATGACGGGGGGCATGACGGGGACATGACGGGGACATGACGGGGGACATGACGGGGACATGACGGGGACATGACGGGGGACATGACGGGGACATGACGGGGGACATGACGGGGACATGAGGGGGACATGACGGGGACATGACGGGGGGGCATGACGGGGGACATGACGGGGGACATGACGGGGGACATGACGGGGGGCATGACGGGGACATGACGGGGACATGACGGGGGACATGACGGGGACATGACGGGGACATGACGGGGGACATGACGGGGGACATGACGGGGACATGACGGGGGACATGACGGGGGACATGACGGGGACATGACGGGGACATGAGGGGACATGACGGGGACATGACGGGGACATGACGGGGGACATGACGGGACATGACGGGGACATGACGGGGACATGAGGGGGGACATGACGGGGACATGAGGGACATGACCCGGGGACATGACGGGGGACATGACGGGGACATGACGGGGGACATGACGGGGGACATGACGGGGTGACGGGACATGACGGGGACATGATCGAGGGGACATGAGGGGGACATGACGGGACATGCGGGGACATGACGGGGGACATGACGGGGGACATGAGGGGGACATGACGGGGGACATGACGGGGACATGACGGGGGACATGACGGGGGACATGAAGGGGGACATGACGATGGGGGGCATGAGGGGCATGACGGGCATGACATGATGACGGGGGACATGATGGGGACATGACGGGGACATGACATGGGGGGAACATGACGAGGGGGGACATGAGAGGACATGACGGTGCATGACGGGGACATGACGACGGGGGACATGACGGGGGACATGACGGGGGACATGACGGGCGGGACAGACGGACATGGACACGAGGGGGACATGACGGGGACATGACGGGGGACATGACGGGGGACATGACGGGACATGACGGGGACATGACACGGACATGAGGGGACATGACGGGGGACATGACGGGGACATGACGATGACATACTGGACGGGGACATGACGGGGGACCGGATGACGGCGGGACATGAGGGGGACATGAGGGGGACATGAGGCGGCATGACGGGGGCTGGCAGGAGCAGCAAACAGCCGTGCAGCTGCAGGAACATCAGGTTCTCTTGATGGTTTCCATCCTGGTAGAGATGAACTCCATGGAGACTTCATCTCACCACACTAAACCACATATGGTGTAGCGCCCCTCTACTGTTGCTATGGAGACACGTATATCTTTGACTATGTCCTCCCATTCCTCGCTGCCTTCTGGCTGATTAGGCTGCTCCCCTGTCACTTCTCCCCCCACCTCATTATTACAGTAATTCCCCTCCTCCTCCATTCTTCCTCTCCTCCTTCCCTCAGGCAGACTGTCCCCTGACATTGTAATTCAATCCCTGTAGAGCCAGAACCAAGGGCTTGACATGGTCCTGACCCAATTAGAGGCGTGCTGTCAGATAATTAACCCGTGTGCCTGGCGCCTGATGCCTCCAAACCAAGAGCATTGCTAATGTCATTAATGCTCCCCTCTAGTCCTCTGTCCTGTTGCTTCTGCTGCCAAAGAGGAGCCGCCACGAGCCACGAAGAAGGGCCAGATGCGCCCAAACGAGACGACACAAAGAAGAGCAGCACGGGGAAGAGTGGATGGATGGATGGACAGTCATGTGAGAAAGAGACAGATGGGGGGTGGGGTCTGCAATCCAACCAGGCAACAGCTTCTCACTGTCTAATGATACATTGGGCAATCAATAAGTCAATGGGCAACACTGCTGATGGAAATATTAGCCTGACCCTCGCACATTCTGAAAATCTGATCTAAACCTAATTTCCTGACAGCAGCAGCAGGACGGTCAGGAACCAGATGCTAGCCTTTAGAAGAGACACAACAAGACAGATGAGTCAACTCTCCAGAACTTTAGAAACAGACACCAACACATCAGGCTTGCAAAGAGAAAAATGCAGAGGTGTATAAAACTCCAAAGAGTTTGAGCACATCCTCACTTCTCCTGGAAAAGACCCACGATGGTCAGACGGATCACTCAGTGTGTCCATGGAAACTGTCTAGATATACAGCGAGACACAAATTACAAGGCTCGTGCTCGTGACATCATCAAGGTAAAAAAACTACAGCTAGGGTTGTTTGCAGGCTTTGGCATGTACGATCGTTTCGACTGATCAAAACCTAGAAGGAGCTGATGGTTTTACTTTAGCCTTTAAGACATTTGATTTGCATTCACGACCTCCTTCTTTTAAATAATAAATATCAATTTATTTGTCTACCTCCTTCTTTTTTTAGGCTATTCAATTATGTCTATTTTTGGCATGAACAAGCAAAAATATAAAATATCTATCATGTCTCAAAATGTGATTGATTTTTTTTTATGTTTGACAGAAGCTCAAAGAACTAATTTTTAAAATAAAAGATGCTCTGTGCCAACATGTCTTTATGGAAACTTCTGGTGATTAATTGTATTGCACATGAATCTTTTTTTTCTTGATTGCTTGAAATAAAACATTTTGTAATCGAATCGAATCTAATCTAATCTAATCTCAGTGCAGTTCTGGACAGCTAGTGACCAATGTTGTGGAGTATAAGATAATAAATGCTTTTAACTCATAAAAGATCAAACTTTTCACCAAAGTTTATCTTATTATATAAATCTGTTCATTCTGGAGGTAGAGTTGAACAAACCAGACGTCTTCAGATCAACAGGGATGTAAAGACCTACAGAGTTTATCATCTATGTGAACCTCAGACATCTATTTATAGATGTAACTAATCTAAATTAAATAAATGTTAATTAAGTCATCCTTACTTTTAAAAAAATACTATTATTTTATTTTTCTTCAGACAGAGAGCGACAATAGAGATGAAAGAGTGACATGTGGATCTGGAGCTGCAGCTTGCAGACCGCTGGTCTACTCCTTCAGTCTGCTTGAAATATTCTGAGTAAAAGTGTTTTTCCCTTCTTGCAGACACACCAACGACCATAAATGAAATGACTTAGATACTTTCTAAAAACACACTCTGATATGACAACACCTTCATCCATCTGTTCCTACCTGTATGCAGACGTCTCTTCACCTCTTTCCAACACTGTTGTCCTGGACTGTTGACCTTAAGATTCTCAAGTCTCTTAAAGTCCTCCACCTTCTCCCCCTCTGTTCACTGTAATGTCATGGTTCCTCTTCAGTTCCTCTCATTTACACACAGATACTCTGTTTTGCTGCAGCTGACCTTCATTCCTCTCATTTATAGAGCAAACCTCCACCTCTTCAGATGTTCCTCCACCTCTTCAGATGTTCCTCCACCTCTTCAGATGTTCCTCCACCTGCTCTCACTACAGATCACACTGTCATCTGCAAACATCCTGATCCATAAAGATTCCTGTCAGTCTGTCCATCAACACAGATAACAAGAAGGAGCTCAAAGCTGATCCTCAGTGCAGACCCATCTCCATCTTATCCTCCTCTGTCACACCTGCAGAACGTCCCACCACTCTCATTCAATTAACAACTCCAACGTTCTTCTCTGTCACACCAGACTTCCTCATCTCTGGATCCTGTGATTGGCTTTCTCTAAATTTCCACAGACCCGTGAACTTGTTTTTTAATCAGAGGTAGGTAATTCCAGGTCTCAAGGGCCGGTGTGGCTGCATGATTTCCAGATGTCCATGTCCTGCTCAGGACTGAATACCTGGTTCAGGTGAGTCCAGCACATTAGGACATGGCCGAGCAGGGCAGGTTGGAGTACAAGCAAGACTGCAGTCTTGACCTCTGGGTTCACCTCCATTAACAGGCCTGGGCTCAAACTCAACCCTCCAAAGGGGGTTTGGACTATTCCATTCTGGAGTTGCTCCTGGTGTGAGGCGGCAGGTGGATGTGGGGTTTCTCATGTCAGTGGACAAGAGGGTGGTGTCCCTACACCTTCAGGTGAGGTGCAGGTCTGTGAATGCAGGCTAAACAACAGCTGGGCACCTTGGATTATCACAGAGAAGAACCCCGATGGGGATCTTCCAGATCAGGTTTCTGACAGTTAGTGAGCTCTAAATGACTTCATCCTGATTGATTGTGTGTGTGTGGGGGGGCATGTGTGGACAAGGCACCTCTTTACCCAACAACCCTTTAGAACCACCAGTTCAGGGGTAACTGGTAACCAAGATAACTGAGTCTTGTAAAAGAAATAAAATAAAAGATCAACCTTTTCCTCAAAGACTTGTCTTCATTGTCTAATGATGCACTCCTTTGCACATGAAGGAATGACGGCTTAACGGTCCAAGAATTTCAATTGTCTGATGACAATGACAATGAAAGCCTATCTATCTAAAGAAGGGCGGCTCTTACCAGGAATGCGTATGAAGGACCATCCGTGGGGGGGCTGCAGGGCCATCACCCCCCCGGGCTTTCTGAGTGGAAGACATGAGCTCTGCCACGCCACTCTGAGGCGAGCTCAGGAGAGCCGTGGAGGAAACACTGTTTGAAGATGGCCCCCCCTCCACTGCGCGTCACCTGCCACTCATACTCAGCACTGCGGTCGGCACAGTAACGCTCTGAGGGAACAGCCATCACCTGCAGAGAAACCCAGAAACTCTTCAGCCCACACAATGATCAGCTATGTCAGCATCTCAGTCCTTCATCTCCTGCAGCCGGGTCGCATCCTTTCTCCTTTCACACCCGTTGACTTGAGGCTCTCACCTTGGGGGCAGCAGCCAGCAGAAACTTGGGTGGCAGTATAGGCTGGAGGGGCCTGAGCGTGGGGGCGGAGGAGCTCCTGCTGTGGATCTGCACGTCCTGGTGTCCCAGTATGGGGGGTGTGGAGGCCGTGAACACCAACACCTGGACACATTCAGCCCCCCCGACAGGTTACATACCTCCAAGCAGAGTGCCCCCCCCCCCATGATCAAAGAAAACAAACGGTAACTCCAGAGTAAGATGATGACTGATCCCGGAGAAAAACTAAATCCACACTTTCAAACAGGAACGAGGCATTCTGGGAAGGTTTCTATTCATGCTATAACAGTGCCACCTAGAGGGAGGTTGTTAAAAAATACTAATGATCCATAACCATTCATTTTTGACATCAGCAGCATTGATTTGGGGGGGGTTCAGTGCAAAGACGACTCAAACAACTGAAGGCTCCCTCCATGATGAAATGATTCCTTCAGTTTAATGTATCTGATCAAAGAGTAACAGAAAGACACTAAACTGCTTTAGAGCCATTCAGCCTCAACTCACAGCAGAAGAAGATCAATCAGGTGAAAGCCAAGGAGAGATACAAACCTTTGGCTATGGCTCTAAAAAGTACAGATTCTGGTACCAGGATGTCAGAATCTGAAGACATGACTGAACCTGTGCTGATGTCTGTCTCTACCCTTCATCAGAGCAGAGCTGCTGCTGGGATTTCCCAGAGTTAACCCAGCAAACTGGGAAGTGGATGTATGTGGTGCGACCGCCACCACCTATGGTGCTTCACATGTTCAGGAGTGAAGTTTAGTGAGTCTGTTATCTGCAGAGCAGGAAGGAGGCACTGCACTGCCGTCTATGAGCTTTCAGCCTAAAACATGCTTGTTAGGACATTCCCTGAAGCCTACAACCAATCAAAAATGAAAGAGCAACTCCAGTTGTTGTCTTCATATCAGAGCCTGGTTAACACCCAAGTGGAGAACGTTGGTTCTCCAAGCGAGACGTGAGCAGATACGATCTTTTCTCACCAGTTTTTATGTGACATGCAGAAATAAACACCTCTCTCTAAGTTGGACATTTGTTCAATCAAATACTCCTTAGATGCTATTTGGCTTACTGCCTTCTTGAAAGCATCTTAGGGGAGAAATCCTCATTTCATCTCCCAGCAGAGACGCCCTGCTTCACTGAAGCTCCAGGAAGGAGAGCCATTACTAGGTCACTCAGCTGCAAACAGATCAGGTTCCAGCCAGCATCCCCAGAGGCGTGCTGTGTGGTCAGAGGACCATGGCTGCTCAGGGGGGCATCAGCAGCAGCATATGCCCCCTCCTGGTGTTTCACATTTGCTCTACTGCAGATGGCCTCCAGAGCCTTTCTGGACCACAGACTGCAGCTCCTCTGTGTGCATGTTTCTTACCTTGAGAGCGGGACTGCTTTGCACGCTGGGAAAGGCTAGGGGTCTGTTAATCCACAGAATTAGGTCCTTGTGAGACAGACACTTAATCCCGGGCTGCAACCTTGACCCGTGCTCATCCCTGGCATCGTCCTGATCCTGTGCATCATGCTGGAACAGGCGCTGATAATAAAGCCGATATGCAGCCTTCAAAGACAGATAAAATGCTAACCACCTGCAGGACAGAACAAAACTGTATTTAACACCACAAACTCTCTCTCTTCAAAATGACCTTTCAACCACGTCAATTTCCATTTCTAGTAGCACTGAGAGCATCACCTCACTAAAGTGCCCTGCAGCATCATGTTGGACATCTCAGTGGGTGAAACATCGATAAAGCGCAAGAAGGAGAAGCAGCTTCCTTTGTCATCACCTGAAAGGATGGGAAGAGCAGAGTTTAAAAAACAAAACCTGAAGAAATCAGACCTCTGAGAAGAGACGGCAAAATGAAAAGAGATGAACTAATAGAAGCTTGGGTCAGGAGCGCTCACCTGTCCGGTGAAACAGAGACTGCTGAATGTGATTTGGAGAGAACGGAGAGAGCAGTACTTGTAGTAATCTGAGGAGAGAACGGCCAGGTTATAACACTAAATTAACAACCAGAGACATGGCTGATTATTTAATCCCAGTTCAATCCATTATAATCCAAGGATTCTAGGTTGTTTGGGGCCCTATAGGGGCCAACCTCTGCTGGGGACCAAAGACACATTTAAAACCAGAGTGAGCATGCTCTGAATGGAACGAGACTTCAGTTTGTGAAGAGCATACTTGTTCCGAGCCTGGTTGTGAGATCGCAGGAGGCCGTGACGATACAGGAACTTGGGGATGATGAAGGGCCTCATGGACATGTAGAAAGGAGAGCGAGTCTCCTGGCGCTCGAACAAGTCGGGGTGGTTGCACACCTGCATGACAACAAACATTCAGTTTCAATAACATTAAGTCTGAATAGGAAAAAAAACATGAATCATTCACGTGTCTGAAGACGTAAATATGTCCTCATTCTTCAACACCAGACGGAGGAAGCTCCCTGATTACCTTCCTAAACTGCATGACGAGGTTCATGAGTGAGGAGGTGGTGCTGTGGGCCTGCTGGGCCGTGCCCATGGAGGACTGCAGCAGGTCCTCAATGGAGATCTTGTTCCGCAGAGCCTGGTAGAGCAGCCTCTGTCGGGATGTCAGCTGGCAGTAGGTCAGGATCTCAATCTGCACAGAGGAAGAGGAGGCTAGCTTCTTTCTCCTCCACTTCACCCATGAACACAAGGCGACTCGGAGAGAAATGGCTCGAAAAGTTACAGTACGTTAAAGATTTTGTGTTGAAGCGTCATCGACGACGCCTCAGATGTTAAATAACTTTCAATATTTAACTCTCCATAAAAATATATTTTGTCAAAATGATAAAAGTTAGAAATAAGCACAAGATAACATCGAGCCATTAATAACAATACAATAAAATGATCTGGAGGGCCGGATCCGGCCCCCGGGCCTTGACTTTGACACACGTGCTGTAGAGTATCACTTCCAGCTCAGTGTGAGGAGTCACTGTGAGACTCATGAAGAGCCACATGTTGAAAGTGAAGAGTTTCAAAGCTGACATCAACACTTGTGAGTTCTACCTTATCTGAAAGCTCGTTCTCCACATCCTTCTTGATTCTGCGCAGCATGAAGGGCTTCAGGATCATGTGCAGCCTGGAGAGCTGGTCTGAGAAGGAATCAACAGCGTTACACCCCCGAACAGAAGGCCTGAGCCAGCCCTCCGCTGCACTCACTCTCATCGATGGCAGACTTGTTTTCGGCGTGGCTCTCGATGTCCTTGGAGAACCACTCGCTGAACTCTTCGTGGGAATCGAACAACGTGGGCATGATGAAGTGGAGCAGAGCCCACAGCTGGGAGACAAGAAGACAGGCGATGACATTTCTGACAGACGGACACACACACACACACACACACACACATCTAACCTCTGCCATGGTGTTCTGAATGGGCGTTCCAGTCAGCAGCAGCCGGTTCCGACACTGAAACTGCAGCAGGATTTTCCAGCGGACGCTTCAAAAAGCCAGAAATGATGTGACAGTCAAACGTTTATGAGGAGTCCAAAGATGTTTCCACAGGAGTGTCTGGGACCAATCAGCTGTGGTGCAAAGCTAACATTGATGAAAACTAAAGCTGAAGTGGACGTTCTCTTCCCATCACTATCTCTACTCTGGTGTCGCTGACCTGTGGACACCAGCTGATCTGTCAGAAGTCAGTTCTTCCTCAAATCTCCAGAGAAGCCTTCTGACTCCAGAGTACATGAACTGTCGGACATGCATGAATGCAACACTCAGCTTGTGCAGTGACTCTGCAGATCCACCAGCCTCTGCATTACCTGCTGCTGCTCTTCAGTGCCTGGGCCTCGTCCAGAACCATGTACTGCCACTTGACCCGCTGGAAATATTTGACATCTTGCACCACCAGCTGGTAGCTTGTGATGACCACATGGAAAGGTGCATTCTGGGTATACAGAGTTTTCTGCACAGAGTTCAGAGAAAGTGCCAGCTGATCAGTCATCAGGTCTACACAGTGTTGCTGTTTTTGAGAAGCTGTTCCTTCACCTGGCTCCAAAACTTTCGAATCACTTTCCGATCATGTGGATTCCCCCAGTACGGCAAGACCTGAAGGACATATCACAACAAATGTGTTGGACTAACACAAAGCAGAGTGAAAAGCAGAGGAGCGGGTTAAGTTTCTAATAGGACTCGTGTAAGCTGAGAATGAATGGTGGCTCCAGAGCAGGAACATTAGTCCTGTCAATGTTTTCAGCTTTAAGAACTCAGGAAGCGTATCTTTAAACGAGTCTTTGAACACCTCACTAGGCAAAGAAAAAGAGTGGGTTCACTTTAGAACCAGTTCCAACAGAATGCTGGCCCAGAGACCTCTGCTCTGTGATTGTTTAGGGTGCTAACCCTCAGAGAGCAGCAGCCTCACCTTGAATTTGGGCACAAAGCGGGTGAACTCCTGATGCCAGTTGTTGAGTGTGGATGCAGGAGAGATGATCAGGAATGGACCCCAGATGTTGTCTCTCTGCGCATAGCATGAGCAAAAGAAATCACAGTTTGAGGAAGCCAACAACAGGTCCCAGCTCCCGCCTCTGTCCCAATGATGGAAACAAAGAGGTAAACCAGCTGCTGGGGTGGAACATCTGTCAGGAGCGATCCCAGCAGCTCCAGCAGAGGAAGCATGTGTGAGTGTTTCAATAAAGAGACGTTTGGGACGGATCCAGACCTCACTCTCACCTCTGCAAGGTGGGCCAGCAGGGCGATGCTCTGGACCGTCTTTCCCAGGCCCATTTCATCGGCCAAGATTCCATTAATACCCTGCAGAAATAAGATAAAGGAGAAAATATCAAGACACGATTCCATTCTAAAGAACATCCACTTCAGACTACAGACAGCTTGGAGTCTTGGGAGGAACTTCCACCTTTCCCAAACTCTCTCATATATGGATATGGATCATTTTGTTGGAGACATGGAGTTCTGTTCTGTTCAGCTCTCAGAAGCGTTTGACTTCACCTGCTCGTAGAGGTTGGCCAGCCAGTTCATGCCTTTCAGTTGATATCCTTTCAGCTTTCCGTTGAAGATGGTGGGTTGAGGGATGTCCTCTCCTGCTTGGATGGACGGGTTTGAAAGACTGTAGCTTTCTCCAAACCCAGAGCCTAGAGACACGCCCCCTGCTGCATGGATGGAGGCGCTGCGGCTGTCTTTAGCCTCTTCGTCAAACATTCGTGTCTGCAACAGAGGATGAAGGAAAGAGCTTCAGGCTGAGTGCACGCAGACAGAGCTGTCTGACTGCAACAGCTTACTCTATCTTGATGAATCTGGAAGGCTTCTTTGGCATTCCTCAAGGCCTGGGATTTATAGAATTCACTATCTGCAACACACACAGACACTGAGTGTCTAGAACTGGTGGATCCAGTTATCCAGTCCCAGCAGTCTTTCATACCGTAGTCCTCCCGCACCATGTTGACCATCACTCCTCCTCCAATGTTTATTTGTCTCTGTGCTGCATTTTCTTCCAGCTTCCGCAGGATTTCCTCCTGAGCCGTATCACCTCCTGCCCCCCCATGTTGGCTTTGCCGCTCATAAAATGAGCATACAGCTCTGTTTGAGTGATGAGAAAATTCAGTTTACGCTGCTGACGTTTGGCCTGTGAGAGACAGAAGGAGAACCACGGAGAAGACCAGAGATCATTTTGCTTCTTCTTTTCTGTGACAACTTAACCTGTGTGCATTGGCTGGTTCCTCACACACCTCTCTCATCTCTTCATCCAGTTTACGCTGCTCCAGAGCTTCCTTTTCTGCTCTTTTCCGGTGCTCTTTCTCCACTTTGTCGTACTTCTTCCAGTACAGCATCATTTCCTTGGTGAGGCGTCGAGCTCGAGGAAGAGTCTCCTTGCAGTTCTTCTGAGCCTGGATGGCTGCACGCCGGACCTCTCGCATGCACTGGTGTGCCAGCTGGAAAACACACAAGAGCCTCACTTACCCAGAATGCACCACTGCTAGCAGGAAAGTTCTTTTTCCCTTCACAGAAACCTCTCTTACCTTCTTTGCGTTGGTCAAAACCAGGTTCTTTGCTGAAGTCTTCTGCTTGACAGACTGAAAGAACCAAGAAATAATGAATACACTGCAAAAAGCTCAACTCAAACTACAAATAAAGTGATGAAACACTGTGAACGTCTGGCCAACCTTAGGGATCTCCTTTTTAGCCACAGTGAGCCACAGCTTGCGTCGCCGTGCATTCAGCTGTTCAGTAGTGAGGTGCTTTTTCTTCACCATGGGCAGTGGAGCATCATGGGAAAACTTAGCAAAGATTTTATTCATGAAGGGGTTATCCTCATCCAAGAATTCTCCTTCTCCACGTTTCTTCTTTTTCTTCATTTTTTTCAGTTTAGCTGAAAAAACAAAAAAGAGAAAAACTTGAAGAGAGAATGGGTTTTATTAGAAATAAAACAACTTTGTTGTACGGTACTTATTCTGGTTTCAATTACAGCAGTCCATAGCTCGTGTTTCTTATGTTGCATCGTCTTCTGTCTCTAAGTTTGGTTTTATTTTGTCTTTATGACAACCATGAGGGAGTGGTGAGTATTTTTTAATGCCGGCCGTTTTGATTTGAACAAGATGATGATTTTAGCAGGTGTATGGACTGAACTCTCCCCCGGTCACTGAGCCCCTCTCTGCCTTTTTTAGAAGGTTTTGTGCTTCACATTCTCCTTTCAGAGTCCTGTTGTGACATCAGAAAGATTCTGTTTCTACTGTTGCTCAACATCTTTGAACTCTCCTACAAGGAACAACAAGGACATTTCCTCTGTTTCAGGGCTCCCATTTTAAGATTCATTTTGGTTTCTTTGAAATCCAAACCCAGTGTTGTAGTTGCTTACCCGTCTGAGCTGCAGCGCTCCTAAATCTAGATGAACCAGCTCAGAGGGACGGAACTCCCAACCTCTGGAACAATGTGTCACTCCAAACCTCTTCTGTCTTTACTTAAGAATCATTTATTCCTGTGAAGCATGCGGGGTCTTGGAGGAGCCAGAGTCTTTTCCATTCACCTTAGGACAAAGGTGGAGTAAACCACCAATCCAACATGCTGCCCAACACTAAATCCATCTTGTTCAGGGACCAAATAAATGGAGATTTAGTCCATGTTCCTATGTTAACTTTAGAGTTGTTTTAACGGTCATTTTATGCTCTTGATTTTGAATTAAACATATTTTATTCCATGAATATTTTATTGCTCTGATTATTAACCAGATTCTCTGTATCCAGTAATTGGTTTCAGTTGAGCTGGTTCACTTATAGACAGCTTTTCTTTGACTTTAAAGTATTCATGAATGAAGTTGGATTGACAGTAATTGATGAGTTTTTTTTATTTTCTTACCCTTAAATTTCTTCTCATCTTTGATTTTCTTTTTCTTTGGGCCCACAGGGAGTCTCTGTTGTTCATAGAAAGGGTCGTGGGTAGCCAGCAGCCCTGTGCTGTAGTACTGATACTGGTAAAGCTGCAGGAATAAAGACATAAAGGAAGCATGAGTAAATGATGTCCCCACAGAGAGGTGCAGCTGCTGTATTTAGAGGGGTGTGCTCGTACTTCTCGCTCAGAGTAGAACTTGCTCTGATGCTGCCTCATGAATCGGTGCAGCCTCAGCATGTCGTGCAGCTCCTCCCGAGACAGGATGAAGCTGGCATCCTCAGAGTCCGTGTCCGAGTCTGTGGTGTCGTCAGTCAGCAGGATGCTCTGCAGCACAAGCAAACTGGTTACAGGAGCGAGCAGAGACTTCTGTTCCTAGTTACAAAGTATGAGAGTACCTTGAGCCATTTCCTGTTCTTCTTCATTTTGGAAAAATTGTAAAGGTTTGTTTTATCAGCCCTTTGGCCTGTTGAATACAGAGAGTAAAATTAAGCTACAGGGATCCGCCTCCAGTCTGGCAGCAGTGGGATGGGTTGGATCACCTTTACCTTGCAGCACTCCATTGAGGATCTTACAGTCCGTCAGTCTGTCCCCTGCCTCACACGCCTCATGCTTGCCTGATACTGCTGCGCACTGAAATGAGGAATCAGGGGGCATTGCTGTCTCCAGCCCCCCATCACTGTCATCACTCTCATCACTGAAACAACACAAGAATGACCTGTAAGAACTCCTGAGGAGGCAAATCACTGAGATTCAACATTTCAAACCTTCATGTACTACACACAAGTTCAAATAAACCACCAGCTAATTTATGCCAAGTTCCTAAATTAGTCAGATAAAAGACAGTTCTCAATCCTTTGAGGAAGCATTCCTCCTCCTTCAGCTCTCCGTACCTGGTTATGTCTATCTTGAAGATAGCAGAGGTTTGATTCAGAAAACTATCCAACTTCAGGGATCTCTCTAAGCGCTGCAGGTAAAGAGGTTTGGCCAGACCAGAGGATGCTGATGCCCCTGCATCCGGCGGGCTGTCCTGCCTGGAAGCCATGCAGCACCCGCTCCTCCACCCAAAAGGCAGGAATGGTCACTGAGGAAGAGATGGAACTGTTTGAGCAAGTCCCTTCGAGCTGGAAAGTGTCCTACTGTTTTTATCTCAACCATGGAAAACATCAGAAGTGTGAAGTTTCTGGAAAATAGACAACAGTTTTGAAACTCTCTTAAAACTGGATCCCAGTTGGTACCAACCGTCTTTCTTTGTTTGTAATGTTCCAGCAACACTGGTGTTTTTCATGGTAGAGTACTCACCTGCTCTGCACCAGATGGCATGGCTGTCTCCGCCCAATAGGAAAGAGCCTATACAATGGAGCACATTTGGTCACCTCCAGTTATATTTAAAATACTATACTGTAATACAGTACAAATATTTCAGGGAGGTTTTTTTGTGTATTTCCTCAGAAAGTTATAAAGAATTCTGACCAACTAATACATAAAATGTACATCCTGTTTGAAATGCATTATTAATTTCTTAACATGTACAATAAACAATAACATGAAGCAATAACATATTACCAATAAAAATGGAACAAATGAAATATTTATTATTTTTTTAATTGTAAAATCAGAGTTTTTCAGGCTTCAGAAATTTAAGCTAATTTATCAACTCTTGGTCAATGAATTTTTCTTTTAAATACAAGTCAGTGTTAAACAGACACACAAATATACATTTTTTATATGTATCCTCCCTGACTTAGGCTACAGTGGAGAGCAGGTCACTGATCTGAGTATAAAGCTGCTTTTGTAACCCTTTTCAGTCTTTTCAGCACAGAAAACAGAAAGCTCCTTTCCTTAAAATGCTCTTCGTTTTCATATTGGCAACAACAAAAGATAAAACCTGATCTGATTTTTGCACAACTTTTTATTTAGAAAATAAAAGACTTAAAGCAGGTTGGCTTTGCATTGTCCCCTAGACAAAGACTGGAAAACATTGATGTCCTTTCACCCAATAAGAGCTAGGATAAGCTCTAGCAACCTGGTGACCCTGACCAGGAATAGCGGATATAGAAAATACCATCTATCCATCTCCCTGTTGGGGGTCACATGGTTGCTGGAGCCTGTCCTGTACTGTTGGGTAAAGGTAGGTCTCTGTAAAATCTTGAAGACTGCAGTTTTATTGTTGATGTTTGTCATTCCTCCACACTAAGAATGTGATCCAACATTGCAAATGACTGGACTTTTGGTCATGTGTGAAACTAGGAGTGACACTATGACAGAAAACATCCTTCATGTGTTGTAGAGCCTTTACTTTATTGTTTTAATAACATGGTACTACATTTTCTGTGAATAGAGTGCATTTCTAAGTTAATGTTTGTTTAATAATAAACTTTTATTTATTTACTTTTTTTTTGGGGGGGGGGGGGGGGGGGGGCGCTAACCTTCAGTAGCCTCCTAGCTAGCAGTGTTTGCTAAAGGCTAAATGCTAGCTGTGTTGTCTCGGGGTCACGGGGCTTCTTTCACTGCAAAAGCGGTCTCCGCTCCACCGTAAGCCCCCCACATATCACAGGTTTTGGGTTTCGTCAGCATTGATAGTCTCGCAGTCACACAACGACCCTCAGGTCGGTGTCTTTTCAGGGGCTGTTCTCGTGACCGCTAGCAGACCGCTGACTGATCGGCGCTTCACTTCAGTCCTTAATGTAAGGATTCAAATAGGCTCTGTCTCTTTAAGGCCACGACCTCCCGCTATATGCAATCTTTTAACGTTTATCGCTTTAATAAGTATTTATTAGCGGCTCTGCTGCTGGGTCGCGGCGGCGAGGCCTGCAGCCCGGGCCTCCCGTAGCCCGCGCAGGAGTCGCGGTCGAGCTGGATGCCTGCTGAACGCTCTGCTTCCAGTCTTTAAATTATTTCTCCCCTCGGCCATGTTCCCCGCCGCCCCTTCGCCATTAACAACTCCAACGAAGGTCTCACCTCGGCCCCGTGACTCCTTCGGCTCTCTGTCGTCGCTGCAGCCGACTCACGGTTCTCTCACTCCAAAATGGCGGTTCGAGGCGCCGAGTGAGTCTGTGAGCTTTGAGCCGGCAGCAGCGGCGAAGAGGCGGCCACTTTCTGTCACGGAGAGAGTGGAGACACGACGCCATGGCGAAGTTACAGCAACGACCAGGCGTCTTAATCAATCCCGGCGGTCAGGAAACCAACTGGTCGAGATCTCCTAAAGCACCGCAGCATCGAGACAACATACAGCCGTATTATTTTCAATCACGCGTGGGCAGTGTGAATAATTAAACTGCATTAATATGTGCAACAAAACGAAATAAAAATATTTCAGAATTCGATTGGTAGAGTCTGCACTCCTCGAAGTTAGCCGATTTACGTCTTACGTCACCGAAACGGAACTCCTTACATGGCAAGGCGTTGCATCCAAAACTTGAAAAAGTAAAATTATATTTTTAAACATATTTAGTGGCTAGAAAATAGTTGTGTTTAATCATTTTTGGGTTTTTTTTTATCATTGGCATCAAAATGCATTTTGATTGTATTATATTTTATATTCTTCAAATTTTTAAATGAACTATCCCTTTTCTGTTACAGTCTCTCAGACTTGCTTTCTTTGTTTTTAATTCTAACTAACAGGGACTAGATATTCACAGAGGTCGTCTTGAAATTCAGTCTTCTTCAAACCTTTTTTCATTCATCTATGAAGCTTCATCAGTCTGTCAAGAGACATAAGTCCAGACACCATCACTATATTTCAAGACCACATCAGCTGGATGTAGGATCATCTTCATCATCACCTGTGGTTTAAAAAAACAAACAAACAAGGCCCTTCACTAGTTTATAGATCAAAACTGTTCTTAATCAATGTTTGATCTCATTTAAAAACAAAACTGTGTATAATTAATACTTTGGAGAGAATTAAATGTAAAAATCTCTTCTTTAAATTTAATTGATAAAATATTTAAAGCATTTATTGAAGTCATATTTAACTTAATTGATATTCTGTTCGATTCTACTGTACTTGTGTTTATGAGGAAACATAAATAAACAAATTCATAGCCTTTCTCTAATTTTGTGTCAAAGTGAATTCCTCGCCACACAGGAATCCACAAAACTCAGTTTTAAATCCTGAGAGTTTCCGACTTTAATTCGTTATCTTACTTGTTGAGCTATCCCCAACATTCAATTTTTGGAATAAAACAAAATTCTGGGAAACCGTATGTATTTTTCCTGCGTCTATCATGCAGGTGGTTTCCTCTGGAGATCTTTTCAAACAAGGACACTTGAAACACAGTTTTGGAGAATGACATTGATTATATTTGTACTTAAGGAGTCCTTCATTCATTCATCTACAAACACAATCTCGTTCATTGTTGATTCGTTTGACAAACAACAACCTAATGAAACCAAGCACAAATGTATGCAGAAATTCTACATCTAATCCTTCTTCTCACAGTAAATTTCAGCTTTTGGTCACTGAAAGTGTCTTAACAAACATGTTCAGAGCCAGCTGGATTTCTCCTCCTCAAATCTGTGGGAGTCAATGAAAGGCTTGTCGATGGATTTGATCATCAGCTCTCCACAGTATGCACACTCAGAAGCAACAATGTCATCGATGTCTGAAATGATTTGCTCGCGGGTTGTGGCCGCACTGCCCTTTCCCAGGCTGACAGTGTCTCCTTCCTCTTTGGCTGCAGGTCGGTGGCGAGATCTGCTGGACTGTGTTGTTGCAGAAAGCTTCTTCTGCAGCTCTTCCAGACGGTTGTGTTTGTATGCCGACAAGTGAGGTGTCACTTCCTAGAAAGCAAAACAAAGCATGTTGGAAGACAGAACTTATCAGAGATTATCTTCACTGTTTAACGGTTAAGTTTAGAAGAAAAACAGCTACTTCTCTTTCTTCAATATTTTCCCCATAAAGGTCCCTTTACCTGCAGCAGGCAGTCGTAATGGAACATGTGTCCACACAGGAACAGGTAAAAGGATCTGTTGAGGAGCGGGAAGTCACAGGCAGCACACTTTTCCTGGGAATCCACCACTCCATATTTGTTCCTCATTTCCTGAATGTCTCCTCTGATTCGTCTGGCGCTCTCTGTGGCCTCCTCCATCTCTTGCTTTAGCTCTTCAATGTGGTGGTTGTACTCCTCCAGGGAGCTGCAGATGGCCTCCTGAAAAACAGCACAGAGTATGTTTTTCAAGCTAATACTTGTGTTACAATCTCAGCCTTGGGAGCTGCCAAGCCTGCTGCTAAGACTTGGACATTTAAATTTAAAATTTTGAATTTAGTCACATCTGTAAGATGCAGTTATTTTCTATTTCCATAAAATGGAGTTAGGATTCCTACCTTGAAGTGGTCGATAGTGACGAAGTCTGGAAAGAAAGGCAGATGTCTTCAATCTTCAGCAAGTTGCAGCTGGAGAGACAGTTCATGGCTTTCTTTACATCCTTCTCCTCCTGCACCACATGCCTAGCTATCTTCAACCAGAGCTTCTTCCTCATCTCCTCATCATCCTCAGGAAGATCAGCACACGACTTGGCTAAGTCGACATCCACCTGCAGACAACTGCATTTGTTAAGACTTCTGACGCCTTTGCAGCATCTTAAAGTGTGTGGAACAAATGGAGCAGAACTCATACTTGTAGAGCCAGATCCACAGCTTCCTCATGTAGCTCCATGATCCTGTAAATGAGCACGCAGGCCTGGTGGTAGCCATGCTCCGCACACAGGCGAAGGGCATACTTCAGGTCATAGTGAATCTCTGAGGTGTGCGTGCCTGCCTGTTCCAGGTACAACAGAAGAGAGTCTGATTTGTACTTTGCATAGAGCGAGAGCAGATAGTTATGGATGGCCTCTTCCGTCACATTCAGCTCGTACACGCAGAACTCCATGTAGCGGATGGTTTCGCTAATCTGCTGTGTGCTGCCCATCTGGCTGTAGTTCATCAGCGCTGGGATGAGCTTCTTTGGGTCCAGCTTCTTGCCCATCTGTATCCACGCATTCACCACATTCTTTGGGATGTGCTGCATGAGGACTGGGGAGAACTTGTAGAACAGCTTTTCATCGCAGTGCTTGGAGAGCACATCCAGTGCAGCGCTGTAGTTGTCATGCTGGCAGTGGTGCGATATCACTCTCTCGTAGTCTTGCATGACCACTGAGAAGTAAACCATATCGTCCACGTTGCCATGGCTAGCCAGCAGGTCGTAGATGGTACTGCGGTTGTTAAACAGACACTCCTTGTGCTTGGAGTTGTTCAAAAACTGGCGAAATTCTTCACGAGTTTGCTGGAATTCACTACTGTTGCCATCACTCTCCAGCTGCCCAAGGCGGTTCAGGTAAAGTTCTGCCAGCCAGGTGACTAGCAGAGTTACCTGTGTCCTCTCACTCAGTTTTAAATTGCTTAGTTTCTTTAATAAGAACTCCTTCAAGGCCTCCTCCTGTTTGGCTTCAATGAATTTGAGTGCTATCTCCTCAAAATAGTTCTGTGTCATTGCATAGCACTTGGCACTCTCCAAGTATCTCTTGTTCTGGAAGCAGTACTCTGCCTCCTTAGCCAGAACCATGTCCAAACACTCAGGCCGGTCGCGGCAGTACTCCTTGGCCAGGTCGAACTTGTTCATGTTCATGTACATTTGCCAGACATCCCTGGCTTCTCGCTGGATGTGATAACGGAAAACTGCCCGCTCAGTGTAGATCCACACCAGTCCTCCCACTGGGTCTTTGATCATTCGCTTGAGGGGGCCAAATTTATCTGGGAACACATCTCATGACTAAAGATGGAGCTGAAGCCTTGCGGCTCAGAACCCTCTGCCACCTTCCCCACAAACTGGAACAGACGTTTGCGTGTGGTGGCTATGATGAAGTACTTATTCTCTAGACCTCGTTCTATCTCCAAGCAGCAGACTGGCACCGGCCTGCCGTCTTCTTCCAGAGAGTGGACCTACATCCCAACAAATAAAACATGTAACTAACACACTTGTTGTTGTTAGTTTTCTCAGAGGAATCCTTGGCCAAATCTGAATTCTTCCCCTACCGCTCCAGCTGTAAGGGCATTGGAGGCATTAGATAGGGTATCCAAAATCGTTTTTTGAAGGGCTAACCCGGGGGCAGAGCCCTCCGCTGCGAGGGAGTTCCACGTCGCAGTGTGTTGTAGAGGAGAACCACATGTCTTCACGTGGATGTGCTCTAGAGCACAGAAGTTTACATTTAAGTGGAGGAAATGACTTTTTGTTTGAGCGTGACTTTTTAAAGTTATTAAACCAATGCTGTTATGTATTTCTGAGTGCTTGCAGTAAGCTAACGTAGCTTACTGACAACTATTTATCGAGTGGGAGTGCCGTCTGAATTTGAAGACACTATTTATCCAGAGCTCTCCATTTGAAAGGTGGTGGTACAGAGAAACCGTACGAGGTAGGGGAAGAATCTGGATTTGGCCTGAGTCTGCTCAGGTCAGTCTTTCACAGTCCCGGTCCTTAAAGAGCCACTCCAATGATAATGGTGGTTTTAATATTCTTGCAGCATTTTTCTTACAATGTATACAGTATTGTAATATTAAGACTTAATTTCTATGGAATTATTTTTCAAATTGTGATGAATCTGGAGCAGATGAAAAAAAAAGATGTTTGCAAAAACTCTCAGTTGTGGCAAAAAACTCAAATGGGCGGGGCCACAAGCTCCCTGCTCCACTCCAGTCTGATACATCCACTTGCAGCTAAATAGATTAGCATCTTCAGTTCCGTCGTCTGAGCTGCATCTGGCTCGAAACTGTACGGCTGGATATTCCTCAACATTTTAACACTAATGTTAGCTTGGGGTTGTGGGTGGCTGTAGGTTAGCAGGACAGGTTATGAACAGGGGGCTGCTTACTTCTTTAACAACAGTCCTGCCCACCACACAGAGGGGAATTTCTGATGAACTGCTGCTCTGCAGAAACTATGTCCTAGAAAACGACTTGGATGTCTTGATTTTGACTAAAAACAGTATAATCCTAATTAAAAGACCACTGGGAACAGGATGAAAATATATTTGTAGTGGGACCCTCAACCTTGGTAATAACTACCCAATAGTTATTAAAGCCAGTTGTGTTTGAGCAGGCAGGACCAGGGTTGGGGAACACATTTCTTACCTGTCTAAAGTACTGATCAGGATTGGTGTTGAACAGGCTGCCCTCGTTTGCAGAAATCTCCCCTTCAAAGATGACGCCTTGGTTGGTGCCAACTAAAATGGGTCCGGTGCTGGTCTCATTGCCCAGCAGTTTGTTCCAGCCCACGCTTTCAATGAGGTGGCCTCTCCAGCGGGACAGACTGCGCACCTTCTGGGTGTTTCTGTTGAGGTACAGGCACTCGCTGTTGCTCAGACTGATCAGCAGGTGGGAGCCTGAAGGGAGAACACAAGGAGGATCACGTTGTTTTTAGTCTCTTCCATTACACTGGTCCAGTATGGAGTACTGGCGATGTGGGTCTGTGGCTCGATCAAAAACAAACCTGTAATAATAGTTATATAATTTTCAAGATGGCAGCTTGTCCTTTTGTCTGTTAATGTCTGTCTGCAGTCTCGTGCTGTTTTTAAATGACTTTATGACACTTTTTAAATTATTTTGACTGCAATCAAAGTCTTATGGATAATTTGACAAAAATATGTGCAATGTGGATTTGAGAAATATACATTAGAGCAAACAGCTTATAGCCTGCTCTACCTCCTGGAGCTAACACCATCTTGGGCCTGCTCTTCCTCTTGGAGCTAACACCTCCTTGGGCCTGCTGTATCCTCCTGGAGCTAACACCATCTTGGGCCTGCTCTTCCTCTTGGAGCTAACACCAGCTTGGGCCTGCTGTATCCTCCTGGAGCTAACACCATCTTGGGCCTGCTGTATCCTCCTGGAGCTAACACCATCTTGGGCCTGCTGTATCCTCCTGGAGCTAACACCAACTTGGGCCTGCTCTACCTCCTGGAGCTAACACCATCTTGGGCCTGCTCTTCCTCTTGGAGCTAACACCTCCTTGGGCCTGCTGTATCCTCCTGGAGCTAACACCAACTTGGGCCTGCTGTATCCTCTTGGAGCTAACACCAGCTTGGGCCTGCTGTATCCTCCTGGAGCTAACACCATCTTGGGCCTGCTGTATCCTCCTGGAGCTAACACCAACTTGGGCCTGCTGTATCCTCCTAGAGCTAACACCAACTTGAGCCTGCTGGATCCTCCTGGAGCTAACATATACATATCATTTACTCTATCTGTGAAAAGAACACTGCAGATTTTTTTTTTTTTTTTTTTTTTATCTGAGTTTTGGTAAAAAAGGACTTTTAATTCTTTAGCCTGAGATAATGGGTCACTTGTGTCTCTGTCTTTTTATATTTAACCTTCTACTGACTTTGAATAGTGATTCCAAAATTGGAAATTGCCAACACATTAATGAAAACTACTGTTTGGATTCTACTTTGGTCTCGATTGGGAAAGGAACATCTGCTTTGGTCAGAGATCAGAATAGTACAGAATGGGTTTCCCCTGAATTATTTTGTGACTTGTTGTCAAGTGTAATGGAGCTTCTCCTAGTAGCCTAAGCACATGCACTTATGGTACATGTTCTCAAAAACAAAATGGTGTCACTTCTTGTAAAAAGATCTTTAAGCAGAGGTTCTTTATTTTTCTTTTATTATTAATGTCTGGAAATGTGCAACCTAATCCTGGTCCTGTGAGTCCAGTCACTTTTGTTACCCCAGCTGATTTTAAACAAAGATCATCTGGACTTGGATTTCTACATATTAATGTCCGGAGTCTTGTTTCTAAAATTGACTCATTGCGTATATGGGCACATACGACTAATGCAGACGTCATAGTGATATCTGAAACATGGCTCTCCAAGTCTGTGTCTGATAAGGATATTGATATTGATGGTTATAAGGTGCTCAGAACAGATCGGCCAAAAAGAGGGGGAGGCGTGGCTATCTATGTCAAAACTAGGTTTCAAGTAGAGGTGATTTTCTCAAAATCAAAACCTAAGCAGTTTGAGTTGTTAGCCGTAAAGCTAAAAATTTCAGAATCTCTTTGTCTAACTGTTATAGGTTGCTATCGCCCACCCTCTGCAGATAATGCTGCACTAGCTACCTTAATGGAGCTTCTTTCAAATGGCAATTTTAATGAGCTAATTCTTCTTGGTGATCTAAATTTAAACTGGTTAAAGCCAGTTTCTGATGAGTTAAAATCACTATGTGATATTTTAAATATTGTACAGATTGTTGATAAGCCTACACATCCCCATTTAAAGAACCCTGAAAAATCTTCGCTTATAGATTTGATCTTAACTAATGCTCCACACAAATATTCTAAAGTGTCTGTATTTGCAAATGACATCAGTGACCACTGTGCCATTGCTACAGTGAGAGCGGCAAAACTACCTAAAACTAATCCAAGAATAATAAATAAGAGAGACCTAAAGCATTTTTCTGAGCAAGGATTTTTACATGATTTATTTCTTTTTGACTGGGAAAAATTGTACTCTATTGCGGACATTGAAATAGCTTGGTCTTATTTTCACAATGCTTTTGCTAACTTGGTTAACAAACATGCTCCTTACAAGAAATATAGAATTAAAGGTCGTGATAGTCCTTGGTTTACTCCTAATTTGTCAGTTCTCCTGCACGAACGTGACATTGCATGGGCTAAAGCCCGGAAAAACTAACCTTAATTCTGATTGGCTGGCTTTAGACAGTTACGAAACTGTTGCAGACAGTGAAAATAAGAAAGGCTAAAGCGGATTATCACCTTACTCAAACAACCAAACATTTGAAGGATCCAAAAAGGTTTTGGAAGTCTGTTCATATTTTATCTGGTAATGCAAGATACACTGAGCTTCCTTCTTGCATCCAGTGTAATTTAAAAACTATTACGGATAAAAGTACAATGTTAAATTGTTTTAACAAAGCACTTTATCTCATCGGGATTTTTATTCGATTCTTTAAATATTGATTCAATTTTTAATGATACAAAGGGTCCTAGTTATAAAGGCTCAACTTTTGACTTCAAGCCAATAACAGTGCCTGAAGTACAAAAATCTTTAAAGCTTTTAGTTTCAACTAAAAAGCAGGCCCTGACAATTTGGAACCATACTTTTTGAAGCTATCAGCTGAAATAATTGCTAGGCCAGTAACCTACATTTTCAATCTCTGTCTGACCTCTTGTGAAATTCCTGCTATATGGAAAAGCAGCATATGTTCTGCCACTGCTGAAAGGAGGTGATGCATCTGTATTAAATAATTACAGGCCAATCTCAAATTGTCTGTTTTGGCTAAGATGCTGGAATCTTTTATAAGTGAGCAAATGAAGGACTTTCTTGTATCTCAAAATATTTTATCTGAAGCTCAGTCAGGCTTTAGAAAAATGCACAGTACCACATCAGCAGCTTTAAAAGTTGTAAATGATATTGTGGAATGTATGGATCAAAGGAAACACTGTGCAGCTCTGTTTGTTGATCTGTCTAAAGCATTTGACACTGTGGACCATGCTGTACTGATAGATAGACTAAAGCAGACCGGTCTTCACAGCACGCAATTTGCTGGTTTCAAAATTATCTTCTGGATAGACCAATGTGTACAGGCAGAGGGCTTTTCATCAAGTTTTATGAAGGTCTCTAAAGGTGTGCCACAAGGATCTATCCTTGGACCACTTTTATTTATTCTCTACATAAAGACAGAAAAATTTGTGTCAAATGCTAAATGTCATTTTTATGCTGATGATACTGTCCTTTATAGCATTGGAGGTTCTCCGGCAGAGGCTGTTCAAAAACTGCAAGTAGCTTTTACTGCTCTTCAGAAATATTTTTATCATCTAAAACTTGTTCTGAATGCAGAGAAAACAAATGATGTTGTTCTCAAAAACTAGAAAAGAGGAAATTGTGCCTCAAATCAGTACCTTACAAGGTCAGGAAATTGAACAGGTTACACATTATAAATACCTGGGTTTTTTAATTGATGAATCACTTTCTTTTACTCCTCATGTTCAGCAACTTGTCAGGAAACTGAGAATCAAACTTGGCTTTTATTTCAGGATTAAATCCTGCCTCAGTTTTGAAGCTAAAAAGCAGCTTGTTTCTGCCACATTTTTACCAATTGTAGACTATGGTGACATTTTATATATGCATGCTTCTTCCCAGGCTTTACGGGCTCTAGATACTGTCTACCATGGAGCCTTAAGATTTACAACAAGCCTCAAAACCCTGACACATCATTGTGTGCTGTACGAGAGAGTCGGGTGGACATCTTTGTCACTACGTAGACTTAAACACTGGCGCCTTTTTATCTATAAAGCCATGTTAGGTTTAATTCCCAAATATCTATCAGATTATTTGGTGCCACGGATTTCTGTAGATTATCATCTGAGGTCTCAAAATGTCCTGATGTTGTCTGTGCCTAGAGTCAGAACTGAGCTGGGAAAAAAGGCTTTCAGTTTTTCAGCTCCCACATCCTGGAATCAGCTACAGGCTGAAATTGGGCTTGAAAATAAGATTTCACTTCACATGTACAAGAGGCTTTTAGATATTTTAGAGAGTCAGTCTTCCTCATGTAAATGTTTTATATGAAATTATTTTTATTGTTATTATTTTTATTTTTAACTTACTCTACTTACTTTATTACTTTTAATGTGTATTTAGTAATGTGTAATTGTTTTGTCTGTCCTGTAATATTTGTTAAATGTTTTGCTGCCTCTTGGCCAGGACACTCTTGCAAAAGAGATTTGCAATCTCAATGAGTTTTCTCCTGGTTAAATAAAGGTGAAAAAAAAAAAAAAAAAAAAAAATAGAAACTACAACAAAATAGGAAAAACACTGAAAAAAGAGACATTCAAATATTGACTTACAGCACTTACAGTTTTGAAACTGTGTAAAAACCAAGACTTACCTGTGGGGTCCAAGAACAACTTGTGCACCCTGCTGTCATCTTTCCTTCCTAATTCTGTCTGGTTAGGCTGGTCTGGTTTGGCCAAGTCGATTCTAGTTGAGGAGAGTGAGAACATTTCCGTCAGCTCCTTTGAGAGGGAGGACCCTACCTCCACATCTCAGCATGGACTTGTCCAACAGGCAGTCAGGACTTCAGGATCTTTCTGTTCTGAAACAAGTTTACCAGCAACTGACCTACATTTTCCTTGTTTTATTCCTAATCTGAAGGAAGTTTTATTTGGACTCAAAGATGGATTTAACAAATGAAAACCTGGAAATCCAAACATGGATTTATTTTGACAGTTACTTCCACACACCAGAATACTACTGCAGAATATTCAGTAGCTGCTGTCTAATGTTAGGAGGATGCTGCTAATAAAGTTGTTCAAACGGTGGATTCACGTTTATGATTACATTTAGAAAATACCAGTTTTTTGTAACAGATTTTTGTATTTATCTGTTGTTCCCTTAAAGTCAGACGAGGCTGAAGTTGGCGTCTGATTTTTTTTAGTCTCCACATTGAGAGTTCTGGGTTAAGGGGAAATTTAGATCACATTTCAATCGTCCCTGCAGGAAATCTAGTGAGAAAATAAAGTTTGAAGTAACTGTATATAAGATGAAGTTAAACTTTATCCTCACAAGATAAGATATAGAAACAAATAATCTGACGCCCACTTCAACCAGACCAGTGAAAATATTGTTCGACATTAAACCGGTCGTCTCCAGAGAAAGGTTATGTGTTATAGAACATTGGAACCTGCAACTTAACCCCAAACATGCCGATTGTCAGAGACTGACAGATTGATTGATTGATTGATTGATTGATTGATTGATTGATTGATTTCAAACCTTTTCTTGCAATAAAAACAAGACAATGAAGAGATGAATTTACAAAATGATGCAATATTTTGTGACGTTATTGCTGCTAATCACAAACAGACATATTTGCCCATACAGACAGTATATACCTAAGAGACATTGAATTCATTGAATGTGACGGTTTTCAGACAGAATGGAGTTAATAGTTAATTTTAAATGGAGCAGCTGTGAGAGAAGGAATGGAATGCAGCAGGTTCAGGTTCCTTTTGAGAGTTTATGGTTTCCTCGTGATATCCAAGTCCACCCACACCTGTTGGAGAACCATGATCTAATTGGCCCCTCCCCTTAATCCAAAACAGAACTACAGTCTTTAAGAAATGCTTTCAGTAACGGGAGCTCTGAGGTCTTTTTTTAAGTCTGATGCGAGCATCAGGTGTTGGTGGGCGTTACCTGAGCAGGGTCTCCTTCCCCAGACTCATGCACAGCTGGTTGTTGCACACGGCCAGGTGATTGATCTTCTCGGGGGGAGTGAAATCAATCCTCTGTTTGTTGAAGATCGGCTTCTCCTCCTCGAGTCTTGCATTCACGAAGCCTTCAACACGAGGTCGGATCAGTCAGAACATTCTGACGACAGAACTCGAACCAAACCTGATGACGTGGTTCTGAGGGACCGACCTGAGTGCGTTATCCCGATGTTGACGTTCGCCAGGCGGCCGTGTTGCTGCGAACTCTGCAGGATGTTTTGGGAGTCCTCGTACTCATCCAGAATGGAAGCCATGACCCCGTGTTCCTCCTCCTCTGCTGAGGAAGTGACACAGCAGCTAGCTAGCACTGACGACGGCACCGATCAAAGCCTCCCGGACGCCGGTCGTCCGTCCACGTGGGCGGAAACGATGACGGACAGAGAGGTCTACGGTGAACGTTCGTGATCCTGATCAAAAACGAGACCGTTTCAGATCATTTCCATTGATGAAAACCTCATCAGGTTCAGCCTGCAGCCGCGCGGTGATGAACAGGGTGGGCCTTCGAGTCAGATGACTGTTGGGTCACGTGATCTCTGTTGTTGCAGTGCAGTTTCAAACCGCACGAGGGCGCACTTCTACCTGGGATAAATGGCCACAAGAAAACGGTTTGGAGCTTAGAACGTGAGGAAACACACTTACTGAAGTCGATTCGACTTAATGTTATTGAACAAACATGGCAAACATTTTGGGTTTAACCTTCATATTTCATTTAAAAAAAAAAAACCATCAAAAGAAACTCATCTTCTGCTGGAAAACATCCATTAAAAACGTGTCTGTCTGAGACAGAAGCTGTCACAGATAACTATTAATCCCCTAGGGCAGGGGTCGTTAACCTGTGACAAAAAAGGAGCCATTTGGGCTCTACTGATCAAAACCTAGAAGGAGCCGCATATTCTTGTTTTAGCCTTTAAGAAATTTGGATTTGCATTCATGAACGTCTTTTGGGAATAAAAAAAAACATGAATCTTGTCTATTTTTTTGGCACAAGCAAAAATAAAAAAGTACCTAACATCTCTGAAAATTTGATTATTTTTTTAATGTTTGACAGAAGCTCGAATATATTTTCAATATAAAAGCTGCTCTGTACCAAACAGGGTCATCTCAGTGCAGCTAGTAACCAATGTTGCTCAGCATAAGATAATATGTGCTTTTAACTCATAAAAGATCAAAGTATAAAAGTTTATCTTTGCATACAAATCTGTTCATTCTGGAGGTAGAGTTAAACAAACAAGATGTCTTCAGGTCAACAGGGATGGAAAAACCTACAGAGTTTATCATCTATGTGAACCTCAGACATCAAGTTATATATGTAACTGATCTGAATTAAATAAATTCTAATTAAATAATCCTTACCTTGGGGGTTGGACCTTGGTAGTCTTAGTTTGCGGGCTTTGTTTATTTGTTTTCTTTAGTTTTGGTTAAAGGAGCTGCTGACTCGTCGACATGTCTGGATCAACAGTCTCCATGTTATGTTTGGTCAAGGAGCCAGCATGGAGCCGCAGGTTGGTGACTCCTGCACCGGCAATTCGGTTAAAGCAGCTCTCCAGCTAAAACAAATAAAGACATGACATTAACAAAACTAGAATACGAAACAGTAAAATAATAAAATATAATTTAAAATTTAAACTGTCGTAAAAATGATAAAATATGAAAAAATACAACATTGTTATAATTCAATGCATTTAAAAGCTATGTTTTATAATGAACGGTGAAATGGGCAGAAAACATTGTTTTTCTCGACAGTGAAGTGAACTTTATGACTGTCTCTGGATCAAATGTCTTGTCTGGAGTTAGAGATGGTAGATCTCTGATTTCGATCAAGTGTCTTCAGCACTGGCAGGTACAGCTTCAGTGATGACCAACCTCCTGTCAGGGGGCGTGTCCATGTAAACCCTCACCTGTCTGAGCGTCACCCTCGTGTGCGCTCATTCAGCAGTGAGGCGCGCCGCCGCGTCATCAGGCTTTGGATCCTCGAGCGTCAGTCAGAGTTCAGGGGTCGCAGCTGAGCCCGACATGCCCCCCCACATGGATTACTTTTCCCATGAGTCCCGAGTCCCTTCAGACTGCGTCCTGACCCGGGAGGACGAGCTGGACCCCGGGCTCATCAGCTGCATGCTGGTCGGAGACGGAGCCGTGGGGAAGACCAGCATGATCATCAGCTACATCTCCAACGGATACCCGGTGGAGTACCAGCAGACGGGCTTCGACGTCTTCTCGGGTCAGTTCCACAGACAGGTTTAGGAAAACAAACAAACAAACGAAAAAACAACTTTGCTTCTTTGAAGGGTAGACTAACAGTATATAACTCCTGTTACTTTGCTTCCTTTTGTCTTTTTTACCAGATGAACTATTAAATTTAAGAGGTTTTGATCTTCAGTTATGTTGCATTATAATTGACGACAAAGAAATCACAATAACATAGTTTGAATTAAATATATATAAAAATATATAAAACATATTTAAATGATAGACAGACAGACAGACAGATCGATCATTTGAACTTTTCAGACATAATTTAGTGTTTCTTTGACCATCCTTCCAGAGAGGTTCTTGAATACTGTTACTGGATGTATCACTGGACTGAACCATTTATTTGAAGCACCTCTCCAAAACCTAACTTGACAGTTTTGATCGTTTGTGTTTTCAGGCCAGGTCCAGGTAGACGGATCTGCAGTGAAGGTTCAGCTTGTGGACACTGCTGGACAGGTATGACCAGTGGACCTTTCCTGTTTTCATAGTTTGTTTTTTCACTGTTGTGATTTCAGTTTGTTTTTCATACTTGCTAAATGAGAGTTTACACAGATGAACTGCTGACGTGTGAATTTTGAATCTGAACATTGGTTAATCATGGTGTCGTTTCCTCAGGAAGAGTTTGATGAGTTCAGGGCTCTCTCCTACGCCCACACAGACGTCTTCCTCCTGTGCTTCAGCATGGTCAACCCTACCTCATTTCACAACATCACCAAGAAATGGGTGCCGGAGATCCGAGCCCACAACCCGTCCTCTCCCATCATTCTGATTGGGACTCAGATGGATATGATGCTTGACGTGAACGTCCTCATCAACTTGGACCAGTGCCATGTGAAGCCAGTCCCAAGCACTCGGGCGCGGAGCATGGCCGATAAAATACGGGCCACAGACTATATAGAGTGCTCATCCCTCACACAGAAGAACTTGAAGGAGGCGTTTGATGCAGCAATCTTTGCTGCAATTAAGAACAAAGCTCGTAAGAACAAGAAGAGGAGGTTTTCTGACAGGAGAGCCAAAGCTTTTTCCAGATGCAGCTGGAAGAAGGTCTTCTGCTTTGTCTGAATTCTCTCTGCTTGGGCTGTGAACTTGTCTTTAATTTATTGACGTGTTTAACTGCTGGTTAGTTTAGCATTTGGTCCTTCTCATTGTGATGTTTGAAGGGGGTGCTGAGATGGGATCTGTGCAACCAGGGAAAACCCATCTCTGTTACTGGGATGTACCGGCACAGTCTATATAGCTTAATAACAGCTACGTCAACCAAAGTGTGCCGGTTCAAGGAGGTTTGTCCTGATTGTTCAAACTAAAACAGTAACTGTGACCGAACAGGCTGAATGCAGCACAGAGGAAGGCTGCATGCTGGTTTTACTCGCAGCCTTTCTTTCTTAAAGAGCAGTAAGATTTGTCAGGACGGTGCCCTGTGAAGGTGCAGCAGCTGGGAGTTTGGCTGCTGTGGCAAAGCCTGCATTTCCACTTGCTTGTCAGAGCTTCCCTGTCTGGTTTGGTTCAGGGTTTTCCCTTCAAGTCACCTGTCAGTCTAATTCAGACTAACACTACTTTGGTTTACCTGCTAGACCCAGCAGAAGAATGATTCTGTGGCTCACAACATGAGAACATAATGTTTCATGAACATGATTATGTTCATTAAAAAACAAACTTTTTGTTTCTTCTGCTTTAAATTGAGACTTTTTGTCGTCTTCTTAAGTTGAAAAGTCACAGTAAACTCGGTGACTGTAACCAACAGTAAGGTCTTTTTGTACCCAGCTCTCATTCATCTGCATTTATAAAGCTCTTTACGAGTCTGACCCCCACTCTACACTGTCTTCTTACTCCAAGTTTGGATGACTTTGTGGACATGTAGAGTTAAGTGCTTGTGTGAGGAGAACTAGATCTTTCCTTTTGTGTAAATGACTTGTTGCTCTGAATTGTTGCTTCTTGTAGAAGTCATGATTACGGTTCTGTTTGTTCAAACAGGTTTGTTATGAAATAAAAGACATGATATCTGATGTTGTGACTTAACTATCAGAAATCTTATTGTTCTCTAACTGCTTTATCTGACACGACTGATGAAATGTAAATAAAGAAGAGGAACCCACAGCGCGTTGAGGCTGTGTCTTCAGCAGAACAACCTCGCTGTGTAACAGGCACAGACGATTCTCTCAGCGAGGATCTTCAGCACCACCGTCATGGACCACTTCAGTTTATAAAGCAGCCTGAGTCAGACATGCTGGAGATGATTCTTCAAGACACAAACATGTCTGAGTCACATGACAAGTCATTTAAAAAGTCCTGTCTTGCAGCAGAAAAACCCCATCCACTTCTGAACCTGCAAGGTCCCGTTTGGGGTCACGGGGTCACTGGAGTCTATTCCAGCGAGTGTGAGGGCAACAGCGGGGTACACCCAGAGGTTGATGGTCCATCAGACAGTCTAACATAAACATCTAGTGTAGAGTATGAACTGCAGACAGATTAAAATGGACTAGGACAGGAAAACAACCAGGGCAGCCATGAGGGAGAAGAGTAAGACATCACAGATGAATCACATGCTCACCCACATCTATGGGCTGTTTCTGTCAGGGTGCTGTGACTTTGATTGTAATCAATCAGAACCATGCTAAAGGTTCTGCTTTTGGAGAGCCTCCTCAGGATGAAAGCGTCTGACCTCCTGGTGACAGAATGGAGCGGCTGTTCAGTCAGTCTCACGTTTACCCACCCGTAACCTGGATTTGACTCTTCAGCAGCAGCTGCTCACATTACCAAGAGTCAGTGCTAGGTTAACATATGTGTATATAAGCAAATGGTATGTGAATGAGGGCTGCACGGTGGCACAGCGGTTAGCGCTCTTGTCTCGTTCAAATCCCAGCTGGGACCTTAATGTTTGGAGTTTGCATGTGTGGGTTTCCTCCAGACATTCTGGTGTTTTCCCACAGTCCAAGAGGATGCTCCGTACTGTAGCTTAATTAGCTCCTCTACAGTGTCCCTAGGTGTGCATGTGGGGGTGATTGTGTGGCGACTGACTGGCAACCTGTCCGGGTGCACCTCACCTGTGCAGAAGTGGTCCAGGTAACAGTGGACTCTTGCAGAGTTAAGCACATGCATAGATACACACACATATATAGATAGAGAGAGAACACTAGTCTCATGGTTTTGTGATGCTGTGGACAGTTGCTGCCATCATCAAAGCAGGACTCCAACATCTTCACAGCTCAGACGTAGATATTCAACGGTCTCAGACCCGGCATGTGTGTTAGATGCTTGTTAAAACTGCACCAGGAAAGTGTCAGGAAAACATTTCCTACTTTTATTCTGGCTCAGTCTTTACAGAAGTCTGTCCTGTTTGACAAGTATGTGACATTGTTGTAAGACATGCCCAAATAGCTGATGGAAGGATCCTAAAATAACAAAATGCATTTGAGGGACCCTTCAATGCGTCCGTATTTTGCCAGAATCTATAGAACTGAACTTGTAAATGTAATATATGTCAATGGTCTTCAGCCAGCTGCTTGAAACATTTCGGTTCTGGACCATGAGTCTCGGGAGAAGGGGGAGGGGAAAATCCTCAACTTCCCCAGAAAGTTCTGTGGAGAAACTTGCATCACTTTACCTGGTACCACTCTCCATGTTTTCTACTTGAACATGATGACAAACCACTCTCCATATTGAGGACCCAGCATACATTTCATAAAGATAACCTAACTGTCAATCATAGATCCAAGCCACACCTCCACAACTCAGTCTGGCCCCACTAACCCGCCCCTTTTTTTTGGCATTTTTCAAATCTGGGCTGAGAATGGAGTCAGCCTCTAACTGCCCTGTTGGGTTACCCTTTAAAGTCAAGTTAAGGTCTCAGTAGCTGTCACATTGCTAGCTGTGTGATATTTGTTCTTCACATTTAAACCAACCCCGGCGGGAGTGGTGAGCTGCTGACACAACCGCACTTTGGAACCATTAGGGGATTGCCCCCCCAATTCAACACCTCAATGCTGAGTGTCACACAGAGAGGCATTGGGTCCCATGTTTGAGTCATTGGTACGACTCGAAGTCTTTGGCATGACGTGATGCTCTCTGTTGGATTGAGTTTTGGCTCTCAGATGTTGTGGTTGCACAATAATAGATGTATTATTTTCTTTTAAAGTATGCTCAAAAATAGGAATCACAGCTGTAAACAAAATCTATAATCTTTCTTAAGAAACGAAAAGAGAAAATTTCCCAAATTTCAAGTCTTTGGGACTAAAGATTCTCACACTCATATTCTCATTGAGCAACAGCAAACAGGTTTTTGGTTCCCAGGGTCAATAAACTGCTCTTCCTCCTCTTCCTCCTCCTAGTCTTCACATGGTTAGTCACTCTTATCTTCCCACCAAAGGCTGGTCCTCCTCCTTGGATCTCCACCCTCCAGCACAGAAGCAGTCAGCCAGGTCTTCCTCTGGCTCATGGCCAGTATCAGTCTTGGTTTCGCTGTAGTCTCCTGCTGTTGATGAAGCCTGGGAATCAGCAGGTGCCCTGACAGGTCTGCCTGGCTCAGCTCAAAGCTGATTGGCTCATGCTCCTGCTGCTCCTTAACCCTCTAAAGTGGCAGTTGAACTGTTGTGCTTTGAGGAACACTTGGGACAACTTCCAGTCTCTCTTTCACAGATCAAGGAATGGTTGTTGTCATATTGTGTGTTTGTGTACATGTCCTTGTTTATGATATTTTGTGAAAGACTTAGACCCTAAACAGAATTGTATTGATCTAGAGTGAAATCGTTCAGCTGTAAAATAACAATATGATATAGGAAAAAAAAAAACGACAAAATATAAGTAAACTAACCAACAGTAATGGATAGGAAAAAAAAATCATGTTTTCTGAGTTTAAATGTGTACACTTCCTGTCCTCTTGCTACTGCGGTTACTGAGTTCCCTCTTAAGTTCATCAGTACCTGGTGTTATGATGGTGTCAAATCTGTTTCAGAATCAAAGACCCTGAAGGAGATGAACACCAAGTCATCAACAATCCATTCAGAGACAGAGAAGTGATGTTAACGGCACCTGGGAAACAACATAACAAATTCAGATCTAAATCTGTGAAACATCTATTTTGGAAAACAAAGATAAGTCTGTCTGACAGCAGAAAATTGGAAGACTAAAGGAATATTAAGCAAAATAGATCTGTCAGTATGCAATGACGACAGAGCAAGTTAGAGACTAAAATCTGTTAGGAGACAACAAACATTAAAGACCAGATCCTCAATCTCCCACAGGCGGAACCACCTCCCTGTTTCTGCTGAGTCCGCTCCGAGAAGCAGCAAAGTGCTACCATCGAATAGAAGAAGGTTTCTAGCATTCAGCTGCACGTTACAGTTCCTTCAGACAGTAGAGTGTACTCAAAACCTTCTAGAGCACGACATCTCTCTGGTCCCACAGTATTGCAGGTACTTCATCAGTAGGCAGTTTCACTTCTTGACTTAAGATGGAGATGCAGTTTTCCTCCTGACATCCGTGACCAGTTCATCTGTCCTTCCCATGTTTCTGTAAAAACCACTAACCATAAAGAAACCAAAGTCTGTTTGTTTTTGACACATCCTATTGAACAAAAGGCCAAGCTCTCACCTCCTGTTTTGGTTTAGTGTTGATCTGTTGAAGGCTGTTTGGTCAGTGTTTGATCATTGTGGGTAATGGTTATGCAAGTCGCTGAATGACCATCATAAGAAGAGCTGTGCAAACCAGTAACACGGGTAACAACGTATGATCACTTCAGGCTTAAAATGTATCAGTTTTTTCTAAAATTCCATTTGAAAAATGTAACATTTCATATTCTCATTGTGTCATGTTTTGCATGCATAAGAATTAGTGTTTCTGTTTATGATTAGGAGCAACAATTAGATCATGAACAAGCATATGTGGATGTGTGCACATAGATAGATATTATGCAATGAAGTTCAGGATTAATCATTCCAAGTTTGATATATCTCTGCACATAGTTATGTATTTCTTTTATTTGTCTTCTTTAGTTTGGATTTGATTGCTTCAATAAACCATGTCCAAATCCAAATCCAGGATTTGCATAAAAATTGTGAGACCAAAAAAAATCCAAAATAATTGAGCCTGTGTGAAATAAAACCAACAGAAAGTTCCGATTATTTCTGTCACAACAGAAACTGTCAGTTTTGATGTCAAACATAACAAGGATCAACCCATGTCCCAACTGGCAATGCCTGGAGCCACCAAACACCTGCAGAGGGTGTGCACACAGGGAGTTGCATCATGTGATCTCGTCATGTTTGATGGAAAACTGGAGCTGAGTTTAGACGGATACAATGATGAACAGAACATAAAACATCCATGATAATCCAAGTTTATCTAAAGTAGTTAGAGACCAGAATTCTTTAAGTTGAAAATCAATTCAACTGGACTGTACCATCCAATTTCCTGTGGAAGTCAATGTCTGCTGAGCAGCTGAAATCCAAGCTGATGCTCACTCACTTACAAAACCAAAGGTCAGCTGGTCTTCTCATGTAGGTCAAATCAACACAAACACAACTCTACACCATCTAACCAATCACTCAAAGATATTCAGGGTAAATAACAAGAGAGCTCTTTACCTTTTGTCTGCATCTGTGCAAATGTTGGAGTGACAATATAATGTTGTTGTGCATCATCCTCAAGTTGAGTCTGGACACTCAAGAAGAGAAGACAAGAAGTTCAGAAGCCAGCACTTAGCTTCACTTTGTGTCATTGGATACATAAAATGAGGAACACAAGGACTGACTGTCAACAACCAAATCTGAGGAGCTCATTGATCAATGATGTGGAAGGAAGTAACAGAATGAAACCCCCAGTCAGAGGAACTGGAGCTTGAAGATCACCTGAGATGGAGCATCAATGTGCTTCACCTGGCAGTTCCAGCAGAGTTCCAGTCTGATGGTGGACGGCAGGAGTGAGTCCTGTAGCGTTCTCTGGAGAGATTTGCTTCAAAATCTCTTGCAACTAAGAGATCTTATCTTCATAAAAGCTTTTAAATCTAGATTAAGAGCACTTGAGACTGCTTCTTTTAATTGTACATGTTTTAGCTAATTAATTTATCTGACATTTTAATCATCATTCCCCCCCAGGGCTCCCTTGAAAAAGAGGTTTTAAATCTCAACAGGATCCACCCCGGTTAATTAAAGGTTAATAATAATAAATCTCTGGCTGCTGGAGCCAATCCTCTGCTGTGGTCATCATTCTCATTGACCAGAACACATCCTGGGTTTTGCTCAAACAAATAGAAATAGCTTTTGGGTCTCTTTTCATTAAACTGCAGAACAAAACAATTGGAATCTCACAATGTGTGTTCTGATGAGCAGAGCAGTGAGGTCAGAGTGTGAAGTGTTTGGGAGAAATACTGAGCACAAGCATCACGTGGTTAGAGTGCGATCTGATGGATGTAAGGCGGTTTGCTGGGCGTGTTCACATCTGGGAATCGAGGCAGGGATGTGTTCTCACAGCGGCGAGCAGACGTGGGAGGAGGAGGGTTGTGACATTCACACGTAGTGAAACAGTCAGAGTAGCAGTTCAACATCTGGAAGTGGGCACACATAGATCCTCTGCGTGGTCTTTAGAGGAGCGTCTGCACAGTTTCAGTGATGTTCAGTTCACTCTCTTCCTGTCTCAGGGCTGGACAGACGACCGAACGTCCTCACAGCCTGATGACTTTAAATCCAATGAAAATGAAACATTCAACGTCAGCGAGACAGACAGCAGAGTGAGACAGCAGCAGAGTGAGACAGACAGCAGAGTGAGACAGACAGCAGAGTGAGACAGACAGCAGAGTGAGACAGACAGCAGAGTGAGACAGACAGCAGAGTGAGACAGAGCAGAGTGAGACAGACAGAGTGAGACAGACAGCAGAGTGAGACAGACAGCGAGTGAGACAGACAGCAGATGAGACAGCAGCAGAGTGAGACAGACAGAGTGAGACAGACAGCAGAGTGACAGAGAGAGTGAGACAGCAGCAGAGTGAGACAGAGCAGAGTGAGACAGACAGAGAGTGAGACAGCAGAGTGAGACAGCAGCAGAGTGAGACAGACAGCAGAGTGAGACAGACAGCAGAGTGAGACAGACAGCAGAGTGAGACAGACAGCAGAGTGAGACAGCAGCAGAGTGAGACAGCAGCAGAGTGAGACAGACAGCAGAGTGAGACAGACAGCAGAGTGAGACAGCAGCAGAGTGAGACAGCAGCAGGTCATGTCTGGACCTGTCCAGCAGGATGACCGTTTGCTCACAGCACAGAAATCTCTTTACTCAGCCTCTGAGTCACTGTTCTTCAGGGAGGGGGGCAGGATGACATTGAGAAAAGTGATGCTGACATAATAAATGCATCCTGTTACATTGGTTCTCATCTAATTAATTGTCATGATACATACACAATCTATGGCAGCTGGAGCCAATCCTGATTGTCTTCAGTCCAAACAAACAAATAAAAAGTTAGTACTTGAATAACATACTTCATCTTTAGATGTCTGTATAATAAATATGGCTTCCTGCAGAGCTTCGTGAAGCACTAAAATATTCTGTTGTGATGTCTTGAAGGGATTCTGGACAGTCTGGACGTGAGTTCTGAGGATCAACAGGAAAAATCATTTTACACTCAGATTTCTTGTAGGAAGTATCATATATTCTGTTTTATTCTCCTGCAGAAACAATGAAACCCAGCTTGTCTGTAACACCGTTGGTCATTGATAATGAGCTGTTATCAGTAGAGCTTGAAATGTGTTTAACTTGAAAAGTTTGAACTTCAGGATCCTGAAGGAGAGCAGATCCAGATTTCTGATCGATGTTGAAGGATCATGAAGAAGAGACAAACCTGTCATCAGACCATGAACCATCGGTCGGTTTAAAAGAGCAAAGCTAAAGCCAGTTTTTCATTCTGGTTTCGGTCTGATCTTAGATAAAAGCTCAATCTGTTCTGGTTCTGTGGGGACAAACAGAGGGGGGGTGGGGGGTGTATTTGCATGCTCTCTGTTGTCAGCCGCCCCGCTGAACCAGCTGAGCCGGCTTCTCCATCATCAGCCAGTCCGACAGGACGCCGGCCTCACTTCCTTTGTGCAGGGTGTGGCAGCAGCACAGTGTGTTAGAGAGGCTCAGTGCAGCGGAGGGGAGGAGCCATGCTCTGCACACTGTAATGTTACTGTAACAGCAGCAGAAACGTGTGGACGGGTGACTGAAGCTGGCTAAGAGGATGCTGGGATGAAAGCATGTAAACCTAGAGAGAGAGCAGCTAGAATCTGTTCAAAAACAACCTCCAAGAGGAAACACTGGAGTTTCATGTCTGATTGGATCAGAAAATTCAGTTTTTAGAGAAAGAAGTGTCATGTTTACTGAAACAAATTAACATGTGGTGACTAACAAAGACACAATGATAGGATCACAGACATTATATCTGGTCAGTTTAATCAGCATTAAATCCACTGCAGTCGGTACAAAACCACACCGACCCAGTTTGGAAGGATCCTCTAAATCCCAAACAGATTTCCTGATCCTGCAGATCAGATGCCGTCATCTCTAACATTAGTGAGACGAAGGGCCCTCTCCCAGCAGTCCATCTAACACCAACGCGCTCTCCTTTGCTGCTGTGATGGTTCTTTCTGTTTGGGTCTCATCTCATCACGTGATCTTCTGTCCTGTTTACCTGAAGAGCAGCAGATCAGAATCAGCATTCAAAGGAATCTGCAGCAGTACAGAAGCTCAGTGTCTCCACCCAGAGGTTTTGTCATGGCCATGTGTTGTTTCATAGATCATCGTGTACTTCTACAGTCAGTGGTTCCTTACTGCTTCCCACCTCCAGGACAGATCTTTCCTCTGCTTCACCTGTGAACTTCAAACCCACGGAAGGTTCTGGCAGCTGTAACATGTGTCTACAAACAAATGTGGCATTTATATTTATTCAGTTTTATTCATATTTTTGACTGATCTTAAGCTGTGATCTTACTTCATGAGAAATGTTTCACAGACACATACAGTATATAGATATAAATGCGTGGAACCTGCTGCTACGGTCCACTGTTGTGAGGGAATGTTCTTCTGTCTGCACTTCCTGTCTGTCCTTTAAACCTTTTTTTTCCCCAAAGGAACTCCTTAACCCTTGTGTTCTCTTTGGGTGTCTCTGTTACCTCTCCATTGTGGATCCTCCACCAAACATAAAATAATTCATAGAGACTGTTGATCCAGACATGTCGACCGTCTGAGTCAGCAGATCTCTGATAATGTCTGCTTGACCCACCCTTACCTGGATGTGTGATCCCTCCCATTACAAAGGTGGCCAAGAGTTTATATCTGCCATGGACACCAGTGCAGATAAAGAATCCTTGAAGAAAACAGTATAGCGAGTTGTCTTGTGGGTCCAGATGACCCCATTTGAATGTAAACATTCCTAGAATAGCACAAGGGTTGTATCTTTAATCAGTAAGAAATTTGGATTTGCATTCATGACCTTTGTTTTTTAATAATAAATATGAATGTCTACTTTTAAGCACAAACAAAAGCAAAAATATAAAAGCGTTTAGAATCTCTCAAAACTTGATTTTTTTTAAAACGTTTGACAGAAGCTCAAATATATTTTCAAAATAAAAGCTGCTCTGTACCAAACAGGATCATCTCAGTTCAGCTCGTAACCAATGTAGTGCAGCATGAGATAATCTGTGCTCTTAACTCATAAAAGATCGTATTTTTTACCAAAGTTTATCTTTGTATATAAATCTGTTCATTCTGGAGGTAGAGTTGAACAAACAAGACGTCTTCAGGTCAACAGATGGAAAAACCTACAGAGTTTATCATCTATGTGAACCTCAGACATTAATTTATAGATGTAAATAATCTACATTAAAATTGCTATTTTATTTTCCTTAAATTTATTTGTTTTTTGTCTTTTCTCCTCTTTCTCCTCATCAGTCTTCCACTGCTGGGTTTTGTTATTTTAGTTTGGGGTTGGATCTTGGTAGTCTTAGTTTTCTGGCTTTGTTTATTTGTTTTCTTGAGGTAGTTTTGATTAAGCAGACATTATCAGAGATCTGCTGACTCAGACGGTCGACATGTCTGGATCAACAGTCTCCATGAATTATTTTATGTTTGGTGGAGGATCCACAATGGAGAGATAACAGAGACACATGTGGATCTGGAGCTAAAGACTGGAGACCTCTGTGCTAGGAGAGCTTTGACTTGATGAGGAGTCTTTTCTAGAATATTCTGAAGAAAATGAAATAACATAAAGTCAATGAATAAGTATGAACACATTTTTATTGTCTTCTAACTGTAAACTCAAAACAACGGAGAAAACAAGGACAGATTTAGCAAATGAGGGCAGATTGACAGAAAATGTTCTTTTCTTACTTCTTTCTTCAGATTATTCATTTTTATATTTAATCATAACAAAAAGTACGTAAAAACATTTCAATGTTTTGAGTATTTGCCATCATCTCACTGACAGTAAAGATGCAGCTTTCTGACGGGGTGGGAGTGGGGTTCAGCTCAATACTGGCTCTGTAATGCTACAAAGAGACTACCAATAAAGTTAATACAAAGTGGATTCATGCCTGTTATTGTGTTTATGAAATACAGTTTTTAGAAATGTTCTATGAATTAATGTTGTTGTATTTATCTGCCACATCTTAAAGTCCGCTTCGTGAAAACATTGTCAGATTTTGAACCAATCACGTTTACATGTATAGACAACACTCAAGATTAGCAGCTAGTATCGTAGCATGCTAGCGTAAGTGTGTAACAACAGCGATGTCTTCAAATTAGGGCTGGGTTAATAGAATCGGTTAATCGATATGAATCAATTTAAGTTTAATAGATCAATAATCGATTCATAAAAAACATAAATCGATTTAACACATAAAGCTAAAGTCTGCTAGCTTGATGCTATTGATTAATGAGATGTGCCATAGGACAGTTACTGCTAACGCTGGGTCGACCTAAACATACAGTACTGACTAAATGAACATCTCTATAAACTCACAGAAATACATTTTATAAACTCTTTTAAGGAAATATTTTAAAGTAACTGCTTGTGATCTAAAACATTGTTTTTTCCTCAGACTTTCTTCTTCTTCTGGATTAAGGTGTAACGCTGTAGCGTGAGCTCCACCTAGTGGCCAAACTGAAACGTCCTCCAGGAGAAGCAGAACAATGTTTCCAATGTTAATGATCTAAACATTTTAGTTAGAACTTCTCCTTTAGAGAATCCATGAAACTCTGGATGATATTAACAATCTCAGTATCTCATATTTGCAATATTAATCTCATTTTACTGTATGTGAACTAGATCACATTAATATAATTATATTCAAAACATTGATTATTAATGTGTTTCTGAACAAATGTGTATAAATGTGTAAACTCAAAATTGAATTGAATTGATGAATAAAAAGAATAGAAAAAAAATGGAATTGAATTGATCCCAGCTCTTATGAATCAAATTGTTTCTGGATATTCTAATTGATACCCAGCCCTGCTTCAAATCAACACTTTTATTAAAGGTTTAGTGTAAACCAGCTGCTTTATCCTCCAGTTCTGTCTGGATCTTGAAGAAAATCACCGCATGCCCTGCTACTTCATGATCAGGAAAGTTAAACGCTGCACAGAGACCATTAATAAGTACAAGTGCACTTATTAGTACAAGTGTGTGGGGTGGGGCATTCTTGCGGCACCCACATTTTTTTTTTTTTTTTTTTTGCAGACAAGCTTTCTCTGTCTTTCTCTCTGCCTGAAGAAGCTCCTCTGCTAGCTGCATCTTATATATCTGCGCTTGACAGGCTGACTTTGCACTGAAAAATGAAAGAAGAAGGTAGAGTGCAGGGGAAATAAAATCTTGATTTACAAAAAATTAATGACCAAAAACATTAAATTCAAATTCATCTATTATATGGATATCTCGCTCAGCCCTAACCCATCCTGGACATGATGAAATAGACAGGACCAACATCAAACAGATAAAAATGTGCTTCACGATGAAGAAAAAGCCTGACACTGGACTTCAACAAAACGGGGATTCTGCTCCTCTGTGTTGACAGATGCTGAAAGCTGAAGAGGCCCGGGTTTAGAATTAGAATTCAATATCGGGGACAAAACCCGTTTTTTTATTATTGACATTTGAAACAAAAAAACAAACAAACAAAAAAGCTTTTTCCTCTTCTTCAGTCCAATTCATAAAGAATGAGTCCAAAAGTACCAGAAGCAAAGTGCATGTCCAGACAGAAGTCCCCTTGAAGCTTCATGGAACCTTGGACAGGATCTCCTGACAGCTCTGGTAAACTTTTACCAAACAATCCAATCTTGGCTTGGAGCTCTGAAAGACAGAATCCTGGAGCTGATCAACAGCAGACACGGTTCCTGACTCTACCTCACCTGTGAACCTGCACTCACCTGAAACAAGGGCACCACACCGGCCACTGCGTCCGGCTCTCCGGGATCCCTCAGCAGAACACACAGGTGGTAGATGATCTGATGCTGGAACGAAGGACATACGTGTTCTACACCTGATTCCCAGAAGTAACACATGATCAGAAGTGACACTGGTACACAGAATCACCATGTAAACAGCCTCATTGATGACGATGTCTTTAATCCGACCCATCTCTATGAAGGAAGTGATTTCACGGCCCGAGGCGTAGCTAGAAGACAGCTGGATGCCCAAAGACCCGACGACGAGAAGAGACTCGTGGTCGACCTTCACAAAGTGGATGTGGAGAACCATGCCGACCAAGGTGACGAGGATGGCGCTGGACAGAACTGCCGTGTTCTAAAGGAAAGAAAAGGTTGGAGGAGGTCACAGTTGATCTTTACTTTTGCAAGCAAATTAGAATAGACACAATTATAAAAACATTATTTGTTTTGTTTGTTTTTCACCTTGAGACAGTTTTAGTTTTGAATTTGTATCACACAAGTAAATACACCAAAACAGAACAGTGTCTCCGGACAGGAAATGAAGAGATTTCACAGAATAAAGATTAAAAGGTTTGTAAAGTCTGTGTCATACAAAGTTCTTTCACAAACTACAGTAGAAAAAAGTCATTTTTCATCTGCTTTCATAAGTTCACTTTGAGTGATAACACAAGATTCCCAAGAATCCATCAATTTTCATCAAAAAAAACACAAGAAAAGTAGTAAAAAGTTAATTTCATGTAGGATGAATGCATGTGTGAATTCTGACAGCAGAAGCCGGTCTCTGAATATGTAGAAGCAACAGAAGGAACTAAAGACTAAAGCTGAAAAGACGTTAGGAGGATTCTTCATGTGCAGCAAAACCTGGAGAAATTAAACTAATCAAGTTTAGTAAACATCATTATTACAGAAGACTGAAATGACATGCAAAAACTGACTGATTACATCTTATGTCTTTTGGCTGCTCCCTTTAGGGGGCGCTAAAGTCAGCCATCCACCTCCATCTAATCCTCTCCTCCTCAACATCCCTGAACCTCTTCCTTGTTTTTCCTGTAGCTCCAACCTCAGCATCCTTTCACCATCATTGTTCCTCCTCTCATCGTGTCCAAACATCTCCATCTGCATTGATCTCCAGAACATCTACCACGATTTGTTCCTCTGATGGATCCATTCCTGATCCAGTCCACTCTGTTGTTCTGGACTGCTGACCCCAAAAACCCAAAGACTCACTCCAATGAAAATTCTGTTCTTTGCGTTTTTTAACATGTTCTTGTGGGATTTTCTCATGATGGAGGACAATTTGAAAAACTTTTAGCTCTAAACTTACCCACTTCCTCCTTTCTGTAGTTTTATAACATCATATTCATTTAGAAAAATGTTGTTCTCAAACAAAAACTGAAAACGTTCCTGGACATCTGGGGATTAGTAACAGTTTAACAACAGATGGAAGCAACATTCAAATATTATCAATCAGACTGCAGGACATTTGGGGGAAGTTTGTGGGATTGCTTTTATCAGATAGTTCTCTATCATTTAGCTTACATCCACTTCAAAATATGCCAAAAAGTTCCCACTATGATCCAACTCTGTAACTATGACCAAACACCCAGATCTGATCAATCCCATATGGAAGGATTATGTTATGTTTGAACATCATGGTCTCCAATCAAATAACACTAGAGGCAGACACTAAAACGGAGAGAGCCAGAACCCGAACTACAAACGTTCTGACAGTCTTCAAGTCTCTGAATGTTCATCCAACAGTCTAGACAGGATGTTTTCAGGAGGGAAGCCCCACCTGGACAGACCCTCACCTGTGTGAAGAAGAACAGGAAGTAAGCTAGCAGCCACACTGAGCAGGTGTACGCCATCACCTTCCCGATGGACACTTTGGGGGAGCTGACGGTAAACTCCGAGCAGAAGCTGGAGTGCCTCTGACAGTCCAGAGTAATGGGATGACCTCTAATGTCCGAGAATGTTTCTGCTTCCATCGGGAAAAGAAAGAAGAACTCAAGAGAGAGAGAAAGCTCGGAGTTAGCTCTGGGCTAACCTAAGTTAGCTTCCGGCAGGGCAGCTCAGCAACAGAAAACCCCAATTAATCCTACATGAATATTTGACCTAAAAGACCAGTCTCATCCCCGAGCATCCTTAAAACCACGTCGGAATCAGAAATGGCAAACATTTACCAGATAAAAACAACTATTAGTGCTCAACTATTTCTCTTGTGACGCAACTTCCGGTTGCTTTTACTCATTCACCGGGGAACTTCAACACACAGAGGGATCTCAACAGCCGCAGGAAAGATGACTTAGATATTTTTAACATTCATTTAAAGATCAAAACCCATTTAATGATCTCATACTTAAATTCTCCACGACCAGAAAATTTGGATTTTTCTTAGTGAGACCACTTCCGGGAGTCGCCTATGCTTAAAACGAGCATACCCCCCCCAGCCCTGACGGCTGATGGGAGTTTGTAAAGGGAAGGGGAATTGGGATGTCATAGTATTCCAATAACTCCTAAAGAATTCTCTGTGGTGTTTGATGCCGTCCCGTCTGGTCTCTGCATGCTGTTCAGAGGTACACACAGCCCCCTGATGTTATACACTCTACTCTTGGCAGTTTGTGCTTCTCTTCAGTCAAACATTTAAACCACAGAATAAGAGCTCTGTTTCAAGATAATTACACTTCTATTCCCGCTGCCACTTTTTATTGGAATAATATTGTAGAACACCTTGAATGGAAAAAAGTTTGGACACTCCCACGCAGATTCTTCCTAACAAACAAAGTAAAAGAGATTTCATTTAAGTTATTACACAGATTTTACCCTGCAAAACATTATTTATCTAAATTTAAACATGATTTGAATACAAGCTGTACCTTTTGTCAGAAGGAACCTGAAACCACTTCTCATTTGTTTTGGTCTTGTGAATTTACGTCTAAGTTTTGGAAAGACATCCACAAATTCATCAGTGACTCCATCTTCAATGGTTTTCAATTGCATTACAGAGATGTTATTTTTGGTTTCCACAACTTTAGATCACAATGTTTTCTTTTTTATTAACATTCTCTTATTTATGGCCAAGTTTCACGTTCATAAAAGTAAAGTAATGAACAAAAAGCCTGAACTTCTGGTTCTTAAAATAGAACTTCAACAATACTTAAAAACCATCTCAACCTCCAAGAATACAAAAGCTCAAAAAACACTAGACATTTGTAAATCTCTGAAATTAATAACGTGAATAAATCAAAAGACTGACTCTTGCTTTATTTTTTATTTATTTATTTGTTTTAATTAATTAATTTATTTTGTCTCTTGTTTTCTTATTGTCCTGTATTTTCCTTTTTATTTTTTTATTTTTTGTTCTCTTCCTTGCCATTTAATGTCTACCTGTATAAGCTTGAATTCTATTGTCATGTTTGTATTGTACTTCTTACAATGCTCAATAAAAAAAAAAAAAAAAAAAAAAAAGGAATTGGGATGTCATAACAGCAGATAGGTTGGCTACAGCTCATTCTACATTTATTCCTGTTTACACTGATGGATCTAAAGACCCAGAAACTCAGAGAACTGGTTTCTCTTTCTATATCCCTACATTGGGAAAGTGTGGCTGTATTAGGACTTCTAAAGATCTTTCAGTTTATGCAGTTGAAATGTTGGCAATTTCATATAGCTTACAATGGATGGAACAAAATAGAATTGAACAGTGCATAATTTGCTCAGACTCCTTATCGGCATTAAGGTCTCTGAAATATTTTTCCTCTGACTGCAGATCTGATATATTATATGAAATTTATGAAAGTTTGTTTAGATTAGTGAATTTGAAAATCAGTATCCGATTTATGTGGGTGCCAGCACATAGGGGCGTGGAGGGAAATGAGATGGCTGACTTCCTGGCAAAGCAGGCGTTAAATCGGGGTATGGATACAGAAATTCCGCTCGGAAGAATGGAGGTTAAATCAATCATTAGGAGAAATATCTTGGAGGAATGGCAGAGACAATGGGATAGGGAAAAGAAAGGAAGACATTTATATAAGATACAAGACAAAGTAGGGAAAGGTATAAATCTTAAGTTAAATTCCAGAGATCAGATGATAATTTTGCGGTTGAGGATGGGGCATACAGCATTAAACAAAACATTACATTTAATAGGGAAACATCTCACTGGCCTGTGTGTGTGTGGGGAAGGGGAAGAAACAGTAGAGCACGTTTTGTGTCATTGCAAATTGTATAGGGTTGAAAGACAGACACTGAAGATTAATTCAATTCAATTCAAGTTTTATTTATATAGCCCAATATCACAAATTCAATTTGCCTCATTGGGCTTCATACCTGCAGTTTTTACAGATGCACAGATGGAGTCATAAAATATGCACAATAGGTAAAAACTAAACAGACTATAAAGAACAGGTCATCCCTGTCCTTAGACCCTCCCTCGCGGTAAGGAAAAACTCCTAAAAAAAAAAACCTGAGTCAGGAAAAAAAAGAAGAAACCTTAGGGATTCCCACATGAGGGAGAGAATGAAGCTGTCAGAAGGAGATCAACTAAGTCTGAGAAGGCTGTTAGGAGGAGAGCAGAGCTTTATTGGAGCTGTGACTGTTTTTTTGAGGAGAATTAGAATGTTGAAGAGAATATATATATATATATATATATATTATATATATATATATATATATATAATATATATATATATATATATATTATATATATATATAATATATATATATATATATATATATATAATATATATATATATATATATATATATATATATATATATATAAATTATTTTTTATTTTTTTTAGAAAGAGTCCCCCACTCCGACTCACACTCCTACACAGTAGGTGGCGGTAATGCGCCCTCACGTCGGTGCCACCCGCCATTTAAAACTCCAGCAAGAAGAAGAAGAAGAAGCCCTGACGGCTGTAGCAAAGCATTGTGGGGGAGAGTTCTAGGTATGTTCGGTGCAGAACTTTTTGGAGGCGCTTCAATGTGAGAACAAACATTTTACATTCAAAATATACGAAAAGATGATAATAAGTAATTCCTATATTTTCTCACGTTCACTTTGAACAATCCTTTGAACAATAACTGCGATTCTTACTGGAAATGCACTTCCCGAAATGCATTGCGCCTTTGTGACCTATGACCTGGACAAAAAGAAAACAAGCAGCTGATTGAAAGCAGCCCACCCGCGCGCTCGTTCTGTTGGTTCTCCGTCCGGGAGTCTCTGTAAAGATGAATGTCTGACAGCGGAGCGCTGGACTCTCTTCGTGGGACAGGTGAGTGTGTTCAGGTGTATCACCGAGTATTCGTGTGCAATGTATTCATTTGGAATATCAGAGGAGTCATTCTGAAGCTCCATAGAGACAGGCGGGGATTCTGGCCTTAACTTTATATGTGGAAAGAGTTCACCTGAATCTTTAGTCTCACTATTGTGTGATTGTGTGTAGTTAGTAACATCGTACTGTATGTGAACTACGCACAGTAGTGTGTAGTTAACACTTTGTCCTCTCCTTATATCTATAGTATAATGACTGTATTATTACTGGGTATTTGTATTGTTGGCGGATCTATGATTAGATTATACTTAAACATTTGTCTCCTTATGCACTTCCACCTGAGCCAGCTGCACGCTCTGGAGTCTTTAGGGATGTTACTCCTAAAAGTCACGTTTGATCAATTTGCAGGTCCACAATGAGCGAGCCAAGTCCAGAAATGGATCATGGGAGGATCCCAGCCCTGGTGTGCCAAGAGAGCTTCGCCTGTGGGGGCTCAGACGAGGCGGCATACGAGTGTGATGAGTGCGGCAGCCTGCAGTGCGTCCGCTGTGAGCTGGAGCTCCACCAGCAGAAGCGTATGAGGAACCACGACCGCGTTCAGATCAAGCCAGACCACGTTCCCTTCTGTGACCTCTGTAAGGGGGGCAGGGGCGATGGCGTCCGGGTCAGGGCGGCGCTGCGCTGTCAGGGCTGTAAGATCAATCTGTGTTTAGACTGCCAGAAACGCACTCATGGTGGGGTCAACAAGAGGAAGCACCCTCTGACACGTTATCCTGCGGCCAAAGAAAGCTGTGTCACCGATGGGGAGGGGGAGGGGGAGGTGGAGGCCCTCAGGTCCAAGCTGGAGGAGGCGAGCAGCTTCCTGTTAGTCAATGAGAAGGAGGAGGTGCAGGTCAGTGCTTCTGCTTTCTAAACTCCTTCTTCCAGAACATTCCTGATGAATAAATTAATCTCACCTGATTCTTAGGTGACAGATGAGGAGGACTTTGTTAGCAGAATCGGCTGCAGACCAGATGAACTCCTCAAAGTGGTCTCCATCTTTGGAAACACCGGAGAGGGCAAATCCCACACCCTGAACCACACCTTCTTTCTTGGACGAGAAGTATTCAAGACCCTGCCCACCCAGGACTCTTGCACCATAGGCGTGTGGGCTGCTTTGGACCCCCTTCACAGGGTGGTAGTCATCGACACAGAGGGGCTCCTGGGGGCAGGTATGGAACAAATACCTGACAGTTTGTTTTTTCATGAACGAGCATTCACCGCTCCCTTCTGCTTTAATCAGGAGCTAATCAGGGTCAACAAACACGCCTCCTCCTCAAAGTCTTGGCCATTTCTGATGTGATTATTTACCGAACGCACAATGACCGTCTCCATGACGACCTCTTCCGGTTCCTTGGTGACGCCTCAGATGCCTACTTGAAACATTTCACCAAGGAGCTGAAGGCGACCTCGAGCCGCTGTGGTCTGGACGTCCCGTTGTCCACGCTGGGCCCTGCAGTCATCATCTTCCACGAAACCGTCCACACCAAGCTGCTCGGATCAGGTTTTCCTGCCGTTCCTGCACTGAATCCCTCTGCTTGTGTGCGTGAACGTTCCTGCATCTCATTCCTTCGTTCTCTCTGTCCTGATCTGTCACATGCAGACAAGCAGTTGGAATCTGCAGAGTGTCTGCTGCAGGAGCGCTTCCAGAAGCTGGGTCTGTTTCCCAAAGCTTTCAGCTCCCTGCAGTACTGTGGGACTCGAACCTACAACCCTCCTACAGACTTCAGCGGCCTGCTGCGCAGCCTGGAGCGCCTGCTGGACAACAACAGCACCCGCTCGCCCCGCAGCGCAGGCGTGATCTTCAAGGCTCTGCAGGTGTGTCACATTCTGCGTTTTGGCGTGCGCCGTCTGCGTGCCGCTCTCTGACCGTCCCCTCGTTGGTTCAGGCCCTGAGCCAGCGCTTCAGCGGGGAGATTCCTGACGAGCAGAGCGGCGCTAACTCCTTCTTTCCAGAGGAATACTTCACCTGCTGCAGCGCGTGCCTGAGCTGTGGGTATGATCAGCACAGAACCACAAACAGGATCATCCTTACAAACCAGGAACTTCAATCAAAAATGCTGAAACAGCAAAAATGAACTATCAACCTCAAAGCTTCACTCTATGGACACACTTTAAAACTATTTTGAGCCAAATGATGTTAAGATAAATACATATGTTCAGACAGTAATGTGGAAACTTTGAGTCAGCATGAAGTACAAATGTGGTCCCATCTCAAATGTAGTTTTCAGCTCAACAGTTCTTCAGGTTTGTAGCTCCTCCTTATCAATCCAGTCAGTGATGTGTGATGGAGGCTCTCCTCCTCCGCTCCTCTGGCTCTGGAAGTCCTCTTGTTCCTGTTGAATGCCTCCTGAGGTTCTGGCGTTTGTGAGGAGGCTCACCTGCACATTTAAGCACAGGTGCATCCTCATTCAGGATGCTGGCAGATAAAATCCTGTTTGGATCTGAAACCGTTGTCTCTGGGCCGCTCTCCTCCATCTGCCCCTCTCCTCTGCATCACACCAGCCCCTCATGCCTTCCGTCACTACATCCACAAACCTCCTCTTTGAAACAGCTTAGAATTTGCTAAGCTGATGATGAAGCGGCTTACAGTTCATTTCAGCTGAAAATGCTCATTTTGGGGGTCAATCTGAAGGGTCAACAGAGCTGTAGTCCTGGTTTCTATCTGTCGTTTCAGATCAGGCTGCAAACAAAGCATGAACCACTTAAAAGAAGGACTGGATCATGAAGCCAAACATCGCTGCTGCTACTCTGCTCAGTACGACAACCGCATCTACACTTGCAAGGCGAGTCACTGGAGCACGCGTGTCTGTGAGGAAGCATGTTCAGGTTCTGAGCTCCTGTGCTGAAACCAGCAGGCCTGCTATGAGGGGGGCAAGGAGGTGATTGTGGTTCCCAAAACGACGGCCTCGTCGGACTCTCCCTGGTTTGGCTTGGCAGTCTATGCTTGGTCGGGGTGAGTCCTGCCACTAAACTGCCTGGTACAGAAAACTCACTGGACTGATTGATCCACTCAGACGGATCTCAAACGTTCCCTGAATCCTGTTAAAGACCCATTCTGATGAAAGCTGCGTTTTTAAAACATTCTGGTGACATTTTTGTGATGACGGAAGATGTATTTAAATACAATTCAGATTAAAATGGAACCAGGAGTAGAAAATAAAATACAGTTTGAACGAGATCATTTAATGAATATGCTGGGCGGGCCAGAAGAGATCCATGAACGTCTTTGTTTCCCTCATCTGAGCTGGAATCTGGATCTAAACTGGATAGACATGATATTGATCACCATTTTGTTGCAATGCTAGCATTAGGTTGGAGGTGGGAGGGGCTGTAAGCTAGTGGGAGAGAGTGTAAATGGAAAGCTCAGCAGCATAGAGGGGAATGGGGGGTGGGGTTGCTCCACGCCAACCGTCCCACCTACAACCCAGCAGTAAATTTCTAACGCGCTCCTGCTGCTCTGCAGAAACTATGTCCTAGAAAACGATGCAGGTTTAGGCTAAAAACATCATCGTCAAAATGATGAGAAAAGATCACTGAGAAAGCTTTGAAAACAGATGAAAATGTGATTTAGAATGAGAGGAAGGAGGGGTCTCTGTGTGTGCAGGTATGTCATCGAGTGTCCTCACTGTGGAGTGATCTACAGAAGCAGGCAGTACTGGTATGGAAACCAGGACCCCGTGGAGACTGTTGTGCGGACAGAGATCCAGCACGTGTGGCCTGGGGTGAGTTCACACCGGGACAACTAGCTTCTGCAGAGACTGTGGACTTCAAATGAGCAGCAGAAAAATCACAACCAGCTTCTTGGGTTTTGGTGACGTTCTCTCATTCATGTTTTTTCAGTCTGAAGGGTTTTTGAAGGATAACAACAACGCTGCTCAGAGGTTGTTGGATGGAGTCAAACTCATCTCTCAGTCCGTCTCTGAACTTAGTGTCACACCTGCCAAAGCTGTCACCTCCTGGCTCACTGACCAGATCGCCCCACCCTACTGGAAACCAAACTCCCTCATCCTGGTACTGACTTCAGTCTGCAACAGACCCTCAGCCTGTGGGCAAATGGCTTTATGCATCTGTTTCCATTTTGTTGCAGAAGTGTCACAAATGCAGCCTGGAGTTTCAGCCCAACTCCACCAAGCACCACTGCCGGGCCTGCGGGGAGGGGTTCTGCAATGCGTGCTCCTCTAAGTCCAGACCGGTCCCAGAGAGAGGCTGGGGGCCGGCGCCAGTTAGAGTCTGCGACGCCTGCTTTCTCAGCCCAGAAACCCCAAACGGTACGCATAGGAACACTCTCAGAACGACGAGAACATTCAGTCTGGAGGAGGTGATGTCCACCTGCACCCCCTGATTCATGTGGTCCACAGTAGGAGGGGGGCAGTTACCAGAAAGACCAGCAGGACTGGACACCCCGACTTCATGTTGTTTGTTTCTTTTTGTTGCAGAGGTGCTGGATGCCGTCTCTGAGGAGGAGAGGAGCTCTCTGATAGCCAGGAGGGTTGGGGAGGCTGTGCAGAACACGATTGGTGCTGTGATCGGAGTCATTGACATCCCTCTGGGTGAGGATGGACTTCATCATGATGAAGACTGGGAAAAGCTTGACCCAACAGCTGACTGTCTCGTGTGTCCAGGCCTGGTGAAGGATGCTGCTCGGCCCGCGTACTGGGTCCCGGACCAGGACGTCCACTGCTGCTGCGAGTGCAGAAGAGAGTTCCTCCCGCGCTTGACCATCCATCACTGTCGCGCCTGCGGTCAGGGCGTTTGTGATGACTGCTCCCAGCAACGCCGGCTAGTGCCATCCAGGGGCTGGGACCACCCGGTCCGGGTCTGCAACAGCTGCAGTCAGAACCACGGCGACCTTTAGCAGACGTCACGGGCCTAGAGGTGAAATGTAGGAGAGACCAGACGGAGAACTGATTTCCTCTGTGAGCAACAAGCAGGTTTGAAGAAGAACCGCATCATCCGCCAAGCCTTCCAACTGAGTCCAGAGGACTTCCATGTGCCTCTGGACCTTTCACAAGGCTGGAGCTCGGTCCCAGAGGACCTGCTGGTCCTGGAGGACCTGCTGGTCCCGGAGGACCTGCTGGTCCCGGAGGACCTGCTGGTACCGGAGGACCTGCTGGTACCAGAGGACCTGCTGGTCCTCTGCAGCTCACAGCTGACTCTACAGAGAATCCCACGTCTAACTCTCAGAAGTAACTAAAGACAGCTGTTCCTTTAAGCAGATGCTTTCTTAGAACTTTAGCCTTCCTCGATTTCTGAAGGTTCTGTTATCCAGGCGACATCTTGAAATGGAGTCGTGGTCTCTGGACTTATCTCTTTGAAGCGCTCATCCCTCCACTCACTGGATGAGTGGGGAAACTTCTAGACTTCCTCGTCTGGTGTCCATGTCTGCTCTGCAGGGAATGATGGGAGGTTTCACTTCCATTAAGCTGGTCTATAAATCAACCCTTCTCTGCAGGTGGATGCATCAGAATGGAGCTTGTGGCCTACAGACTGTAGCTTCTACATCACAGCTACAGGCCTTTTCCAAACACATTTGGTCTGTTCCTATTCATGATTTGAATAAAAACCAGTCAGAAATGCAGTTCTGCGTCCTCCATCATCAGGAAACTGCCAAATGAACATTAGATAAAAACACATTTTCATCAGAGTGAGTCTTTAATGTGTTTCATTTCAGAACAACTACAAAGTTAAGCTCCGGTTCTGAAAGATTTATTGATCCAAAACATTTTAAAACAGATCAGTAACTTTCTAAAATCAAGTAAAAAGGTTCTTTGTCTCTTTGCGAAGTGCACTTAAATATTGAACAGAAATCTTTCTCCACTGTCGTTCCCTGAGGTTGAACCTTTCTGAAGTCAGACATCTCGTAGGCTTCTCGTCCTTCTCCTGTTGGAGCAGCTGCTCTTCTGATGCATTGGAGGGAATGTTTTCCCACAGCTTCTGACACCAGAAGAAAAGCAGTCATACTTTGGCCCCGCCCCCCCGCGGCGTGTCAGGTGGCTCTCCGGTTGGGTGGTCGGTGTTGTACGGATAGTAGTACAGATCGTGCTTGACGGCCAGCAGGAGCCCGGGAAGGCCCCCAGCCCCCCCCAGGTTTGGTGAGAAGACGATGCTGGGGATCATGTCATTTGCAGCGGGATGCGGTGACGGGATGGTCCTCAGCAGATGACCGTCCCTCAGACTCCACACTCTGGTGTAGCAGTCCTGTCCCACTGCGGGAGCAAACACGGCGGTGAAAGCTGTAGGCGTGAGGAGCTTTCAGGAGTCCTCCGGTCCTACCTGCTAGCAGAAGGCCTTCCCGCTCACAGATGTGGATGGGCAGGTAGGCGTGCTCGTTGTAATGGCCTTTGTACTCCTGCACAGCTTTTGTCCCTCGCACATCCCACAACTTGATCTGCACAGGAGCACAGCCTGCTTTAGGAAAGAGGAAGTGCCCTGCTGCGATGTGAGGTGAGGAAACAGGAAATACTGACCTGGCCCAGCATGTCTGCAGCCAGCAGGTAGTTCTCGTCCTGCAGGACTCGCACAGAAGTGATGGCCGACTCCTGAGTGAAGCGGCTGGCCCTCCAGCTGGGATCTCTGCGGCTGCGCTGCCGAAGGTCGATGCTGAAGATCTCCCCGGATCTGCAGCCGTTAAACAGAACGGGAGCCTGCAGACACAGAGCAGCAGTGAGCTTCTGCGGGTGAAGACTGAGGAGAAAACCTGAACCAACGTTCCACCTGGAGGGCAAACTGCTGAGCCAAGACGTCACTGCTGACGTTGTACGTCTGAGTTCGTCCGGTCTCTGCGTCCTTCAAGATGACCCGACGAGACAGACCTGCAAACAGAACCATGGACACGCCCACATTCAGAACAACCAGAGTTTGCTCCGCCCACCTTAGCAGTGTGTGGTTTACGCCAATTTCTCGAGACAAGGTAAAATGTGAAGAGATGCTGGGTCATTCTTCTGAAATAGATAATAACCAGATGTTTTGAATAATGTATATAAAGCCATAAACATCTCAAAACAATGGATTCTTTTACATTAAAGTCAATGGAGTTCTGCCTTTAGAGCAGAACATTCAAATGTTCTGGATTGGGACGCAACGGTTCACTCAAGCTCGGCTTTGCTTGAATTTGCGTTAATGGTTGCGATCGTATCATTGCAAAATCCTGGAGGGAATGACTCATGGGAAACTTTCCTAGTAGGGAAGCGCAGATGAAGAAGAGTCTGCTGCACACACTCACAGAGAGCCTGCATGAAGAAATGGCATCTGCTCTGCATTTCTATATTTAGATACAGGCCGTGACAAACCTATTTTCTGCAACGATGAACATGTTGACGAGTTCAAATGGTTTTTTACTGATTCACGATGAATCATTACTCCCTTAGTTGTGGATCAAAGTGGTGAAGCAGAAGGTGAGGAACATTATGGATGCAGTCCTTCAGAAAGTCAGGCCTCCTGTCTGCTTTACAGCTTCTCCAGCTCTTATCAGGACCCCCAGGACTGACCGGTGCTGAAGGTCTTGTCAAACTGTGGGTTCAGGCACCACGCACAGGACCAGGCTGCAGAGATCTTGAAGCTGCACAGCATCCCAGGCTGATCTGAAGGCAGAGGACAGTCCAGGTTACTGCCCGGACTGACCACACTTTTGACAATAAAACCAAAGACTACACAGACTACCACATGAAGCCTCAGACAGTCAGGTGACATTTCTCCTGTAACCTTGGCAGCTGCACCAAATTCGACCCTCTCTACATGTGGGGGTGTCCGCACTTAACTATCTGGGGAACAGTAAGCTGCCCTTTAACACCTGAGGCGTCGTTGGAGACACTTAGACACAAAATCTTTAACCTACTGTAGCTTTTCAACTGTTAACACGATCATTCCAGTAGATTGTGAAGTCTACTGGAATGAACGTGTTAACAGTTGAAAAGTTACAGTAAATCAACGAGCACAAACACTGGAGCTCTGGTGTTAAAGATGTTTAACCCCAACACTCCCAACAAGGCCTGAACCAAGACTGAAGCTGTGAACGTTCTGGACATTGAACTCAGAGGAGTAGGAGGTGACTTTGTTGTTCTGCTCGCCTTTCGTGCTTTTATTTCATTGTTGCACAAACGTTATGCTTTTTTTTCCTGTTTTCACCTAAAAGTCAAAGGTTCCTGAGGAACTAAAATATAAAACTGCACTGGTTTACATTCCCTCAAATCAAGTCTTTCAGATATATGAAGAGGTGACAAACCGGGGTCAGAGTTGCTAAAAAGTGAAGCAGGAAGTAAGCTGACGCAGCCGGGAGTGTCTGCTGCTCCCACCAGACACAGCCTGAGAGATGAGTAAAGGACAAACTGAGGATGAGGAGTCACCATATTCCTCTCATCTGTGCGGAGAAGGATACAGAACGTGAGAGTCGGGGTAGTTGACAGAAGCCCAGCTGATGGAGTTCACCTGGAACACATGCAGACAGCAGAGGAAGTTAAGAGCCAACAGGGACATCGGCTCCCCGTCACCACTCAGGTTAGACCTCCCACCTTGCGGTTGGTGAAGTAAAGGTTATCGCACATCTCCACTGACAAAGAGCCGCGGCTGTTGCTGCTGAAGTTCATGATGCCGTACTTGCAGCCGCCATGAGAAACGTCGTTGACCGTGAAGACCCGCTCGCAGGCCGAGTCGCCCTGCAGACCAGGAAGACTGCTTACAGCTTCAAGTCCTACTCCAACTATATTCTGATCTGTTCTCAAAGCATTCCCGGTAGTCACCAAAAACACCACTTTGATTGGAGTGGGTCATTAAGAACAGTTACAGTCATCTGAAGACTGTCAACTTAAATCCATTCAGTCAACAGAAAATGGTTCCACTGCAAATGTTGACGCGTTTGAACGTCTTTGTGTCACTATTCTTATTATTGCACTGGAACAACACAAACAGAGGAAAATCCCAACCTGACAATCATTCACACAGAACTCTAAAACAAAGGACAAGATCTACCTGTGGGCAGGTAAGAGGTATGGACAATATAGTAACAGTGAAGGAAATAAATATTTGACCCTCTGGGTTTGTCCACTTAAAAAGAAATAGACAGTCTGTCATCCTAATGAGAGATTTAGATGCTGCTTTAAATACTTTCTCTTGACTGTGTATGGGTGACGTCACATGTTCATCTCTGTACTGCCCCCACCCACCCCCGCACACACACCTGGGAGCCCAGACACCCTGTGAAGAAAACCCAGCTCCACAGCTTGTTTCTGTCATCGTCCACAGATTCCGACTCTGCTTCACATCCCTCCGACACACTCAGCATGGAGAATGTATGTGTATCCAGCAGGTCAGGAGACAGACATGTCTGGGGGGGGGGGGTGGGGGGGGTGGATGTCCTCACCACGATCAGTCTGAAGTTGTCCGTGTCCGGGCAGCTGTTGTTGTCCGTGCTCTCAATCTCCAGTTTGTGGCGCATCATTCCACTGACCTTGGCCTCGTGGACGAGCCTGCAGACAGATGAGGACAATCATCCAGGAGACTTCTCATGCAGTCCCTTCATAAAAGCTCCTCATGTCATGGATTTGCAATATGTAAGAGCATTTCTGTTATCTCCCTACGAAGACTTGACTGACTATAAAGATACTTCTGGGCAATAAAGAGCTTTAAAAACCTGCGATCAAGATGAGCTGTCAAAAGCCTCACAGCTCTGGACACTCAATCGTGAAACTCTGTGAGCAAGACGTGCAGACGCACCCAGCAGGAACCCCGTACCTGCAGTAGGAGTTTTCAGGCAGAAGCCCCAGATGTCTTTTCTGCAGAAGTAAAGAAGAATTCAATCCTGGCCTTGGTGCTTTCTGCAGAAAGATGGAACATGTCAAAGATACATTATACAGAAGTGATCGAGAGAGAACTCACCACTAAGAAGAGTTACATACTCATCACATGCTTCAACACGTCAAAAAACACACATTTTCTTGTTTGAAACCAACTTTTTGTGGGTTTTGATCCTCCTCCAGCATCTTCAGTCGTTCTCTCTCTCGTTCTTTGCGCTGCAGCTGCTCTCTGGTCAGAGGGTTGCAGTTGTTGTGTCCTGGCAGCAGGCGGAAGTAGCGGTTCTTTTCTGGATCAAAGTAGAACCCTGGTAACTCTGCTCCACCAAAAACGAAAAAACAAAGTCAACAAGGACGAACTTACGTCTTCTCCTGAAACCCTGATGCTCCACACCAGCAGCTCTGACAGTGACGTCACGAAAACCTCCAGCTCTCCAGTCTGGAGTGGAGCAGTCTAGAGTTGTTCTTTACCCACATAGAAGTCTTCAAACTGTGTTTTAACTCTTACTGCTACATAACGGCACATCTTCTATCTTTACAAATCAGTCAAAGCAACAAACTTCAGTAGAATCGGACCTGGAGCTGCGCCGCTGCAGGTGGAGGATGCTGAGGACGGCGCAGGCGCAGTGGCCGCGGCAGACCGGCTGTGGGTTCTCCTGTAAGGTGGTTCTGCGTCCTCGTCTGGACCTCTGTGAGCACACGCGCACACGCACATTCATTCTGGGATGAAGCTCCGCGGGGCGTTCAAACGGGGTACGCCGTGCTGCGTTCACGCGCCCACCTCCGTTCGTTGTCTCGCCGTCCATGCCGCGGACCGGAACCCTGTCGCCGGTGAGGACCGTGGCTTCCCCGCCAGGTCCACCTCTTCATGGTGTGTTGTGGAGAACAGGTCGGGGCTGCTCTCTCATCGACTCCCTCGTGAGGCGGCGGAGAAGCTGCGGAACATTTCGGTAGTTTTTCCCTTCCCGTCGGTTCTGACGAGCCGCTGCCGGATCCTCAACGACAGCGACGCTCCAATCAACCAGTAAAGACTCGGAAACAGACTTTCAATGCCGAGTTCTAAAGGAAAAGGCAGAAAAAACACCGAGTCCAACCTCAGGAACTGCGGGGTTCGCCATTTTGAGACGTTCGCGTTCCTCGGAAAAGTGAGACTTGACTCGAAAGACATCGATGAAGAATAACAAATATTTATCTCCAGAATAACTTTCACATAGAGACTGACTTTAGTCAATTCTAATGCGTTTCATTGACTGGTAAAAACATGATACTAGTTTGTTTGTAAATGAGTTTATCGTTCAAGTGTTTAGATTTTTCCTACTGCTTTTGAATGCAACACCGTACTTCCTCCCCACACGGCTTTCTATTGGCGAATTGCTGTGTGACGTCTTGGTCATTTATTGGTCGTACTCGGTCTTCCGTTTAGTCCTCATCAGAATCAAAACAGATTTATTTCCAGCATCTGGTTTGTTTCTTGTTAAGAGTTCAGGACAGAAATAAACCCTCAACAAACAAATGACATGTTTGGATTTAGAAATGGCTCAAAGAATCAAAACAGAACTAAAAATAAGAAGACAGACAACAGAACGGAGAGAAGTCAAACTCTGGATAATCAGACAAAAATGAGGTGAAAAATATCTAAATATGAGGGCATATATTCACACACACATTTTACTCTAAATCCTAAACCTCAATCTATGATTTTAGGGTATACATATTTGATCAGAAATCCTGATGTTCATGTAAAGAAAATGGTCACGTTGAACCGGCGTGGGATTAAATAAATCCTCTTCCTCCAACTCCCTTCAGGGAATCTCTTATTATCCTGTGTTGGACGTGTCTTTATGGATGTAAACTTCTGATGATTGATTCTACTGTACAGGAACTTTTTTTCATTGATTTGTTTTTTCTTGAAATAAAGCGGTTCTAATCTAATCTCACTCTCATGCATGCAGAACATGAAACAATTTAGCCATTCAATATGAGATGAATTAATTCCTTAAAAGGGAGAAACTCAACTCACTAAGTCTCTACTCTCTCTGTAGAAATGTCTGTCTCTATAACGTTTCCTTGCTGTCACAGCAGTATATACCCTGTCTCTGTGTTACAGGCGGTTCTTTCTGTGTGCGGTCGTCTATATTCTGTCCACACGCTGATAAATGTCCGTTTTAGAACGGCTGACGTTGCTGTCTGGTTGAGGAAGAATCATTTACTTTCTGTTGGTTGTGTGGAAGTTTTTTCCTACTTTTTTCTATATTACAAATATGACCAAAGGTTGAGCTTGATTTGCTTATTACACAATGGTTAGTGAACTTTAAACTTTGGGCTGTGTATTGTATTGTATTTTCTTATTGGTATTAGTATTATACTCACTGATTTGCTTTGTTGTTGGTCTTTTTTGTTTTTATTTTTTCTCCTTATTCTCTTCAAAGTAACATCGTTGTTGATGTGAAATGAGTCCTGGATTTGCAATTATGGGCGGCCGTGGTGCAGTGGTAGGGCAGTCGTCTCAGGATCGGAAGATCATGGGTTCGATTCCTTACCCGCCCATGTGTCCAAGTGTCCTTGGGCAAGACACTGAACCCTAAATTGCCTCTGGTGGGAGGTTGGCGCCAGTGTTCGGCAGCGGAGCCACCACCAGTGTGTGAATGGGTGAATGGGTCTGTGACTGTGAAGCGCTTTGGGCCCTCGAAGGAGGGTAGAAAGCGCTATACAAGTATACGCCATTGTGAAACACAGGACTTTGTTTTTCATTTTTAAAAACATTTTTATTCATGGAACATGCGCTCAGCATCAAAGTCATCATAAATCAGGTTATTAGGTTAAGATAAATGAGGGGAACAGTCAGAGCAAACCTTTTATCTCAGAGTGGCTTTTGTACCATTTCAGGACTTTTTATGTTGGATGTTTTGGTTCTTTTTTAGAACCAGATCTGTGATCTTTTCAGAGTAAAAAAAAAACAAGTAAGAAACATGTAGAATAGCTTTTTAATGCTTTACTAACAGACATAATCATTAGAGAACAAAGACGCCGTTGAAACATCTGGCGCTCTGAGCCAGTGGACCCAGGTTCAAAGAGTTTGATGTCGCTCAAGCTGAGTAGGATCTAGAAGAGAAGAGTTTCTGTTTTCATGTCTGTCTCAGCAGCTTGAAGCCATCTCTGGGATGATGGACAGTAGAGTGCTGGTGGCGAAGCTGGGATTGAGCATCAGCTGCTCCAGCAGTGCTCGGCCTTTCTCCCTGGTGGTCACTGAGCACATGGCACCTTTCCACATGCGCACCAAAGAGCCACCTGAGGGACAACATTACAGAGACGAGCTCAAACCAACAAAGTATGTCTTTTTCTGCATGTCTTACCAAGAAGAGTGTTGATGCTCTTCATCCAAGAGAAAATGGACAGCGTATGGTTCTCCTCCTGACTGAGATCAGCAATGTTAGGAGCCACATCTCCCTCCTGAGGAAGTAAAAACTATGTAAGTGAAGTTCAGAAAGAAATGAGGACAGTCGTGGTGATGCTGGTCGTACCATTAAAACTCGACTTGGTAGGGGATTCAGGAACAGCACTGTCTTTTCCAGGGTGGAGTGGAAGTGTACTGCAGATACATACTCTGCGGAGTTCAGCCAGCTGTTGGCAAAGGCCACCTCCTCAGAGGAATAGTGGCTCTGCCTGAACAGAGAAGAGAGGTCAGCTGCAAGGACTAGAATTCCAGGAAAATGTGTGGTTGTGTCGGTTTGGTGTGATTTGCCATTTCTGGCACATTCTATTAAGAACTCTACCTCCAAAGTAAAACACATTGTAGAGTACTCCTGTGATTTAGAAGCTCAGCAGAAGCCCCCGCTCATCTCTGGAGGATGACACTTGACTCACAACGAGGAACAGCGTCCTCTGCTCTCTTCTCATGTACAGATGGGTTCTCTGACACTCCTAGTTATATTAATGCAATTAAAAAGGGATTTTCTCTTTAAAAAGTTGTAATGGATTCATGTTCTTTATGTTTATCAGTCTCAAGTCTGAAGTCATGAGAGCAGACTTGCAGCATTTGTTGCTGCTTCTTAGTTTTTTTCTGTTCTTTTTTTGATGAAACATGTAGTGAAAAGGAACTAAGTAAAATATCACAGTATTGATACTGATTATTTCTGTCTGTGTTCTTCTTTACTGCAACCTTGATTATGGAAAGCAGCGATACCGGCAGTAATTACCTGGGATTACACACTGCAGAAGCGTAGAGGGAGGCCATCTGAGCTTGCCAGTACACACCGAGGATGTTGTCTATCTTTTCAGAGACTGGAAGGGGAGAGTCGGTGACCTTGATGGCCTTAAAAGATCATTAAAAATGTCACATTAACACAAACAGATGCAGCAAAATTCAATTCACTAACTAATTATCTAAAATTTCACTCTTTAAGTCTGATTCGTGTTGATGCCCATGACAAATTCACAGACAACTCCATGAAGGCCTGTGTTCAGGCTGGTGTTTGATTTACTTCACCTGAAAGAAGGCGTCCCACTTTGTCATGGCATCAGGGTACTGAGCTGAACAGTCAGCATGGGTGGTGCAAAAGCCATCTGCACCATCAGGTGCCTGCAGCTGGACCTGGCAGAGTTACAACCGTGAGTACTGAGTGGGATTCGTATGTGTTGAGTGCCAAGACAAAAAGAAACAAATACTTGAAGATCTGTTCCTAAGAGGCCGTTCTGTGCTGCAGACAGGAAAGGAAATGCTGAGGTGAAGTAGTTCATACCTGCAAAGAAATGATGAGAATGTTACAAGTGTTTGCATGTGATTGTGTGTATTTTTGCCGTTTGCTGAACTTACAGCCCCACCAGCTCTGTGCTGAGATGCACATGGTGTCTCCTGTCTGTAAGCCGCATGTTGATGCACCGGTTGGATCAGCAAGGCGACCTGGAGGAACAATCAGTCTCAAGGTCAAAAATCAATGTATTTCTGTAAGATCCACAGTAGAAGACAAGAATTTATTTCCTTTATAAAAGAATTTCCTTTCAACTGAACTTCCTGCAAGAGTTAGTGGGGATTAAAACAGACTTGAAAAGGTTCTGTCTTACCTGAAGTCAGCATCCAACCCAGCTGCAGCGGCAGCCCCCAGATTGGTCCATCCGTGGGGTTTGTCCTCATGTACTCTGTGAAGGGATCCGTCGCAGCTACCAGCAGCCGGTACAGACTCATACGCTGCAGGTAATTCCAGGGATTTGGGGTTACAATCCCACTCAGCGTGGGGAGTTCCGTTACTTGGCTTACTGTTTGTGTCCACAGGATAGGCATGCCATTTTCTAAAATGACAGCAGAAGAGCTTAAAGAGAAGATAGAGGCCAGGATGAGGCCATGCACCGTTAGAAGAGACATGACGGTCTGTGGAGCAGGTGGAGTCAGGAGAGTCAGCCCTGGACTGAGAGAAGTCCAGAACTCCGGGTTTATGTACTCTTTGTGTCCACACGAAAACCCTCTGTCCCCCCACTAACGCACACACATTCTCCTTATAGCCCATGTGATGTGGTTCTATGAAGCAAAGAGATAAGAGAGTCTGTGTAAATACAACTAAAATGGCCCCAGAGTCCTGGAGCATAGAGCGAAGTACAGAGTATTTGGCAACAGAAACGTACGCAGATGTCTAAGTACCCTTCAGTTAAAGACAGATGTGACATTTACTGCCATGTTTATAGAAGGGAATCTATAAATGATCTGATGACATTTCAGCTAATATTTCTGAAAAATCTGGTGAGAGAGAACACATTTTTCACTGCTGTCAGTAGTAATTAAAAATGAAAGAAGCAAGCAGCTGTAAAGATTGGGGCTTTTTAGGGTTCAGGTTTTTAAGTCTTGTGTGAATGCTGTGAGCATTCACTCTGTACATTTTTGTCCGTCTGTAGCACTTCAACCCCTTCAGCGTTTCAGCTCATTCAGATTTCAAAATATTCAGCTCTATCAGGAGATGCATGCTCATAAGTTTCAACTCCATAACTTTTCCAATTTTTAAACTACTTAACCAACTACTGCTTTTTTAGCTCCATTGAAAGTGGCTTACAGAATCTTCAAAAGCTTCTTTTTCAGCTAAAAACTTTCAGCTCTACAAAACAATGGAAGACAAATAGACTTTCAGCTGCAGAAACCATTCAACTTTTAAGCTATTCAGCAAACTTTGGGCTCTTGAACTTGCATTATATTTTTAAATATTTCTAAAATATTGCAGTTCAAAGTCATCGTGTCCTCTCTGAGTCAGTTTCCAGTTATGAATGTAACTGAATGCAATCTGAACGTCAGCTGGAGCCAGTCAACATAGTGGGCAGTGAGAGGAATTAATCACTTCAAGTGGTTTCGTTTTGCTGAAACTCTGCCATTGTCTCCCTCATGTAGGCATGCTTCCTGGCTTTCAGACATTAAAACTTTGAAAACACTGAGCCATGAAGGTTTTTTACAGCGTCCCCAAATATCAACAAAAGCTGATCATTTCTCCAAATGTGTTTATGGCAGAGAAACATGTTTCAGTATGTTTGTTTTTACCTTGTGAGAACGTCGGTATACCAGGGGCCCGTTTCAAGAAGCAGGTTTAACAAATTTGGAGTTCAAACCTGAACTCAGAGTTCATTGACTCACAGTTTGAAAACTCTGAGTTCTCAGTTCAGAACAGCTAAGAAGAGTTGATTCAATCAACTCTGAGTCGTTGGACTCAGAATCAGGAGCGAGCGTTGGAAAGCCCTGATCAATCGAGCACAGACAGCACGATTCACCATGGCAACAGGAAAAAACACCTTTAGGTGTTCATGGTGACAGAAATTGAGTCCCTTCGAGCATATGCCGACTACGAGCACACTTTCCACAAAAAGATCAACACAGCTGCAGCGGTGAAACAGAGAGAGAAAATATCTGCAGAGTTAATGCGTACGTCCACATTTGAATCATTTCTCGCATCTAGCTGTTTCGACTAATTTGGGCTTTTTTCAGAGGTTGTAGGCTAGCATTACTGCAGGTAATGCTACACATTGTTATTTTGTTTCAGGTTCAGTTTTCCTGGTTCTTCCTTTTTCTCCTGAGCTCACCTGGTTCCAGTTTTCACTGATCATAGCTGTTTTTTTTTTCTCATTTCTTTATTGAAGACAAAACCTTGTGTTTGTCAGCGTCCTCTGTGTAGTCACTGTTGACCTATGAGTATGTTCAGTTTGTCACGCTTAGGTTTAGTCATATTTAAACTTATGATCTGGTCTGTTTCTGGCTCCTCCACACCACCATCCCTGACAAACAACACTAAGCTCTACACAACACACACATCTGCATGGATCATAAATTATTATTTTTTTCTCTAAATATTTATTGTAGCATGACTATGGTGATGAGTCCTGATAACTAGTTCACATAAATGCAGATATTTATTTGTTTTTGAGAGATGATTGATTTTACAGAACAGACTTTTCATTGAGATTTTGTAGACGGTCCCTTAGCAGCCGTCTCTCCATCTGCAGCTCCAAGAGAACACTTCTCGTTAAACGGCAGAATAATATTTTCTTCTGAGGAGGTCCACCACGACTCAGCACCGAACTTCTGTCCCGCGGACGTGGAAAGAAAAGAAGCTTCGACCAAGAGACCCTCACTAAAGTTCTATGGTTCACCGAAGCAATGTTTCCAGCGTGTATGTGTGTCAGGTTCCAGACAAAACCTTAAAACTTGAAGAAACTCCAGCCTTTCATCAAACAGAATCATTTTAGACTCGCCCATGTGAGTTAGGCCCGCCCACTGAGTTTGACGGGCCAGTTTGACAGATTGATATTTAATGAAATTATGAAATAATGATAATGCATGAGTCTGCCCCTCCCCTTAGTTTTATTTGCACCTTAGACATGTAGGACCTTGGTGAGGGGGTGCTTGGACATCACTGCCAGCAAGCAGTAGATGTCCTCTAGGTGCCCTTTCCGCCAATTTTAACAGCACCATAGACATGTAGGGCCGTTGGTGAGAGGGTGACGGGGCATCGCTGTGAGCGATCAGGAGATGTCCTGTCAAGGCCCTACTCACCAATTTTAACTGCACCCTTTAGTACACACACCTCTAACACCTCAAAATATACACTCTAACAAACAAACACGCATGCATCACACAAGGAAGGTGGGACCTTCGACCCTCTGTCCCCTACCCCATCCCTGGCGAGGGGGGATGGAAACCCTCGGCCTGGTGGTCTTGTCTCTTGGGTGCCGGTCTCCTGGGCTCTGTGACCTCCTCACCACGCTGGGAGAGGGATTCCCGAGATTTAACAGGGGATCAAACTACATTGGAGCCGTGGGGTGTCCGGGTCTCGGTGGTTCGGGCTCCGGTCCCGGCTCTCGAGAAATGGGCCTCTCCATGATTCCATCAGTGGGTGTGCCTGGTCAGGCCTTGTTAACATCATTCCTCTGGGGCCCTCGTTCCTCTTGGGTGTCTCTCTGCTTGGCGGGGGTGGGCGGCCCTTCCCGGCTCGCCCCTGGACCTCCCGCGGCGGGCGCGGGCGGACGTCTGGAGCATAGAAGCGGGTCATCCTGGGGGAGCTCTGGCTCGTGCCTGGGGTGGGGCGGGGGGATGCTCGGCGCTGCTGGGTGGTGGTGGGCTGCTCCTCTGGGGTTGGGGGGCTCTCCGGGTGTGGGGCCTTGTGTTGGCCCTCTGGGTGTGGTGGGGGGATTGCTCCTCTGGCTGGGCGGGGGTCCGCGCTCTCTGTGCTCCCGTGCCTTCCGGCTCTCGGGCGTGGGGGCCTCTGCGGCGGTCCCGCGTGCCCTGGTCTGGGTGTCTGGCGGGATTCTGCGGCTGACTGGTTCTCTCCATGGCTCCTTGGCGGGTGTTGGGGGGCCCGTGCTGCTGCTGCTGCCGCCCCGGTGGGGGCCTGGGCGTGGGGATGGCCGGGCTCTCTCTCCTTCTATACATTCCAACAACATTCACATCAGCAAAACATAAACACTCACCTGTGCACAGGTGTCAGCTCACCTGAGCACAGGTGTCAGCTCACCTCGCACTAACAGAATGTGTGATGGAATGAAAGGCTTTATTTGTGTCAGCTTCTATGATTGTGTGTGAGCTGCAGTGGTATTGTGTACATTTTTGACAACTTTAAAGGTAAAGATTATTCTAGCCAAAAGGTATGTGTGTAACTGAGTGTGTGTGTAGACAGGCCCCGCCCATTCCAGATTGTTATTTAGACCTGGTTGTTATAGGATGTTACTACTCTGTGTTACCTTCTTTGTTCTCTTAACCCCACTCTTTTACCCCCCCCCCCCCCCCCCCCCCTTTGTTTCCGTCCGGTCCAACAAAAAAAGAAAAAGATACAACATAATTAAAATAAAGTTTAGCATGAAACACAACAGGGGTTTATTAAGTATAAACCCCTGTTGGGACATTAAAATCTGTCCAACGCAAGAGGCTCTCAGCCCGTATCTGCTTGCTCAGCTGTTGGACAGGACAAGTTAAAAAAAATAAAAAAAAAGAAATCATGAAATAATTAAATGTTTCTTAAATATTTTTAAATCAATTTTTAATTAAATATTAACACATTTAATTCTTTATATCTTTATGTCATTTTGGCTCTTTCGGTCCTCCATAAATATTGGCCCTAACACAGCTCCATATCTATCTCCCTGAGGAACTCCTTCATGACTGTCTCTCTTTCCCGCTCCTGGCCTCCAGTCTCTCTCTTGTACCAAATGAACAGCAGTATTCGGTCCAGCGCTCTGAAACTATGTATTCAGTCATTTATTGTTCATCTTTAACTTGTTTTCTCCTCGTTTTGTAGAGTTCCATCATTTCCCTCCTAAAGGATCTGGACAGAGCAGGACCGACCGACAGCCTCCAGTCATCTTTGGTGTGGCCCTGTGGCCCCTGGCCCCTCCGCCCCCCCCCCCCCCCCCCGGCTCCAGCTGGGAGGGGCCCGTGGGTGTCATGTGACCGGGGAGTGGCTGAGAGTCAGGAAACGGCACAGCTCCGAACCTGAACGCAGGTAAAGTCCAAACGATCCCGGGAACGAGCCGGCCCGTTCTGCTGCAGGTCACGGTTCTGGATCCAGACCCAAACGCGGGTTTCGGGGCGGTTTCGTTTTCTGTGGAACAACACCGAGATGTCGGAGAACCGGCGGGGGGTGACCGGTCGCGTTGACTGTGTTTTGGTTTTTATGACTTTTAAAAGTGTCACGTTGAAGCTTAAAGTTCTGGAGTTAAAAACAGAAACTCTGAAAGTGAGCCGCGGATCCGGACGGACGCGTGCGCGCGTGCCGTGTTCCGATACGACCCGTGATTTCCGCATATTCCGGCAGCTGGAGGGACGACAGCACCGCGGACCGCTGCGCGCAAACGGGGACGCGCGTTTGCGCCAGGCTCAGGGGGTCTGATGGGGTCTGAACGAAGAGCCCGGGACCCGGAAACGCGCACGAGCAGCTGCCTGACCTGCGACCAAAGCCACGCCCCCTCCGCAGCTGGAGCTCAGAAGCTGCAGCTGGTCGGACCCCTGAGGGGGGAGGGGGGGTTCTGAGCGTTTGGTCCATGGAGGGCGTGTTCTGGAGACAGCTGGATGTCGGTTCTGATTGGCAGCTTTGTCCAGCAGTTAGTTTGATTTCTGACGCTTTAGCTTTTAAAAGTTAAAGATTTGCTCTGAGAAGAAGAACGACTTTAGTTCTTTGTGTTTTCAGAGTTTTCCTCCATGAATCTGCTTCATGAGTCGACCGTCTCAATGCGTGACCCAAATACTGCTTGGACATCAGCCTGATGCTCGTACTAGACACATGCTGAAGACAGAGCAGGGATTTCCCTCCTGATCCCGGAGGATCACGGAGAACGGGAATGAGGCCGTCATGACACCAGGATAGGTGGATCCATGGAGCAGATCACAACCTGGGCCCAGTTTTCAAAGTGTTCCCAGTCATCTTTTAAATGGTCAGATGGTGTCATCTTGTAAAGCGGAGCAGAGCGGCGTTCCTCTCTGTGGTGAAGGAATGCTGCATGCATCCACTCAAAAACAAATGGATCCATGAACGTCTGTGTTCTCCTCATCTGAACTGGAATCTGGATCTATTCTGATCGACTCAGCAGAAAGAATATTGTTGATCGTTTTTGTTGCACCGCTAATGTTAGCTTGCAGGTGTGAGGAGCAGTAAGCTAGTGGGAGAGATTTGAAGTGTAGTCCCGCCCACGACTCAGAGTTGAATTTCTGATGAACGCCTGCTGCTCTGCAGAAACTGTCATGACAGCTCATCTGGTTCTGGCTAAAATCTCATCATTATCATTAAAAGAAGACTGGAAAAGCTTTGAAAAAGATCCAAACATGACCAGAGTCTGACTTCTAAAGGTAAAACATCAATGTTTCTCTCTGTGTGAACGCAGCTCTCATCATGGCGTACCAGGCTGGGACTCAGCAGGAGCCCGGCGCTTTGGTCCAGAGCATCAGCTCCAACATACAGAGGATCACACTGCTGAGTAACACACACACACACACCTGTGAACCTGTCGAACCCACTGGACCCCGCACTCACGGAGCTCTCATGTGTTCCAGCCTCGGAGCTGCAGAGGGCGCTGACCCTGCTGGGGACGGAGCAGGACAGCAGCCAGCTCCGACAGAAGCTGTGAGTCATGACCCGCGTTCATCTGCAGCACATGCTACCAAACATCTTCAAACCACGGCTGGCTTCGCTTTGGACCGTCTCCACGTTTGAAGCTCGGGACACATTAGTTTACTTCATTCATTCAGAAATCCAAAATGCTCCTGCATGGCAGGAAGCAAACTCCATGTCTTTATTATTATAACATAATTCATTCATTAACAAAGAACAATCATTTAGCAAATAAAATACTGTCAAAAAAATGAAGAACCAACTCAAAAAGTTCAAATGAAATGGACTATCTCAAAGATGTTCTGCTTCATGAGGGAAGCATGTTGCTGTGGAGGAAGTTGTATTCTTTCATCTGTGCCCCCCCCCCCCCCCCCCCCCCCCCCCAGAACTCTGGACTCTGCTCGCGATCATTTTCCACTTTCTGCTCCGTTTCCATGACGTCTGACCGACGGTTCCTTCTGCTTCTCAGGCAGCAGAAACAGCAGCAGGGGAACCAGCTGGCCAAGGAGACGGACCAGCAGATGAAAGCCTTCAGCGCCCTCCCGGTCGGGCCCGATCAGGTGCGGAGCTCGCCGGTGTCCCGCGCTGGTCCCGTCAGACTCCGGTGATCAGCTCTGTTTGTGTTTTCAGAGGCAGAGGAAGCTGCAGAGGGAGCGGCTGCTCAATGACTTCTCTGTAGCTTTAAACAGTTTCCAGAAGACGCAACGGCAGGCCGCCGATAAGGAGCGGGAGTTTGTGGCTCGAGTCCGAGCCGGCTCCAGACTGTCGGTGTGTATTCTCCTCTGTGGTTTGTGGGAGGGGCTCACCTGCACCTGGAGCTCAGATTCTGGAGCGGCTCAGCTGAATGTCACATGTTCCAGGAACAGAAACATTCCTGTGTCCTTCTGAACAACACTGCCATAGAGTTTCAGCTTCAGCCGCTCTGTCCGAGTGACGCTGAAGGTGTTGCTCAGAGTTTGGGTGAGCGTTCAGACGTATGCAGCTCTGTCAGAGGAAAGTCCTAATATGAAGAAATGAGACGCAGCATGTCTCTGGGTCAGGAGCGTTCAGGAGAGCATGAGGGTCAGTAAATGTTTCCTTCCTGTTCAGGTGAACAGGTGAGCAGGTGAACAGGTGAACAGGTGAACAGGTGAACAGGTGAACAGGTGAGCCCGTCTCAGATCCAGCTGGTGAAACATGAACCTTCTGCTGGTTGGTTTTTTCGGCATATTGAAACATCCTGTATTTGATTGGCTGACGGTTTTGAATGGACCCGTTCTGGCTGTCCTTCATGTTCTTCTTGGCTCTCAGAGGTAGTGAGGCTGCTGTGGACCTCTTCCTCACAGACTCAATCCTTCTGATCCCAGAGTTCAAAACCACAAACAGGAACTTCTCCATGCTGTACTAAACAGAACAGTTTGAGTTCCTCTACAGCTGAAGGTGTCTAACCTGTGAATTGTCTCCAGCAGGGAGGTCAGCCTGACGACAGCTTTGGAGATCTTCCTCCCAGGTGAGTTGAAGGGGCGCTGCTGGTCCCCTCTGGAGGGGGGCTGTAATATGGAAGTTATGTTGTGTCTGCAGTTACTCCCAGGTGATCCAGACTGAGACTGAAGCCATCACAGAGGAAGACCTGAGGCTGATCCAGGAACGAGAGACCTCCATCAGGCAGCTGGAGGTCCGACCCAGAAGCCCCCTGTCTGTGCGGTGAGGGTTCTTTTGAAGCTCCTGCACATGACTGGCCCTCTCTGTGTCTGCAGTCGGACATCACAGACATCAACGACATCTTCAAGGACCTTGGAATGATGGTGCACGAGCAGGGGGACATGATAGGTGAGTTACCCTCAACCCGTCTTCTGTTTGACACTGCAACAACCGTCCCGCAGAAATACATTTGGCAGATTTTCTTAAAGTTACCATCAAAACCTGCCAGTTGGGTAAGAAAAAGAAATCTGATTTTAATAAAAACAAACAAACAACCACAGAGGCAGGTTTTCTCAAACTAAGATTATTTTGCTTTTGAAACCATAAGACTATTTTCCCATCTCATCTGGACTTCCCTCTGGACTTGAGCTGGATCATTGCTGCTCAGTTTCAGCCTTTGTGCTGTGGAGTTTCCTGTGTTTCAGCTGCTTGTCCTCAGTGTGGTCAGCCCCACAGACTGTCATCCTGTGGTTGCTGGTGGACACCAGCTTAATCCTCGCGTGTCCTTTTCTGCTTTGGTAGCCTCTTCAGTCCAGCGTTTGGTTCAGTTATCTGCTGTGAGTTTTCTGTCCTCCTTGTTTCTGACCAACAAATCCTTTGAATCTGAGAAATGAGAGACTTGAGGAACCTTAACTCATCAAGGTGTGGTTTTGCATGTTACTGGGTTCACAGTCAGGTTTTAAAGTGAGGGTGACATGCTTTGAACAACTTTGTCAAATAAAAAAGCCTTTTAAACGCTGATTCTATTGATACCAATAGTTAGCCTCAAAAAAAATCCGAAGCATATGAATAATTGACATCTTTCGAAGGAATCAGAGTTTTTTTTTCCGCTGACTGGAAGTGACCTCGATATGACCTGTGACGTCACGAAAGGCATTGATTTTCGCAGTTCCGCTTCGGACAGAATGTAAACAGAACAGGTTGCCTAGTCTTCGATTCTCTCGTGTTTAAATCTGTTAATTATCATGCCAAGTCGTTGTGTGGCAGCTGGATGTAGCAATACATCTAGTGAAAGTGTATCTGTGTATAAATTCCCAAAACAAGAAACGCTGCTGAAACAATGGACAAAACAAGTGCAGCGAACGAGGGCGAATTGGGTGCCAACTGCGTCGTCAACTTTATGCAGCGAACACTTTGAGGCAGGCTGTTTTGAAGAAACACCACAGCTCATGAAAGACATGGGAATGCATGTAAGATATAAAAAAGTATTGAAACCGAACGCCATCCCCACTATTTTCAAGAGATCGCTAGTGGCAACGACCGAAACAGAAACGCCCAGTACCAGCACTGGCAGCAGCCAGTACAAAAAGAGAAAATCTGTGAGAGAAAGAGGACGCTTTTTGCCAAAACACACCACACGAAGCATAAAGCAGCAAGATGGGCAAACAGAAAATAAGTGATAGAAAATAAACCTGCTTAGCTGCTCCGTGAATGGCTGGATTTACATCAGAAAACAACGAGAACATTCTACCCCGGGTCACCAGCAGCTGCTGCTCCAGCTATGATCGCTCTCGTCCCGCCCAGATCCAGGTAAAGATCTGAGCGGTGGAAAAGTCTAAATCACCTGTGGTCTCTCTGTGATTCTATCCAGCTGCAGACTCACACAGTGTCCTGCTAACTAAACGAAGACGTTATTGTCTCATTCATTTAACTGCAGCTAGCGGTTAGCCGCTATGCTAGCGCCAGCTTTCACTCAGAACTTACTTGATTTTGCTGATCCTGGATCAGATGAAGTTGGTTGTTGTTGAGTCTCTGTCAGGAATCCTTTAATCCTCATGTTCTGCTGAAGGTAAACCGCTTGTTGTTGACGATTTTCACTTTTATGCTTAGAAATAAAAACGCCGGCAAACAGGCACACTGCTTTGAAGAGGAGGGCGGAACTAAGTTTTTCTGCAATTCGATTGGTTGGACTGTCAGATCAATCCAAAGGGCTCTAATTTGATTGGATGTTAGACCGACACTATACACGGAAGTAAACCGAAGTAAAACAAGCGCGGACAGAGAGACCGCGGCGCGCAGCTTTCACCTGTCCTACATATATACTGTTAGGAATCACTGAAAACATTTCACCATTATTAGATCGACTTTTTAATTCTGCGTGTACTTTTACAGATGTATACACTAGGCCTAGTCTACGTAGATTCCAAAATCTCGAAAGGCAACTTACCATGCCGTGTTCTGGAGTCTAGCCGAATCTTCATGGGCTATCGTCATCGGCATCACTACTACTTTCTGCTACATCCTCCTCACTTTCGCAAAAGGGTTCGAATCGATACGGTTGCACAAGTGACTCATCATCTCCGCAACTTTCCTCTTCATCTTTCTGTTCATCTGATGAGAAATCGCTAATAGAGATGGTAGCATCACTCTCTGCTAAGCTATCGGTGCTAGCCATGTTGTCTGCCTTTCGTTACGTCACAAACATGGCGGCGCGACATCGGCAGCAGAATGCGCGAGCCGGCGGCCGTCATCGTTGTTTATATCGCGTTTTTCGCTATTATTATTTTCGAAAAATATTAAAAACAATCGCAACATGAAATAGAGACCATTTACTATATTTTGGTTTATTAAAATAGGCCATGTCACCCACACTTTAAGGTCCATCATCTGTTAGGAAGCTTCACGTGGTCTTTCCTATAAAACCCTCTTTGTTTTTCTGAAGATATCTCCACATCTGTCCAGAAGAGAAGGCTCTTTTATCAATGACAGCCATGATCCTCCAAATGTTGTACTTACCTGCATAGCTGACAGACAGGGCGGTGAGGAGAGGCCACAGGGCTGCAGGTCAGATGGTGGGAAAGCTGCTTCATTGTCCAGTCAACTTCTCTTGAAGTCTAGCAGGAGCTTTAAAGAAAGGAATTAACGTTGCATCGTTTGTTTTGCAGACAGTATAGAAGCCAATGTGGAGACGGCAGATGTGCACGTCCAGAACGCCACGCAGCAGCTGGCCCGGGCTGCAGACTACCAGGTACACACGAGCTTCTGCAGTCCATCTGCACTAAAGGAAAGAGGATTTCTCGGTCTCATGGTTTTTCCTGATGCTTCCTCTGCCCACAGCGGAGCTCCAGGAAGAAGATCTGCATCCTGCTGGTGGTTCTGGCCATCGCTGCGGCTGTAATCGGACTCATCATCTGGGGAGCCACTAAACAGTGACGGCCTCCTCTGTTCTCCTCTCTGACCCATCCTTCGTCTTCTTTGATTAGATTTTTTTGAGCAAAAGCGCTCCCTGCTGACAGGACCGTACACTGTGCTGCCAAACTCTTCAGAAATAATGCCGAGTCATGGTTTGTCTTAAGAGTAAAGGCTTTGTCAGGATGGCAGAGCTGGCAGGAGCTTCCTTCCTACAGCTGAACTGTGACGCTGAGCATGCTTCCTGCTGCAGCCGCCTGCTGTTATCAGCTAAGAAACGCTGACTCAGGCCTGCAAACAAACACAAGTGAGGTACATAGTTCAGTGTCACTGTAAAATCAGTCAGGGCACGTTTGAGCAACGTTAAATTACACAATGAAACATTATAGTAATGAATGTATACTTTGATTGAATGATCAGAGCCTGCAGATTTATGAAGAAAATATTCTGAATTGAGAGAATTTGGTTGTTTGTTTTAAACTGAAGCTGTCCATCCTTTCTATCCATTGGTCACATTACAAGGTTTGAAGTGTCTTCATAGAAGCTCTCAAGACTAAAGAAAAGTCACCTTTTCAGAGATTTTGTTTCTTTTATGTGTGCCTTGAAAAATCTAAGCATCATAAGTGCATATCTGTTAAATAAAAAGATGAAAGCTGAAACCAAAAGCACCAGAGACACTAAGACCAGCAGAGAAAACTACTTCCACGACTTCCATGTGCAAATGTAAGGAAAAAAAATAAATCAAAACAGACAAATGATTTAAAGTGCATTAAACAAAATGTCAAATCTTGCATTTACAAATATACTTTACTGAATAAATCACTTTTCTGTTTCTGTTCTGACTTATTTCAAACAGACTTGAGTAAAGAAAAGGGAAAAGTATAATCAAAGAAAGTGTGAGGAAACATTCGATCTAATCTATCAGAGGAATGTCAGCTGTTTGGCTCGATTGTTTTTTCCATTTATAATATTTATCTATTCCAATTCAGAAATACTGACAGTACATACACGTCAGATAAATTCATACATTAAGCACACATGTACACACACACACGTGGCTCTGAACTCATCTGACTCTTAATAAATGATCATATTTGCTTCAAATGTTATGTTTTCATTTCTTAAATACGCACACAAACCCCTCCAAATTTGAGGTTTTTTTCACCTCTCAATTTTAAATCTTTTGGTTTGTAACTTTAGGCGGAAAATTAAATGATTGAAGAAATGTCTGAAATCCTCCTTTGAATTTCCTCAGACTAAACTCAGGAGAGATTAAACCCAAATAATGGAGAAACTTTAGGGAAGTCTGTTGAGTGAAGTTGGAGGACAAAACGACTTTATTTTTCAGTTGAAAGTTTGATACAGTGATGATTAGATGTATGTCAGAATGACCGATTGAAGCAGTACCTCCAAGCTGCCAGACGGGGGCAGAAGTTTGCCTTCGCTTGGCTGGAGAAAGACAGCTTCTCTTCTTCTGCCTGTGAGGAGCCCACAGGCTGACTGCACTGTCATTAAAGATGTTTGTCCTTTCCCTTTGACACAAATGCAAATGAACTGTGAGGGAACATCGATGTCATCTGCAGTATTGATCCGCTTGAACTTTGTGCCTAAAACGTCCAACCAGCTTCATGCATCAAACCGACCAGGAACGTCTCTACAGAGGATCCGGGGAAGTTCTGGTCAGCCCAAAGAGTCATTAAATCACGTTTTGCAGCAAGTTGAGCAGCATGTGGCTTTCTGAACAGGAGGATATAGAACAGGGGTGGGCAAACTACGGCCCGGGGGCCACATGCGGCCCCTTAAGCTACTTAATCTGGCCCTCCAAATTAAAATACATTGAATCAAAAATCCTAATTATTGTTATTTTCATTGTATTTCTGTTTTCTTCTCATGAATGGTGTTGTTTCTCTGGCGTTTGTGTGTGTTTTTTTCTGAGTCAGATGGTGATTTTTCGGATTTCTTTGAGTTCACATTTTCCTCTGAAGAACATCAACCCAAAAAGAGAACAAAAATCAAAATTTAGAAATAAAAATTCCCCAATTTTCTGTTTTTAAATAAATATATGTGAATTTTATTCCAAATTAAAGCATGTTTTTCTCTAAATTCCATATAATCTTTTTAGTTTATGAGGTTCTTTACCAAATCACTCCTTCCATCTGCTCCTTGTCCGGCCCTTATGCCAAATTTTACAACCCTTTGTGGCCCACAAATCAAAAAGTTTGCCCACCCCTGATATAGAAGATGAGAGGAGTGTCAGTGGAACACTGAGACTGTTTTACAGCAGCAGAACATCATGGAAGGTGTTTCCACATGTATGTTTGTATCTTTTGTTCCATCTAGTTATCACCAAGTTGACAGCAAGCCTGAAGGTTTTTCTGTCCCAAACGGTTTAATTTAAGGCTGTGAGGTTAAGTGAGGAATGCAGAACTCAGGATCAGTGTATACTTACAGTATATAGAACGTTTCTACCTTCTTAAACAATCACAGCCCCATTCACCCGAGCACACACACATCATCACACTCCAGCCAGCAGGAGCATTGTGGGGGTCATTGCTCAAGAAAAATAAAAAAGTTTTTTTTCTTGTCCTAGTAAAGCAGAAAATCAAGAAGAAAAATGTTAACCGAGAAAATGTGTGTGTTCCTTTGATTCCCCAAAACATACCATCATATGTCTAATTTCATTTAAACAACAGGAATGTAAGTTTTGAAACTAAATTAGTAGTTAGTTTTAGCCAGAAACAGGATGGTTCTGCATTATTTCCATTCAGAGAGGCTTTCCTCTCCACCTTACCTTTTGCTTGAAGGGCAACAAAACAGGAAGTTGGAGGCTGACTCCGCCCACAGCTGAAATGTGAAAATCCAGTCAGAGGTGAAGCTGGAGGACAGGACTGTTCTCATTACTGGAGCTGCAGATACTGAAGGGAGACCCACATGTTTGACCAATCATAGAACTCAGAACATTTTATATTAATAATAAAGTCAAATAAATTAATTAAATCTTACATAATATTTACACAACAAATATGTACATATCAACATTTACAGACACTGATCATACCTGTAGTTTTTAAAACAACTCCCCTGAATCTAAATGCACATTTTCTATAACTTTGCATTTTCTTTTGATCCAAGAGGAAAAATTAATAAATAATAAATTACAAAAAACTAAAATAAATCTTGAACATATGATTATTTGTTCTAGGTTTGATAAAATTATAGAAAATATTTTTAATTTATTATTACTTCAATAACTTCAATAACTTCAATAACTTTTATTAACACAAATGCAGAATTAGAAAAACTTCTCCTAATTTTTTTGGTTTTATAATTGAATTACATCAGTTTTATAGCACCATCTAAAGAATCCATCCCACCAAACCAGACAGTGGAACTTTCTGCCTTTCTATTTCATTTATTTTCTCTTGTTTATTTTTTCAAATTATTGCTTTTTTTGAACTCATATAGATTTTTTTCTCATATTTCCCCCACTGTAATTATTCTGCGTTGGAATATTGTTATTGTCATTGCTTTGTATTTGATGCATTTGTCTAATTGTTCTGTAAATCTGCTTTTATTCAATAAAGTGAAAAAAATCAATCCCAAAACTCAACTGTAATACCTCCTTTAAACACATAGAGGGCAGCACAAAGACAGTTTTAGACTGTATTAATTAAACAAGTTTATTTCAATTAGACAAAAATTGGTCAATGACCAGCAGACAGCCCCATTTATAGAGGTCAAACCAGACAAAAATGTTGATTTACGATTTGGTTCCTCTGTAATCAGAACAGGGGTCTCTTATATGCACTCTTACTTGATCTGGAGAGAATTGGATTATAACAACTGATGGTTTTGTGCAGTAAAACATTTAAATGATCATACATGTTTGTCTTTCACTCAAACTGTATTTATATTCTAGAATACAAACCCTGGCATTTATACAGAAAATGGCACAATGATTTTTACATAACATGTGTGATAAACTTTTAAATGTTCACATGTTCTTTTCCTGGCCCTTCCTGTACTTCCTGCTCTCTGGCGTGGGGGCCGCGTGCCCTGTTCTGGGGTCTCAGGTCGCCCCAAAGGAGCTGGAGGAAGTGAGCGGGAGAGGGAAGTCAGGAAATCGTTGCTCAGACTGCTGCACCACGACCGGCGGAGGATGATGGAGTTAAGATGGCGGGCAACAGTCCTGCCCTCAACTGAGAGGGAACATTTCTAATCAACTCTCAAAGTTTCATTATTTTACCAGAAAAGGTTTATTATTCACTTAAACAACAAAGATTTCTGTCTGTCTGTGCAGCTAAAGCTCATCCAGGAGTTCAGCTCCTCAGAGTCTGATGTATCATGGTTGTTTGGTGACTTAGTTTGGTTTAACCATTATTACAAGATCTAGTAATACAGTTTAACTCAACCAATGTAATGTTTCTGTGTTTTTGAGAGTCTAATCCTTCTCTCATATTCCAAAAAAAGTTTCCCCACATCAAACATATTCTTTTTACATCGTAGCTTCTGGCTTTTATTTACCTTGAGCATATTTGGCTGGAACATTTGCTCTCTTTGACCGACGGCTCACTTCACACGTCTTAACGCACACACAGGTTCACACATCAGGCCTGGCAGCTGCCCAGCGCTCCACAGTCTGCTACTGTTGCTCCACTGGGCAGCTCCGCCAGGGATTCAGTGAAGCATTTGAAGAAACCTTTTTAGGGTGTCTGCACGCTTACAGCGGGGGGGCATTCACACATCTGCATTTTTCTTGGCAAATCTGGATTTTTATATGATCCACACAATTGTCTAATCATGAGTCTAGAACATGAAACATTATGGTCAGTGTGATGACGGACATCAGAAAATCAGCATCAAATGGAGGCGTTTCTGAAACCTTCACTGTGTCTTAGCAAGTGCTTCATCATTTAAGGTTTTATAGAAAGACTAAGATCATTTAGACCAGGGGTATTCAACTCCAGGCCTCGAGGGCCACAGTGTCTGCATAATTTCCAGATATCCAAACTCTACTCATGAATGATTACCTGGTTCAGGTGTGTCCAACCAATTGGAGCATGCCAGATCCGGGTATGTTGGAAAACCTGCAGGAATGCGGCCCTCGAGGCCTGGAGTTGAATACCCCTGATTTAGACTGATATAAAAAGAGTGGCATTGTTTTCATGTCATCGAGCAAATTTGTCTTCATTACTGTAATAAGTTTGTATTGTTAACTCGTATGTGTTGATGGTAAAATACGTCTCATCTAAAAAAACCCGAGTGGTTTTCTCCTTTAATAGGAAGTTGTGTCCCACTGACTAGATTCAGCAGATCCATCACCAGGATCTGCTGAAGACAATCAGAGCTCGAGCTTCTCTCTCCCACGATAAACGCAGAGAAGAGTTAAGACAACTAGAGTCAGCATTCAATGAAGACCCTCCTGTGAATGGATGTGTGATTGAAGCTCCTCCCACAGACTGACCACCTGTCCAGGGTGTATCCTGCCTTCACCTAGAAGTGGTGGGGATAGGCTCCAGCAGCCCTGTGAAGGGACAAAATGGGTTTAGAAAAGGGATGGATGGATATTTTTGGAAGATTTTTCTAAATCCTCAATGCAAATAACAGAAAGCATAATTTCAAGTCACTTACCATTAGAGTTTATATTAAATGTTGTCAAACAATTCTCCTAAACATAAAAGTTTTTTTTCTTCAAATGTTCCACTTATTTGTTATGTTCCACAACATGTTATAGATTCTAAAGAACTGAAAATGGTCATTGTGGTCATTGGTTGAATTTGCTGCATTAGGAGATCACATTTATTGAAATGTCAGAATATCCTCACAGAGCTGCTGTTGGATGTGAACTACCTCCACCCTCACAGAGATCTGGCTTCTCTATAGGTGAGGTCAGGGGAGGAGGAGGGGGAGGGGGGCGGGGGTCACACCATCGGTTTATCTCCTGTCATACCTGGTCCAAGCCTTTAAGTATTTCAAACTTTTCAGCAACAGAGATCCTTTTTCCCTCCTTAAAAATGTTGGTCTGTTTAATAATGAAGTTTCTCCTTTAATAGAACTCACCTGGAAAACTAATGATCACAGGTATCAGAGATTGATTTCAGTCATCCAAATAGCCCTCAGACATAATATCATCCATGAGATTAATCGAAAAAAATCCTTTTATCTTTTTTTTGACACGCAGATACAATTAATTAATCAAAATAATTCAAATCAACCACATTTCAGAATAAGTCCCATCTAGGTATGTTGTTCTGCAGTCTTCCTCCTGCGGGTTGGTGCTGCAGGTAAACAGCCAGGTGAGCCCTGTTCATCAGTGCTCTCTTTATCCAGAAGCAAGCTGTGCAGCTCAGTCCAGTCTGAACTGGGACTCAGCTGTTTCAGCATCAAACAATATTTTTAATCAAGTGGTCAAAAGCTATGGCACAAACATTCTAAAGTAGCTTATGTCAACAGAGGTGCAGAGCCTGCTCTGGGAGCTGGAATGCTTCTGCACGCTGCAAACAGGCCTCTCTTTGTGTTTCAGCCCAGCGGCCTCACGCCACGCCACACCGCTCTGGAATCCTGTTTGTTTTCTTTCACATTTCCCAACCTAGTTCATGCCAAAGTAGAACCACGGCTTACAGTGTGTGTGCTTACTTTAAGAATCCTGTAAAATGATGAGAGTGGAGGCTATAGGTCAAAGGAAGAACTTTATTTGGCTGCTGAACAGTATCAAACATTGACATGTTTGACAGAGTTTCTTTAAACTCTCTTTTCTGCTTCATAGTTGTGTTCATCTGTTAGCTCTGAACCTTTTCAGTGACTTATAATTAATTTAGTTTTTCTGTCTTACTCAAACCTCTGAAGCATTAAAGATCCATAAACCTTTGTGTACAGATCCATCAATATGGTCATTTCAAACTTACACTTAAAAATTCAACTTGGTCACATATTAAACATTAAATAGCACTTTTTAAAGTAACATAAATCTCCCACAGGAAATGCCGTAATTTGCTCATAAAGACGACAGATCATGTCTTCTGACAGGCTTGCATACTTGCTAGGATCTGATGCAGAACTTAATGAACCAGCAGGAGCATAACTGCATGAGATAGTGGGAGAAGAAACCAATGAAGCAGTCTGAAGAAATGTGTCTTTGTTTAACACCATGCTAACACATGCAGATGAATCAAGTTATAGATACGGTAATGCTGTGAAATGGTTCTGTCAGTTGTTTAATTGGACGTGATTACTGGAATCAGGTCTCAATGTTAATTCAGTGGACAGATGCCATCTGAGGTCTGGCGTGATTGACGCGCAATCAGGGACTCCGCTGTGGTACACGACAGTGATTTGATCAAAGGGCTAAAAAAGATCCAATATGGCCGCTGGATGCCAGCAGATTCATCCTGAATTTCCCTCCATCTTCTTGACCCCTGGGCCGCATGGGTACCACACTTCACACTTTGAGCATCCTGGCATGTTTAGCATTTCAGCATTTCCTTCTGGTCAGATGGTCATTCAGATGACAGCAGATCCTTTCAGATTTTTGCTTTGCTTCATCAGAGCTAGTTTGTGTTTTTGATTCCCAAACTTGATGAGGATCGCTGCTTTGTTCATGTCCTTTCCTCTAGCAAGAGTGCAACAGGTTTCAGTGGTGTTTGAATCGAGGGAAATTCCTTTAGACTTGAGAGAGGATTCCACCTGACGCTCTCATCAGGATCAGAATCTATGCCAGCTTCATTATTTTTTTTATTATTTATTTTTTTTTAACTTGTCCTGTCCAACAGCTGAGCAAGCAGATACGGGCTGAGAGCCTCTTGCGTTGGACAGATTTTATTGTCCCAACAGGGGTTTATTAAATATAAACCCCTGTTGTATTTCATGCTAAACTTTATTTTAATTATGTTGTATCTTTTTCTTTTTTTTGTTGGACCGGACGGAAACAGGGGGGGGAAATAAAAGAGTGGGGTTAAGAGAACAAAGAAGGTAACATGCCAGCTTCATTAACATTGCTAGCTCTGTTAGTGCTAGACTTTGCCCGGGCTTTGATCTGTAGTTCAGTGAGGATTGCATTATTCATAATGGTTTGTTCTTCCACCACGTCCACTCGTTTCTCCAGAATATGGATCCTGTCGTCTCATTGCTCATTCTGGGTTCGAAGTCATCTGATTTTTCTGCTAGCTTCAGCTGACCTAGCGCGAGGTCAGCTTTGAGGTCTATGATGTCTCTTGGTCAACTCTTCTTTTGCCAAATCAAGCTTCTCACCCTATCTCTAAAGGAGCGCCCGGCTCCTGTGGAGGAAGCTCATTTTGGCTGTTTGTATTCAGGACCTCGTACTTCCAGTCATGCCCCAGAGCTCATGACCACAGGTGAGTGTTGGAACAAAGATCATCTGGTTAAACAAGAGCTTTCTGGTTTAATTCCCTCTTCACCGTACGCACTTGTACAGCAACTGCATAATGACAGACGCCGCTCCAATCCGCCTGTCGATCTCAAGACAGCAAGATGCTTAAACTCCTCCCCCTGAAGGAAGAGGACTCCACCCACCCAGAGAGGACAACCTCCAGCAAGGTGCCTGGGGTAAAGGAAGTCTGCCCCAAATACCTGAAGGGTCTGGATGCTTTGGGACTGTCTGGCTGAAATGTTCTTGGGATGTTATTTAGCAGCAGGGACAGTACCACTGGACTGGGGTGGTGGTTCTCCTTTTCTAGAAGAATCCCAGAATATGAGAGGATGAGGATGAGGATGAGGATGAGGATGAGGATGATCAGCCAAGAGTCCTGACCCTTATCCCTCTGAACACCTTTGGAATGTTTGTCGAGCTGTTGGTGCCGGAGACACTTGTGACTGATGGTAGAAGAATGTGGGGTTATATTTGTGCTAAATCTTTTAAGCAGCACTTCATTCAAAAGTAAGAATTATTAAGAGAAAATCTGCAGTGATACAGATAATAAATCTTTCTGAAAATCAAACATTTTCAATCCTAAATTCATGATATCACAGACTGTAGTCAATGCTAAAACACTGCTTCACAGAAGAAGATCTGAAGAATTTTACCAACTGAAATATCTGGAAACATCATCACTGACAAAAGCTTCATCCCTCCACCAGACAGACATGACTCGGTGTTGAAAGAGTGGATGTTTCACAGTGAGAGACATTGCTCCGCCCTCACTCGTGTCAGATGTTTCAAATTCAGGTAAATGCATTGATTTCCCTCAACAAGACAAAGCACAATCTAACTGACTAGTTAAGAGATTTATTTGTGTTATTTTTAAATAAAATGCCTGAATACTTGCGTATTCTTGATTTAAAACAGGCTGCTGTCTGTCATCTTGATGTTTTTCTCTCTTTCTATTGCAGCTAAAATATTTCCTGTAATGATGCGTTTGACTCGGCTTTAAACCCCAAACTGCTCAGTTTCCAGTAACCTGAGGAAATGCCTTTTCTGGGCTGCCTGTCTGACTGCCACACATGTGAAGCACTACAAATACTGCAGGATAAGCATCTTTAAAAAGCACCTCTAAAATACTCTGAAGGGCGGTGTGCCCTGAATGTCCTGCACCTGCACAAACAGGGAGTCAGTGGAGTGGCCCCCGTCCTCCGAGGCCCATTAAACCACAAGCCGGCAGTCGGGAGAATAACAGATGTGAGAGCGCTGCCGTGAGAAGCAAAAGGAACATAGAAACAGCTCACCACAAAAGTCACACTCAGAAAGCAGACAGGAAGAGGTGTAGGGTCCAGTTCAGAAAGGCTTAATAAAGCTCCCCTTTCCACTTTAAGCTCTTCAGACAAAACATTCCTATTCCAGAACATTTGACAAGATGTGGTCAAAAATCTTAGATCTTCACACTTTCCTGTAAAGAGAAAGAAAAGCATGTGGGTGTTGAAAATAGAAGGGAAATTCTTAAGGCTCAAACCAGACATGAATGGAGATTAAAGAAATTAGAAAAATGAGACTTTCAAGAAAGAGTTTCCATTCCTTCACAAACAAACTGCTCTGAACATCTTCCCCTGTCCTGTGAAGACTTGTATCACCAGGACAACACCGAGATTCCCTCTCCATTATACAACAGCTTGTGCTTACATAACTCCTGCACCCCCCAGTCTTGTTCTGCAACTGAGACCTCACGAGGGACCACAGATATGCAGCCTGCATGGCAGAGAGCTCCATTCCCCACATTTAGAATCAAAAGACTCTCAGGAAGACAAAACTCTCAGAGAAACAGATTGATTCAGTGAATAACACTGACCATAGCAGGACACGGAGACCTCCACGCTTTTTATTTGAATGGATTTGTTGCTGGAATAAAGCCATTATTAAGACACAAAGTGGCTTGAATGAGACTGCCGTTTTATAAAAAAATGACAACCTGAAAAGGACGGATCAAAGGACAAAGAAAGCTTTGCTGCGGGACTCCTGAGGGGGTCCGGTGAAAGGTGAACGACGGTGAAGGTTCTGGTTTGTCATGAATTAGAGTCATGACATCTGCACCTAGAACCTTCTGTCTTTAAACTTCACACCACTCATCCAAGTAGCTAGCTGAGCTTCACCTCTGCTTTTTGCAAATGATGTTTCCCTGTTGGCCTCATCAGGCCCTCCAGCATGGAGTGTGGCGGTTTGCAGTCAACTCTGAAGCTGTTCTGTTTTATAACCACAAAAGTTTCTCATTGATTAGAACCAATGCAGCGGGGAATGGGAGAAAAGCATCATATTCTGGAGCACTACGAGAGCTACAAAAAACGAGAGTTGAGACGAGAGCAGACTATGTGGTCAGGGAAGCAACCGTTCTATCAGAAAACATGTTCCTTAAATGTTTACAACATTCACTCATTTCTTCCATCCAATTTGAAGAAACATTTGTTCATAAGTGTGTATGTATGAATGAACATTTATTTTTATGGTTCAGCCAGTTAAGAATTGCTCAGTTTGATTTAATTTGGTTTAGTTAGATAACTATTCCCTGGAAAAGTTCACCTGACATTGTTTCACCTGTCTGTGAACTTCATGGAAGTGTCATTTTCCTGTTGTGTGTGGAGGTGGGAGACGCCTGTGAAAGCTGCCGGTGACGGGGGGCTGAGTGATGGCCCCCTCCTGCGTCATCACTTCCTCCTCACTTTTCTGCGGAATTCACATTTCACCCTTGCAGTCATGGAAATCCAGAGGATGATGGGAAAGTCTGTTTGCAGTCAGGTGACTGGCATACCGCGGCGGCGGCGAGGCTCCAGCTGAGTGTTCTCCTCAGTTATCTGGACAGACACACTGCCCTCTTTGTATGTTCTCTATAACAGAGAATCCTCTCAGACGAACATACAGCAGCGATTAGGCAGTCTGAAGTTCATTCATGACCTCTGCATTTGTATTTCTGTTTCTCAGGTCAAAGTGCATCTTAGTAAACTGGCTCTGATCCAGAGACACTGAGGCTGAGGGTTTCACTGTCATGTAAAATGCCTTGAAGGGTCAAAGGCCCCAAAACGCTGTGTTCCGAACATCAGCAGACTGTCAGGTAAACAGGCAGATGTGGGCTTCAGTTTGAGCCAAGGCCTGACCTTGCAACCCGCTGACGGATAGGGAGGGGCCTTTCGTTCCAGAGGTGCAGACAGGGAGGGGTCCTTTTAGCCTCTCGGCTCAAACTGCATATCTGGAAAAAATGAGCTCAGACGGGAACCCTGGCCAAGACTTTATACTAAGGCGCTGCTCAAATCTTGCTCTCATTTTTTGTGATAACGCTGCAGCAGAGCGTTTCTATTTCCTGTTTTCATAAGGATCACGTTTGTGTCTAGATTGACACTTTACTCTTAAGCATTTCTTAAAGTTTTACTGTCTGTCACAGCATTTGAGTGAAAATCTCTTTTCTTCTGAGTTTTATGTATCATCTACCAGTACTTGTTTGTCCGATAAGTGAAGCCTCTTCACCTTTTCAGGTTATGACAAAGGTCAGAAAGGTCAGAGGTTTGACTTCATTCAGCAGTTCTGTTCAGCTGGTGTTTATTATGTCTTCTTGGTGGTGTGTTCTGCTGCTGCGTTCCTCCCTGCTCACCTGGCAGGTACGAACCAAATTTCCTGATTAGCACCATGTAAGCCAAAGGAGGCCTCGACCGAAGGGGCAGAGCAGTAGAAAGGGGAGATGGCGGGGTGGGGAGCAGGGCTTGTCCTTGGCTCTTTTCCTTCCTTGTCCTCAGCCGTCTCATTTTGCTGGGCTGTGTTGTTTTAGTTTGGGGTTTTTCTTTCTTTTGGTGAGGCAGGGAGCTGCTGACTCAGGTGATCAGTGTGGCTGGGTCAGCTGTTTCCCTGTCTTACTCCATGTTGGCTAAAGTTCCAATCCCCTAAAATGTCTCTGTGTTTTTTCCTTTGAACTGACGTCTTTATCTCTTTTTCTTCTCCCCGAGTTTTCAGAGAATAAACTGTGTTCCTCTTTTGTTCATTTGTCTCCACATTGGTTTCAGGCCTCAGCCTGAAGCAGCGCTGCCTGTAGGGGATGTAGCGTTGGCTTCCTGATGATCGCAGAAATGACTTCAGGTCAGAGGGCAGACATGTCTGCTGAACGCGGGATGGTTTCACACCAACCCAGAGCAGAATTTCTAAAGAACTACAGCCACACTGCTGAAACAAGGCTTTAAAAAAACAACACGCTTTTTTATGTTTACTGATAAATCTTCCCTCAAACCTGGAATCACTTCCAAATAGATAAAAATATATAGTTGGAGCAAGTTTTTAAAGAGTGTATCAGTTCAGACTGTGTACAGATGAAAAACTCCTTCAACACATTTCTGTCTGTTTTACTTGTGGTGGACAGCACAGTTGGAAAAAGTTTTGCCCACAACATCAGGAACAGAGAATTCCTTCTCATTCTATTTGTGTGTGTGTGTTTTTTTAAAGAATTCTGAAGTATACATCTCAGGTCACACGACCCAGCAGATCCAGTAATTCATCTTCTAAACCCCTTTGGTTCGGTTCAGGGTCAAATACCCAGTGTTGGTCAAAGACGGGCTACACTCTCTCTCCTGTCCATTGCAGGGCCTCACAAAAGACACATAGCCACACACACACTCCCCCACACACACTTCTAACAGACCATTAAGACTCACAATGTAACTAAGCGGCATGTTTTTGACTTTCAAGAAGTGGTGAAAAATAGTTCTGGATTATTCTCTGGAGCCTTTAGAGCTGATCTTCCAATGAAGGATTCAAAACCACGATGGAAAACCTAAACAATCATTTTCATGACACAATAACTCATCAAGCGTCTTCAGTCAGAGGTTCCTTCAGACGTGATGATGCAGGATGTGGGAAGAAAAATGACTGACACTTCTGAACGAACCTCAGGGATTTATCAAACCTTTTCATTGACTTAAAATGTTTTCATCCTGTACATTTTCTTCAAATGTCTTAAAGATTTGACCTGCCTAAAAAGAACAATAGTATAACATACACATGATTAGGAAAAACAGGATTTAAGAAATGCTTTGCAGCATTTATAGAATGGTAAATGGTGAAAGCCAACACTTTAAATTGAGTTAAAATCATCTTGAAAGGAAAAAAAAAGTAATAAAACCGACATTAGACTTTAAAGGAGTCAATGGTGCAAGTTAAAATGGAAATAATGCTCCTCTGCTGTCTCAGTCAGGTTGGGACCTAAACAGCAGATGAACAAATGCAGTGTGGCCAAGACCCAACAAGTCGCATGGCTGGAATATGAAAAAACTGTTAACATGGAATTCTAAAGACTCAGAGAACTCTAAAGACACATTAATAGATCAACCAGATCTAAAGTCCAATCATTCAAACTGGTCAGATCCAAACTGAATCCAAAGGATTTGTGCTTCCCTGTATATTCATCTCCACTTTGCACAAGCTTTTCTCTGATGCGTTGCTGTGTTGATATTTACTGATATTTTGAAAATTTCAGCTGTAAAAACAATCTATAATGACACCTAAACACTGATCGCCTGTAAAAACTTCCAGTAAACAAACATTTTTCACTGCATCAAGAAATTGTTGGAAAAGTCAGATTATTATAGTTTACAGAACCTTTTTTCAATGTTGACAGAGGTGAAGGAAACATCTTGACCTAGATCTGTGTACATCATGAAGTGAGACACCTGTATGCTCACCAGAAACCTGCACGTCTTATTTTTCTGTACTGGAAGTGAAATTTACTTTGGCACCAAATGAAACACAGCAACAGCGTGTGATTAAAGCCAATGTTTTCACTCAAGGCTTTTACAGGAAACTAATTAGCTCAGGTATGCATTTGTGTGCCAAGCTAATATGGGAAACTGCCCTTACAGCAAGGAAGTGAAAGCCCCAAAAGCTGCAGAATGAGCTCATGCGTTAAAGCCGTCTTTGTGAGCTGAAAGACGTCTCATTCTGTTCAGGCTTTCAAAACTGTGATGAGAAACACCCGACGGTACTTCTGCCACTACGTGTGTCTCTGTCATCCTTTTACATTTAGTTTTCTTTACTTCTTTGTTACAGTGGACCTTCAAGCTACATATAAAGTTTGATTAGATTCCGGTAAAGCCCCCCCACAGTCCATTATTACATTTTCTGTCATTATCAAGGTCACCATATAAAATGAGATGAGTTAACCCGTTAACACTGGAGCTCCAGGGTTGATGTTCTTTGATTTACTGTAATTTTTCAAGCATTACCAGATAATTCCAGCAGATTCTGGGCTGTGTGATCCTCTTTTCTCCTTCAGAATCTACTGGAATTATGTTGATCGTGTTAACGGTTAAAAAGTTACAGTATGTAAAGGTTTTGTGTTCAAGCATCACTGGTGACGCCTCAGGTGTTAAAGGGTTAACTGGAAATCTGTGGGATGTGTCTGTTTCTTGGGATTATTTCAAGTCCCCCTTTTGTGCGTCTGAGCATGCTAAAGCTGGTATCTAGAGTTCAGATCTCCTGCATGGATCCAGCTGTCACTTATCGAACCACAAATTAGCCCAGAGATCTCCAGCCTACAGTGCATACATTTTTGCTGTGAGCTGCATTGTCACGTCCCCAATGGGCACAAATGCCTCAGGTCTAGGGGCAAATGAAACGATGAGAAAATAACATTAAAACTGGACACTAGTGAGAGTAAAAGGAAAACAGTTTAAATACTGTAGATGAAAACCTGTGTCTGCCAAAGAAAAAACAAAATGAAATAATTAGCACGCTGGTTCAAACAAAAAGATGAACCACAGGGAATGTGACCAAACATAAAATAAGTCATGGAGACTGCTGATCCAGCCATGTCGACCGTCTGAGTCAGCAGCTCCTGCTAAAGACCGCCTGACCAAAATTACCGAAAGAAAACAAATAAACAAAACCCACAAACTAAGACCATCAAGGTCCAACCCTAAACTAAAATAACAAAACCCAGCAGTGGAAGACTGTTTAGGACAAATACCAGACCAGTCCAGTCCAGTCCAGACCAGACCAGTCCAGTCCAGTCCAGTCCAGACCAGATCAGACTAGACCAGTCCAGACCAGACCAGATCAGACTAGACCAGTCCAGTCCAGTCCAGTCCAGACCAGATCAGACTAGACCAGTCCAGACCAGACCAGTCCAGTCCAGTCCAGACCAGACCAGACCAGACCGGACCAGACCAGACCAGTCCAGTCCAGTCCAGTCCAGTCCAGTCCAGTCCAGTCCAGTCCAGACCAGATCAGACTAGACCAGTCCAGACCAGACCAGTCCAGTCCAGTCCAGACCAGATCAGACTAGACCAGTCCAGACCAGACCAGTCCAGTCCAGTCCAGTCCAGTCCAGGCCAGACCAGACCAGTCCAGACCAGACCAGACCAGACCAGACCAGACTAGACCAGTCCAGACCTCCTGCTCTGCTGCCTGCCTGCCTGGCTTGGTGTGGCCTTCTGTCTTAAATAGTTGACAGGTGCCTATCTAAGAATATAGGCCACACTTGCCGGCTGAACAGACTGGATAGACGAAGGTGCAGCAGCAGGACGTAACAGGACTCTTCAGTGTGAACAACTAAGAATAATTGATCCATCTCCTGCTTATCTGGACCCCCTTCTCCATAGAAACCTCCTCCACTTCTGCTGAAGGGACTCCAGGGTGCTTCCAGGCCAACCATGAGACTCAGTCCCTGCACTAGGTCCTCAGTTTCCCCAGGGCCTTGCCTCAGTTGGACATGCCTGGAATAACTGCACAGGAAGAGGAGATTGACATTTCTGTCAATATCAAGTTCCATCCTTCCCTCATTCAACAACCTAAAGATAAATTGTGTCAAATACAACTTGAAGAATAACAAACTTCTGAAGCCTCAGAGGTTCCTCTAGCTCTGTGTGTGGCCTGTCTTTGCTAAAATTAAAGACTTTTTTGTCTGTAACAGATATTTGAAGGCCTGACTGTTCCGCAGTATTTGTTGGACTCAAAATGTGAAACAACAACCAGACAGATCACAGCTTCATTTAAAGGAGAAACATCTCATAGTAAACTAAACACAGAAGCAGAGCGAAGCCGTTGCAGACCCACATGCAGCTGAAGACCACCGGACCTCCAGAGCCATGTGTGTGGCATTCATTCTACAGCTGACTTCAGCTCCTGATGCTTGTTGAAAGTTACAGCCCCAAATTGTCATTCATGTGTCTAGTCTAAACAAATTTCAGGCTCGGGATTTAAATAGGCAGTTTCCACTGTTCCCCTTGCTTATATCTGTACAGATGTTTCCAGGCATTTTTCACAACCACCTCACACCTCAAAGCTTGTGAAAAGTGAAAAATTCTTTCTTCAAAAACAGATGACACAGATATTCTTTCTTGTTTTTGTGCCTCAAATTTCACAGGAAATCTGACAGAAACAAATGGGGCTTTTCTGTTGAATCCATTTAGCTTTCAACTCAAGACTAATGAAAAAGACAGTTCAGTTCTGAATGCACTAAGGTTTAATGTCTACGAGACCCTAACCAGCAAATCAGACTGGCTGCTGAAGCCCGACTGAAGCTGGTGATGCAGCACACAAGTCTATTACACAACAGGTACCAAGAATAAATGGAATGGAGGACGTCAGGCCTCTTTTGATCGAAGGCTATGGTAGAAGCTCAACAGAGTTGTAAAAGTCTGCAAAAATCAGATTCTCCATCTCTCTTTGTCTGAAGACACAAACCCTAAAGATTTGGAAAATCTTTTCACAAGATGGTAGAAAACGTCCATAATCTCAAAGCCAGGTGTCTGAGCAGAGAGTGGGTTTGCGTGTTTTCCTACTGCACATTTTCCTCTTTTCAGAGCTTTAAATAGAAGCTGTTTTCATCTTGGTAGTTCATCTGCTCACCGACCCATTGTTAAATCTGAACTGCTCATCCAGGGTCCATGTCCAGTATTAGTTTCCACAGATTGTCTTTTCATAGACGAGCCTCAGAGAGTTTCCATCCACCTTTAATCCTCTCATCAAGCAGCAGCTGCCCATCCCTCCTTCATTGTTAAAAGCCCCCAGATGGTGATCCAAACCACTTTAACTTTTCCTAACAAGTGTTTTTGCAGACTCCTCCAATCTGTGAAGGAACAGTTAGCTCTTCCAGCAGCTCTCTGTTTGCCCATTCTGCTTTGCAGTAGAAACACTGGAGCGTTGTGCATGTTAGTCTACTGTATGGCAGAACTGATCCCTCTTCCTGCAGTTTGAAAAGATTAGAAATAATTATGGCCGACGGAAATGCCTGAAGAATTATGGACTATAAAAATGCAAGAATGTTCTCTTCCTTTTGTTGTTTTCGACATGACTTTCCTCGCTGGCAGGCGGCAGGCAGCTGAACAGTTCAAAGGGGCAGAAATATGCAGGCAGGAAAATCATTTTAAGATCTGGGTTTCATGTTCAGTTTGCTCAGTGGTGGAGAGTTGGTCTGTTTGAAGGTTGGAGCCACGGAACATTCTTCAAAAAGTCTGCCAGCTACCACTAATGGAACTCAGTGACTTTAAGATCATGGCCGGTTTGGGAAAAACAGACAAGCTTTGCATGTCTGTGATACGCATTGACTGAGCTGACTGGACCCACTTCATTTATTTGAGGAAGTAAATCCTGGGTTTGGATAAAGAGTCTTATACCTTAGTGCGCTAAATGTCATTAGACATTTCTCTAATGAAAATAGCTGGAGGAGAGTTTTGTTCTAAATATAATTCTGGTGGATCTATTCGGGTCACTGTTTTGCTTGACTTTATTTTGGTGTTTGTTTTCTGGGAGAACTTGGAAGAAAGGAGTGCAGCTCTGCTGAAGGCAGGCGGTGTGTTCAGGGAGGATGAAAAGCTTACGGGCACACAGGCCCGTTGTGTGGCATCAGCTTCAGGCATGACATAACCGTCATGGTGTGATGGAACAGAGAGAGGGTCATTTCCAAGCTCAGAGCCTGAAGGAGAGTCTTAATCATAAAGAGCTGTTACTGGAATCTTTTGTGGGAAAACTAAGAGTCTGTCTTCTCCTCCTGTCAACATGCTCCAGAGAGTTCCTGAGGTCTGTTTCCTAAACTCTGACAGTAGCAGGGATGTGATGGGGCAGAAGATCAGGTAAAGACTTAGCAAAACTTGGCTGGGATAAAAGGCTGTTCCGAAGACCTGAAAAGAGCAGTTTAAGCTGCTCAGTAGCTCTTCCTCACTAAAAAAGTGAGGTGGAGATGGGATCAAGAGAACAGGTTTTGGTTTTCATTTGGGACGTCAGAGTGTTGCAGCATCAATCATGACTAAACTATTGAGCGTTCTCTCACTGATAGGAGGACATGCATTAGAAAAACCAACAGGGGGCCGTTGATCCCTCCCCTGTAATATTACATATTATAATGGGTTTCTATAAATTGTTAATATATTGTAAGTTTGTTTTGAACCATTGTTGTTCTTCCCTCCCTCTCATTCTTTAAGGTTTCTTAATATCCTCTGTTCTTCAAGCAGGCGGAGTTTTCTCTTTAACAGTTCATAGTCTCAATGGGGCAACTTTATCCAAAACTGCAGTGAGTGCGGGGTGTATAGAGAAAAAGATAAGATGGCAGTAGAGGAAAACAACATCCTTAATCAACCAGATCTAAATAGTAGACCCAAACTAGAATGGGCGGGGCCTGTCTATACACACTCTGTAGTTACACACATTTAAACACATTCCACATTTAAACTAGTAAAAATGTACAAAACACACCTGCAAGTCACACACTTAGTCAAACAAACCGATACAAACAAAGCCTTTCATTCTGTCACACACACTATAAGTGTGAAGGTGAGCCGACACCTGTGCTCAGGTGCGTTTATGATGTGCAAATGTGGATGATAATGGAATGTACAAAGAGGGAGAGCGCCCGGCTCTCCCGACACCCCGCCGGGGCAGCAGCAGCAGAGCACCCAAGAGACAAGACCCCCACCAGTGATGTCCAAGCAACCCCCCACCAAGGCTCTACATGTCTAAGGTGCAAATAAAACCAAGGGGAGGGGCAAATCCATGCAGCTGCCACAGGAGGGGGGCCACTGGTAGTCCACGCCCCGTAGCGCACTGCAATACACCCCCCCTAATGAATGTTTGTATGAGGAAGGGGATAGGTTGGGGGCAGTTGGAAGACTGACCCCCGATGGTGGACCACTTTCACACGTGTTCTGTAGTTAATGTATGTTAATGTGTAGTTAGCGTCCATTGTCTGATCAGGCAGTACATAACCCCATGATGGGTCTTGCAGTCAGTTTGGTTTGTTTTCTAGTTCAATAAGTTTGAGCTCGTTCTAAAGCCTCACTCCAATCATCTGTACAGTTTTCATCCAGATTCCAGCTCAGGTGAGGAAAACAAAGACATTCATGAGTCTGTTTGTCTACAAGTGGATGATCAGAATAGAGCGGAGCTCGGAGACTGTGATTGTAGTTTTTATTTTACAGCTTTTTCCAACAGTGTTATTTCATCAGCTCCTAGTTTACAACAATTTGAATAAAGATATGCAGTTTTAATTTCAATTGTCTTATGTGTCAACAGTAAAAGGCCTCAAGAACATGGTTGTTTTTATTTTATATTGTGTTAACTGTACAAATGGGAACTAAACAACTAACTTGAAAAACAGCAAAATCCCAATTCTCTTTGGAGTGTGTTCATTTAAGTTTTGTTCTGTTGATCTCTTTTATGGACCCAAAACTTTGTAATTCTTTGAATATAACAAATGTAACTGTTTTGAGTAAGTAAAATAATATTTCATAAGTTGTCAACCTGTGACCTCTTCCTGACCATCCGGTCCATCCAAAGACTCCACTAATGCAGCTTTTAAGCTCCACTTTGAATTAGAGGAACACAGTTTTTATATTGTGCTCACTGTTTTAGAGCTCTCTGTTGGATGGTCACATGCCAGTTGAATGGCAACGCCCCCATGTCAGCATCTTAACTGTAAAATATAATCATAAAGCCTAAAAACATTTTCCCTCCATAAAAATATGAATATTCATATTACGTTTACACACTGTTAGCATGCCACTGCAGCTATAGACACACTGAGCACCAGCTGGGTGGCTGTGGGGCAGAGCTCGAGCTGTTCACCTCAGGAAGATTGCAGGTTTGGTTCCTGCCCAGGGGTCATTGGTCCAGACACATTGCACTCGGTGGTCCGGTGAGCACCTTGAGTGGCAGGAAAGCTGCTTCATGTATGAATGAGACTGTGACTGTAAATGTTTTGGGCCTCAACCCTTTAACACTGGAGCTTTAGCTACAGCATCTCCATTCCTTTGACTTCTCTGACTCTTAGACACAATTAACATCTCTCCAATGGATTATGAAGAGAAGAAAAGCAGCTTTGCAACACTTTACTGTATTAATTGGTTGCATATCAGAGCAAAGCTGAATTTTCTCCCTGTCAGAATCTATTGGAATTATGACAATCACTTAAACGGTTGAACATTTATAATTTGTCAAAAAAAGGTGTGTATTGTGTTACCGGCAGTATCTCAGCTCTTAAACAGTTATTTAAGGTAGAAAAGTGAACTATAAGCGCACAATGTTTCCCAAGATTTAAAAGAAAAAGAAAAACAAAACCATCAAAAGACATAAAGCACAAGACGTTGTAGGACGGTTGGTAGGGGACGGATTGGACATTGTTACGCCTCATTTTGTCTAGGGGTTAGAGGCGTAGCATAAAGGTAAAATTAAATTAACAGAAACATAAACTCAACATGTCTCCATTCAAATATAACAAGTTTATTTACAACAACAAACAAACCAACTCAAAAAGTGAAGCTAAAATCTTCAGGGTGAACCAAGGCCAAAATAACAAACAAAACCCCAACTAACTCAACCCAGGGAGCTTACCTGCAAAAGAAACAGTAAAAGAATGACAAACACTAACCTCCCTGGACTAACAGAAACAGGAGAAAACATTTACTAAAGAAAATGGCGGTTCACCCCTAGAGCTTCACTTAAACTAACACAAAACTAACTCACAAACACCAAACACAGAGTGGAACCAAAAACAAAACACTAACACTAAACAAACTATAAAGTGTGCACACAACTAAAACAGGTGGAGAAGAGCACCGAGCTGCAGTGGAGACGGGTTGCAGCCCAGCTCCCTTCTCGTGGGCCGGAGGTCCTCATGGTGCTTTTAAAAGGTGGCTCCACTTGGATTGGGCCAATTGGAGCCACGCCCTCCAGCACCACACCTGAAAGAAATCAAAAGGACAGACACACAAAACAAAGATCCACAAAACACAAAGACGTCCCACTCTGACTAAAACACAGAACAAAACCAAATACGGTGACAGCCGTAACAGACATCATGTCCTCCCAGTGTCTTACCCACCAATTCACACCACAACAATCTACACTCCAACAAACACACCCATACATCACACAAAGAAGGTGGGACATCTGATCGTCTGTCCCCTACCCCATCCCTGGTGGGGGGGATCAATGGCAGCTGGCGGCCCTCTTTCCATGCAGGGAGAAGAATCCTTGAGTTCTCTGGCAAGACCATGAGCTGGGGATCACATCCCATCTGAGCTGGGGGGTGTCCATGTCTCTGTGGGTCTGGTTCTGGTCCTCACCCTCGAGGACCGGGCCTCTCCACAATTCCAACAGTGGCCTGGTTGGCCTATGTTTACAACTCCCTTTTAGACTCTGACTTTTCTTGGGTGTTCCCCCCATGGCGAGGGTGGCCGGCCCCTGCCTTGCTCTCTGGTGGTCGGCTAGAGGATGGGGCTGGGGGATGCTCAGAGTATCTGAAGTAATGGGCCCCCTGGCACGGCAGGGTGCAGTTCTTCTGGCTGGGCGTGAGCTTGCCCGCTCTGATTCCCTGTGTCTGTCTGTTCTCCGGCGTTGGAGGCCCCTGTGGCGGTCCTGCTGGTCCTGGTCTGGTGTCTCATGATTGTCGCTGCTGCTTTGTGGGGGGTCTTGGTGTGGGAGTGAACAGGCACCCTCCCTCTTTTTTCATTCAATCACCCACCTCAGTGGAACGTAAACACTTACCTGAGCACAGGTGTCAGCTCACCTTTGTGCAAACAGTATGTGTGACAGAACATGTGTGTTTGTATGCATAATTGTGTGAGCTGTAGTTGTATTGTGTACATCTTAAATGATTGTATGTGGAGAACTTTGGAGATCTCTGGAGCCAACAGGAATGTTTGTAACATGAGTATGCACAGGCCCCGCCCCTGTAAGACGAACATTTACACCTGACAGTAATGTGAAAAACTTTCAGCAACTTTTTGCTTGTTGATTTAGGACTCTAACCCCCCACCCCCCCCCACCCCCCTCAACATCCCACTCTAATTGTCTATCTTCTTCTTTTCCATCCAACAACAAAAAAGAGGATACATACTTCATTATAGATAAAGTTCCACCTAAACTTGCCCCTGTCTGGGGCATCTACTGGTCACTGGTGTCTTTGCCGCTCCCCCTGGATTTTTCTCGTGGCAGGCTGCCCGGGTATTCAGCGCAGGCTAGCCGCGGGTGGTCCCGGCGCTCTTCTGGGGGTTGAGGCAGGTGGGGGCTCCGGACTCCCAGGTGGTAGTGGTGTGCCTCTCATTTGGGCGCCGCCGTAGGTCTCGTGTGGTCTGCGCATTGGGTCTGGGCCTGGAGTGTCTTGGGGCGCCTTGGGGTCCCCACCTGAGCCGCCCCCCGGGTCTCTGTTCGTTGGGTCCCTGCAGCTAAGTCTGGGGTGTGTAGAGTCGGACCTCCTGCCTTTGCTGGAGCGTTAAATATGATCGAGTTACACTGTAAGAGGCACGTTTTCATTCCACCCACCTGTCTTTTCTCTTTGGCACAGATGTGGGCATGGGTGATATTTCTGACTCTCCTCTGCAGGAATGTTGGTCATGTAAATGTTGTGTGTACCTGTCTGTGTGCATGAGTTGATTTCAGTCTGGTCAGACAGGTCTTCTGTCATTAATGTTGTGAACATGCTTTAAACCTGTAAACGGTTGTTGTATACCATTTGGTAGTGTATGTATGTGAGAAGTAAGTCATGCAATACCACCCTTATGCTATGACTGAATGATAGACTGCTACACCCCCCCCCCCCCATCCCTCTCTCTTCTTCTCTTCTCTGTCTGGTCTAACAAGAAATTCATATACAAATAATAACAATAAATAAAACTTAGTCTAAAAAACAAAAGGAATGCATACAAACAGACACTTCTATTGTCAGAAGATTCGTAACCCGGCCGTCTGTCCAACACATAAGGCCTTCAGCTCTGATCTGATTGATGGGTTGGTTGACCAGAACAAGTGGGACAGACAAGAAAACTATTCTTTGAATAAAGACTCATTTACGTCTCAATCCTCTTTGAGAGAGAACGACAGAATCAACTAATAAGAGAAATTTCTAAAATGTTTATGACATTGAATGTAAAAACATTTTAAAGTGGAAATGAATACATTTCTATGATTTTTAATACATGAGAAAGTAAAAGTCTCCAGAAGGTCTGGATGTAATTCATCCATCTAACAACAATGAAAGATAATAGCAGATGCTAACTGTGTCTTTGGCTGTTATGAACTTATTCTGTTAGATGATGCGACCTGTGTCTGTGGTTAAACTTGGTTCATTTCTTTTGTTTTTTGTTCTTTAAAACACACTTGATCCATGAAACAGGCGTTCACTTTATCCTCAGATGACATTCATGACAGTAAAGGCTTTCCAGAAGTTTCCTGTGGCAGAAAAATAACTGGGCTTGACAAACATCCTGTCAGAAAGTGCAGTGGATTGCTCCCTGTGTGAGATAACACTGCTGTCTGTTTTTGCAGAGCTGCAGCAGCAAATTCCTGCACCAAGCTGTTTCCTCAGATATTCTTAGAGTTACCTTCTGGTTCTGAGCCTGCTCTGACAGACAGGACTTTCACCCACAGCTGCGCTCATGTCCGAGCCTCCGCTCTGCCGAATCAAACTGCAGAGAGAATGTGTCCTTATTAGGGAAAGAGCACATACTCATATATGGAGAAGCTTCCTCTTGGGTTTCAGGCTGCTCTGCTGACTTCTGCCTACATTCCTCCCACTCCAGGTTTCTGCGGCATTTTTTAATTTTCTATTTCCTGGCAGGAGAAGAAGCCGGATCACCTTCAGGAGTCTGTCCCAGTGTGGGATTCTGTCTTTCAAAGACAAATGAAAAAGCAGGAAGAAAGACACACAGAGAGAAGCAAATACACAAAAAGAAGACGTTCATACCGCAGTCAACTCTCCAGTTTGTTTCTAACTGAATCAAAACCACGTCTTCTGTCAAACATGACCTTTTTTCTTTGTTCAAAGCAAATGTTTTTCAGACACACTTCAGACATCTCCAAAGAGAAAGAAGCTTCTTCAAAACTCTCCAGAGTTGATAAAAAGTCAGACAAACAAAAAATATCTGATTACGGGTCTAACGCTTCTTGGGTTCAGTTACCTTAGATAAGGAGGTCACACCTGAACCTTCAGCTCCATCTCAAACCTTTAAAGACAGTAATGTTGGGTTTGTCAGAATGATGTACTAAAATCTGACTGTATTTCTTGTCTTCAGGAACGAAAACTACCGACTGCTTTAGATTAACAGAAGCTCCCAGTATAAAGTTGGTTTCCTGTATGTTTATCGAGGTGATGATTCCAGGAAGACTGGATTTCTACTCTATGCTAACTCCAAGTACTTTTGTTTAAGATTTTTTCATTTTCACAGTTTAACATAAATTACAAACTTGCAGTAAAGCATCAGCTAAAGTGTTTGGGAGTTGTCTGTGTGCTTTTGAAAAACAGAGAAACAACAAAAAGTTAGAGAGGAAACAAATTAATTTTTCATTTTTTTTCTTTTTCTCCAGACGTACTGCAAGCACAACCTGTTGACCGTTATGCAACTGAGGGAAGAAGGCCAGCTAAATGAAGCTGAGACTCACAGGAGCTTTTTGTTGAAAACTAAGTTTAGCTTGAAAAACTCCTAAGGGGAAAATGATTTTCATGTTAATTTCTGTCTAAAAAACATTACAAATTCATGAAACGAGGATAAAGCAATGATTCTGTCTTAGAAATCAAATTGTGTCCTAATAAATTTTTTTTTTTCTGAAAGCTTTGGAGCTTTCCTCCCAACCCCTTCAAAACAAAAACAGCAGGAGCAATGTTTGTTTTTCAAAAATCCTCTCATCAATACCTGGCCAAGGTAAATGACTTAAAAGACTTCCCCTTCCTCACCACTGGCTGGTGAGTTATTAAGGAACACAGCGTCCGTGTGGCTTTGAAGCAGAAGGGGAGTAATGCTGTGGGATTAAACCACCACGTCGGTGTGTCCGTTTTCTACATGTTGTTGGTTATTTCTTTAAGTCTTAAGGCTTTTTTCTTTTCCTCTTTTGAACACCTCTCTGGAGGGACAGCGCTAATTTCAAATGTCATATTTTTACTTTCCAGCAGGAGTTTGTGAAGTCAGTCTTCAGGAATTCCCAGTGTGGGGTCCTGGCTTTCTAACCAGACTTTACTTCCTATTCTAGATGAAAGCCACTCTTGGAGGTGGAAGTGTTGTTTAGTCTCACAGCAGAGCCTTGCCTTCAGACAGCAGGAATGTGGGATGTCTGGAGTGGGGGTCAGGAAGCAAGGAAAGAATGCCAAGTATGTCCATGTTTATCCAGGGCTGGCTCTCCATTCAGCCCCCAGTGACGTGTTGCAGAGGAGCGCCTGTATAAAGGGGGCTCCCTCAGCAGTCAGAGCTCAGATCAACTCTTCGTACTGAAGCTAAACTCTAGCTTTCACCAAGAAAGAAAAGGACTCCTGTGAGCAGGGCAGCAGACGGAAACTCCTAAGCCGACACGAGATCCACTGGATCAGAAGTTTCTGAGAGCAGAGGAAGACTTCCCCTAAGAGGTTTAGAAAGGCTCTGAATTGATCCTAAAGGAGAGAAGATGTTTGCTAACAACGAGAAGGTCATCTGGCTGCCTCTGCTCTGCCTGCTTTTCTCACATGCGGTAAGAAGAACAACTTTGACTTTTTCTGGGAAAGTTTGCTTTTGTGTTGAAAGCAGCTCCTGACTGAAAGATGACTGTTCCTGAGCGTGTCCTACTTCTCCATCATCAGGTTGCAGGTCAGGAGTGCAGTGGTCAGTGTTCCTGCCCCTCCACACCCCCCCGGTGTCCTCCAGGAGTCAGTCTGGTCCTGGACGGTTGTGGCTGCTGCAGAGTGTGTGCCAAACAGATGGGGGAGCTCTGCACTGAGAAGGACGTGTGCGACCCCCACAAAAACCTCTTCTGTGACATCGGAGCCCCCATCAACAGGCGCATTGGGGTGTGCACAGGTGAGCTCTCCCTCACACTTCCTGCTGTATCTCCAAACATTTACGGTGAGAAGCTGCAGCATTCAGGAGGCTCATAATGACCCTGCTCTGGTGTCCCGCAGCTCGGGAGGGGGCCTCTTGTGTGTTTGGAGGCACGGTGTACAAAAGTGGGGAGACCTTCCAGAGCAGCTGCAAGTACCAGTGTACGTGTATGGATGGAGCTGTGGGCTGCGTCCCGCTGTGCTCCATGGACATCCGGCTGCCCAGCCCAGACTGCCCCATGCCCAGGAGAGTCAAGGTCCCTGGAAAGTGCTGCGAGGAGTGGGAGTGCGATTCCCCCTACAAAGACACCTTACTGGGCCCTGCTTTGTCTGGTAAGAGTCTCTGTTGATCTGCATACAGAAAACCTGCCGCCGTGTGGATACTGATCCAGTGTTTCCCTCTGTGCTCACAGCTTTCAGAGAAGAAGAGACTTATGGCCCAGATCCCAACATGATGAGGGAGAACTGCCTGGTTCAGACCACAGAATGGAGCGCCTGCTCAAAGACCTGCGGCCTCGGCATCTCCACCAGGGTCACCAATGATAACCATGAATGCCGGCTGGAGAAACAGACCCGCCTCTGCATGATGCGACCCTGTGAGTCACAGATGGAGCAAAGCATCAAGGTGAGTTCCTGTCACACTTGTGTTCTTTATGCAATCTGTGGGATCATTCAGCTGACACCGTCCCTGTGCTGTCCTGCAGAAAGGAAAAAAGTGCATCCGGACTCCCAGAGTCTCAAAGCCCATGAAGTTTGAAATCTCCGGCTGCACCACCACCAAGTCCTACAGGCCCAAGTTCTGCGGCGTCTGCCTGGACGGCCGGTGCTGCACGCCCCACAGGACCACCACCCTCCCCATGGAGTTCAAATGTCCTGATGGGCAGGTCATGAAGAAGCACATGATGTTCATCAAGTCGTGCGCCTGCCACTACAACTGTCCCGGGGAAAACGACATCTTCGAGGCCATGTACTACAAGAAGATGACGGGTGACATGGCGTGAGATGGGGGGGCCATGCCAGCCGAGGACTTGAAAAAATGGAACACTCCCTCTGCAAGTTTGAAAGAAGCAAGCACTCAGACACTGGTGCAAGTGTCTGCTCGGCTGCCAGCATGTTAGCCTCACAGTCAGACAGAGGGTTTGCTAGCATCCCGCGCTCGTCCTGCACTATGACTTCTGTTTTCTAACAGACAAACCTACTGTTATCTGTCCTTTAAAAATCCTGCTTAAAGCTGGTTTCTGTTTTTCGCAAAATATGTAAAGTTCTTGATTTGAGGTTTCTGATGAGTCCACCCCGCCCTGTAAAGCCCCGCAGCTATTGGGGCGGACCACAGAGGCTCAGTGTTCTGCCGTCCATGCAGGTGTGCTGTGTTGTTTAGAGAGTGAGCGCAGCAATGAATGACAGCCTTGTCTGGAGGGATTCTGCAGGAAAGGTCAGAGTTTCCTCCCAGCAAGTGGCTGAGAAATAAGGCAGCAACTGGCGTCATAGAAAAACAGATAGAGCCGTGCAGTTAGGCAGGGGTCTGAGAAAACCACAAACAGGAGTGTGTTTACTCCAAATAATACGGACTTGGGTCGGTAAGAATCCAAGTAACCTTTGAAAAAATAGTTTGTATAAATAGAAGACATGACTGGAAGAATTGTAACTTCATTCCTTATTTGAATTGTTAATATGTAAATTCTGTATAAATTTGTACAGTTTAAGTTAATTTAAAAAAGCAAGATGTGTTCTGTGCTTCCAGTGTATCAACAGTGTGTTTGTTGTTGGATGTCATTTCTATTTTATTGAGAAATGTGACCAAAATGTCACATGTTTGACTTTGTAGCTGAAAATAAAGTCTTTATTTTTTTAAAAAACTAAAAAAAAAACGGTCTTGTCGTCACTGTCACTGCACACATGCAGCTGTCAGAGCTGTTCTGCTCACAGAGCGCTGACCGGCCTCAACCCCTGGGCTGAAGGAAAGCAGCAGACACCTCATCATGACACGAGCAGGTACCTGTGCAGGTGTGTCTCACCTCACACTCAACTCCAGAAGGGAACCCCTCCAAGCAGTGCATCCCTGAACAGGACCAGAAATGTAGGGGGGGCTTTAGTTTCTCAGTACCTATAGTGCTATGAATCTGTTTCCAGTGATAGACTGAGAATGATGTCACATGATTCACTGCAGGCGGAGTCTGTGCTGAGGAAACACAAATACATCACTTTCATCAAAACACTTCCTCTATTTGCAGACTTACCTCCTTTAAAAGGCTTCCATCAACTACGACTCAAGAACAACCCGGCCTTTTTTAACCCTTGTGCTATTCTAGACATGTTTACATTTGAAGTGGGGTCATCCGGACCCACACACAGAACTCTTTTATTTCAATGATTTTGCATCTGAGGCTGACGTAAAATCCTGTTTGTCCACATTTGTCTGGGGAGGATCACACATCAGCATACGGGTGGGGTCATCTGGACCCATATGAGAGCACGAGGTGAAACTTTCTGACCATTAGACTACGAAGACGTAACATCGCCATCTGGTGGTCATCAGCCTCAAGGACTGGGTTTAGAAATCAGACAAGCATCTTGGAAGCTAGAATTCATCAGTTCATCCATTCATTTGTTAACAGACTAATTGAAGAATCAATTTCTATTCCTTCAATCCAGACAGAATGATCTGTCTGAGATAAGTTGTTGATTAAATTGAGTTATAATTGTTTCAAAAAAGAATAAATAATTATATCAGAACTGGATAACATCATCTGGTTTAGAAAAGGCCAGTTTATTTTACTGAAACATAAAAACGACCTTCACAGTGAACAACACACGTGATGCAGCAGAAACTGATCAACCATCATTCAGTCTCTGAATTGATCAATGTCAACAGAAAACTGTCAGAACAGAGGTCTGCAACCTGCGACTCTGGAGCCACATGTGGTTCTTTTATCTCTCTATCCTGGCTCTTTGGATTATATATATATATATATATATATATATATACATATACATATATATATTTATTAGGGATGGGAATCTTACAACAACTCACGATTCGATTCCGATTCTCGGGGTGCCAATTCGATTCTGAAACAATTCTCGATTCAGAAATTTAAAACACAAAGTAAATCCAGCATCATCAGCATATAGGATGTTGTTGAGCTGTCATTGAACTGGAATAGAACTGTCAAACACTAAATAAACTTTGGTCTTTCCTGCTCACAGTAACCCATGTGTTGATTTAAACATATTTTAGAGTAAAATATTTCCAGATTTCTACATTTCCAGTGAAAAAAGGTGAACTTAAAACCATCATAAACAGCTGAATCCTCAGATGTTCTCAGAATCTTCCTCTTTCTCTATTTCTAAAGCATCACTGCTGAGCTGCTGGTAGAGGAAGACAAAGACTTTGAGGAGCTGATCTGGTTTAATGATCTGCTCTGTTTTAAAGAAGCTTCTCTCAGGTGTCTGTAGGTTTGTTGTGGAGGAGGTTCTAGATGGAATTCTTTTCCTGCAGACTCTAAATTCTTCCTTTACATTACCAGTTAAAGTGAAATGGTTCCAGATTTCCAGAGTCTCTGTATTTCTCTTCATCCTCGGTTCCTGTTGTTCAGCAGCTGTGCCCCGCGGAATACCAATCTGTACCTGCACCCCACCTGCCGCGTGCGGACAGCGTAACACGCACGCACGCATGCACATACATACTCTCGCGCTAAGTGCACCTTCACCCCGCAGGTGAGCATGCGCTGTGCACTGACCTTCATCCGCGTTATGAAAAGAAAAAGTGTGAGAGGACTATTATTCTTTATTTATTATATTAAGTTCTCCATGTTCTTGTTGGTGCAGTTCCATTCACATGTTGTTCTTCTCTCTCTCTCCCCTCTGGGGAGCGGGAGTGATTTCAGATCCCAGGTGGATCTCCCACGCTCCTGCTCCTGGTCATGGACTGCACTTCTGCTTCGTCTGACTGAGGACTTCATCACCACTCGTCCCTCAGCTCTATCTGAATGAACTCTATTCAAATACGTAGTTGTAGAAGCTCATTTTTCTTTACCAGTTCTGGTATCTCCTGTCCGTCCTGGGATAGGATCTCTCCCTCATGTGGGAATCTCTAAGGTTTTTTCTTTTTTTAGGAGTTTTTCCTTACCGAGAGGGAGGGTCTATTGGGTTTAAATTCTAGGGCAAATATGAATAAACATGAACCAGAGTCAGTTCATGAGTTCATTAATGATTCTTCGCAGCAAAGGAAAGAAAACAGAGGGAGAAGCTGAAGGTTCTCCATCTGCAAACTCTGACAAACACACGCCCCCCCCCCCACACACACACACACACACCCCGTGCCTCAGGCTTTTATTAAGCTGACCATATTTGGGAGAGCGGAAGAAGAAAGTTGAATAAGCTCTTCAAGGACAAGAATCTAGCAGGTGTCTGTGTTTTGGTACATCAAGGCAGTGTGTGTGTGCGTGGATGAAGGTCTGAGTGAATAAGTGTGTGTGTGTGTGCGTGTGTGGTGTGCGCCTTCGACTGCAGGAACAGGAATGTGAAACAGCACAGTAGAAGAATAACACAGAAGTGAGTAATAATAGTCTCAACTGTAGTTTTTCCCAACAGGGTCTAAGGACAGGGATATCCAGTTTATTTAGTCTGTTTAGTTTTTAGATATTTATTCATGTTTCATGACTATTTTCTGCATCTGTAAAATTATCTCCATGAAGCTCAATGAGGCAAAATTCTTTGTGATTTTGGGCTGTAGAAATGAAATGGAATTGAATTGTGGAGCTGATTCTATGTGAAATTCTTTTCTTCCAGACTCTAAATTCTGCCTTTATATTATTATATATTAACCATAGAAATTAACTACTTTTTCCAGTGTCACTCGTCGTCTTGATGTTTCTGTGTGGATGCTCGTTCATCTTCTTGCCTGTTCTTTGACAGATCTCCAGCTCTGCAGTAGCACGCATGCATGCACCAGTAACTCAGTTTTCAACATTTATTTCTCTTTTGTTTCATTTAGTTGAGAGAAAACCTGAGTAATGAAGTAACAAGGATCTGTAATTTGTTATGTTCCCCTGGTACTTAAAAACGTAATCAAATTACAATAGTCATGACACCTCCAACATGGAGCTGCCTGTACACAGCACAGCTTCAGGAGGAGTTCCTCAAAACTCCCTGATTTGAATGTCTCCATCTCCAGCAGAACGTCCTGTGGTCAGATCATGTCTGTGGCTGCACGCGGTGGGTCATCCTGACCCACACAGGAACGTGTTCAAACCCTGTAAACTGCTCTGCACGGATTATCCTCAGCTCAAGACCTCTCCAAAACCTCTGCTGATGCTCCAGCTGTCTGGTTTCTGCTGAGATGAAAGCATCACTTTACAGAAGAAAACATTCCAGGTTTGATTCCCTTTCTTTAATTACAGAAACTTCATTATTGACACAAGCGAGTCGGTTATCTGCAGAGATGGTCACTTATTGCATTTATTTGACTAAAGTCTAGTGTGTTCTTCATTGCAGGTAAACATTATGTTTTCATGAAAAACCCAAAGTATTGATGTCATTCATCTGGATGCTGGGAAGTGGTCTGGGTGAGTCTTCATTTCTGACTAGAATCATTGTTCAGAAGATAAATCCAAGCAGTCTCATGAGCAGAACCATCAATAAGAAAGGACATAAATACAGTGTGTTAGTGAGAATGTATCTGCTAGTCTACATGAAGGGCAAAAGCAAAGCAGAGTGGTGCTTTAAGGACAAATCAAAGATAAAAATCCAGGCCAGGAGTCTTCAGACCGCCTCCCTCTCTTCGTCAGCCCCGCCGCAGCTCATGAAGCTTCTGGGCAACACCTTCCAGCTCTGACTCGATGGCTGCCAAGCTTTCGATCTCCTGCAGAAGAGGAGAAGGAGTGAGGAAAGAGAAGCCAGCAGCATAAAGAGGAGATTCTCTGTTCAAACGAGGAGCTGCAGTCGGACAGAGCGGTCACTGAACACGACGTCAGCTCTTACTTTACTCTCTGATGATGTTTATTTTCAGACAGGATTGTGTGCAAGACTTGTTCTGATTTTAGATTACAAAAGACAAATATGAGGTGTATCTGTTCTCTGGGAGCTGAGGATAAATTCAGTAGATGCTAATAATTCCTCTCCATGCAGCATCTGAGGCTCCTGGCTGGACGCTGGAGCCAGTCTTCTGCTGTCAGCTTTGTGTTGATACAAACAAATACATGGTAACTGAGATACTGAAAGCAACACTTTGGTTCTGGATTCACACCTCAGACTTTCTACTGGCACTCCCCTCCTCATCCAGCACCCTCCTCCTCTCTGGAGCTCCATGCACCAGCAGAAGCCCCCCGTCAGGACCCCTCTGAGCGCCTCTCCTCACTTCCTCCTTCTCTCCAGCCTCTCTTGAATGGTGGGTCACTCCCGTCTGCTGCAGATCCTCTTTCTTGTTCAGATTTGGAGACCTGGCCCCGTTGGTCCACCGCCCCACACTCTCCCTCATTTCTTTTTTCATTTTCTCTCCTCTCTTGTTGCTGTTGTGGGTTTGAGAGAAGAGCTCAGGCCTTTTGTTCGAGGCTTCTCCATCGGACCAGCTTCGACTTGAGTTAGTTGTGGAAGCATCTTTCTCTCCATCAGACCAGTCACCTGAAAAATGAGGAGCAGAGAATGAGGTAAGAAGCAGCAGACGCCCCCGTCAGCAGGACCCCACTTCTGCTGATGAAGCTGTTGCTGCCAGCTGGCAGCTGGAGCGTCAGAAGGGGAGAACCAGATCTCTGCGTCTTATGAGAGCAGCAGAATCCCAGTAACTGAGCACCGCCTCATCTGCAGTTCAGAACATGGAGATCCACAGTGAGTTCTGTTCCTGTGCTCAGTTCTGGCAGGAGGACATCCATCAATCAAGAAGAGGACCGTTCATTTCCATCCTGACATCAGGTTCTCTCTCTTTCTCTCATCTTTTTCAAAAGGACCAGACAGATATTGACAGTATTCCCAACTCCTGCTCAGAGGCTGGTATTCTGTGAGCAGACGGATCTGATGGCTCCATTCAGACCCTCACCTCTGTCTGCTGTCACCTCTCCTCTGCCCTCCGGTTGCTCTTTCTCCTCTTCCTTCTCCTCTCCGTCTCCTTTTCTGGCCCTCTTCCTCTGGGTCAGCATGGACATCTCTCCAGGGCCTCCCAAAGCCTTCAACATGGATTGATCTGAAAGGGGAATGACTTGAGTTTTATGGGAATGGATTTTCCAGTGACATATAGAACAAAAGCAGTTTGGTCAGCTGTTTTCTGTCAGAGCTGCACATGTGTTCTGCTACAGTCACAATTTAAACTGAGAGGTGCTGGAGTGAGGCAGTAGCTGATGAAGTAACCTCGAGCATGTCTTACTCTGTACACAGAATGAGCACTTTGCTTGATTAGATCTGCTTTGCTAAAGTAATATTTGGATGCAAAATGTTTAAACCCTGAAAATCTGCTTCCTGTTGGTCAGAGTTAATCATGGGACTCACCTGTAGATTCATCTGCAAGGTGGAGGACTTGTGTGGTGGGAGTCAATGCGTCAGCGTGCCCACCTCCAATAGGAAAAGAGGTTTTTGGAGCTTTCAGTCTGTGCTTTTCTACAAATCCGGAGCATGAAGCAGAGCTGTGAGTAATGCATGACTCACCCTCAGCAGCGATCTGCTGCAGCTCCTTCAGAAAGTTGTGATGACGAAGGATGACAGCGAGCCTGCCGTCTGCTCAAAGACAAACACAGCAGGTGTGTGCTTTCAGACACTCAGCAAACCCTTTCTGTGGATTCATCACATTTAATTGCCCTGAAAATGTAATGCTTTCAAATCAGGAGCACAATTAATCATTTGGTCTGCACACACACCCCACTCTAGTGGATTACAGCAGCAGTTAAAGTTTGTGCTGACACACGCAGCAGGAATCTGGCTGCATGCTCTCTCTGTCCTCTCCATCGGTCTGCAGCAGCTCTGCATGCCCGCTCAGATGCAGGAACTCTCCTAAACTCACTGATTTTCAAGAGTTCCTGTTCGACCCGTTTCCCAGAAGGGAAAAACACAACAAATCAGCAAATCCCTCCAAAAAAATCACTAAAACCCTGGAATCCCTGTGTCTTGATGAGGATGTTAACAATGGAAGCGTGAGTGAGAAGCGCTTCATGCTTATACTGATCGTACAGAAATACAATCAGGAGAAAACTGGTTGTCATGGAAACATGTGAACCAGTAAAATAGTTTAATATCTTGATGTAGACAGACATGTTCTTGTTTCAGGGCATGCAGTGAAGTCCAACCCTGGTCAGTGAGAGCAGCGGTGAAGCGTTTTCAGGTGTTTCAGGCTCACCTGTCTTCAGTCTGACCAAACACTCCTGACTGACGGGGAGTGCACGCGGCTCGGAGAGCACGTCTGCCAACGCCTCCACGATGCACCGCATCAGCTGTGGACACACAGAAGGCTGAGCAAGGACAGCGCTGGCGATCCGAGCTGAACGACACGGAACTCATGCAGCATGACGAAACAAATCTGCCCCTTTAAATGCTTTAAAATGCAACGCAAGGACTTAGAGACTAACCTGCCAGTGTTATCTATAAACCTAGAAAGTTTGATGTAACGTAATTGTACTTTTATCTGTGTTTTAGTGTCTTTTGTGTGTGTTATTGTTTTAGAAGTTGCTGCCTCTTGGCCAGGACTCGCTTGGAAAAGAGGTTTTTAATATCAATGGGACATTCCTGGGTAAATAAAGGTTAAATAAATAAAAAAAAAATGAAAAGATCTGAGAGCAAAGAGTGGGATGTTTTTATAATAGCAAAGAAAAACTGTCAGTTCTGTGTGTTATGTAACACTTCTCTATCCTCTTCTTTGTGTCTCTGCTCCTGAGAAAACACTAAAGTCATAAAGAACTCAACACAGGATGGAGAATCCTCTAAAACGAATAAATCCTATCGTCAAATCCTCTTAACTCTCTTCATGTCTCCAAATTGAGCATCTCCTTCTTCACTGAAAGAAGATCTGATATCCAGATCACATTTAGCGGCTCAGGCGCTGGAGCTCACCTCCACATCCTCAGTGTGCAGCTGGCTCAAGGGCCGCGGCAGCGCCACAACTGCAGACAAACGCAAACACAGTCAGAGAGAGCGGCGCTGCTGCTGTCCGTGGTGCTGAACCGGATCCGCTTTTCTCACCGCAGCCGGACAGCAGAGTCAGCAGGATCAGCCCCCTCCCCGGCACCGGCATGCTGCAAACACGATGATCACGGCTCCTCTCCGGTCAGGTCGATGCTCACGGACGCATCCTGAGGTCTGTGCAGAGCAGCAGAGCGCAGCAGCTCGTCCTGCTGTCCACCGACGCCCCCAAGCTGCCGCGCCTCCAATGAGACCGGAAATGACGTGTCGGAGGGACGTCATCACCAGGTATCTGATGCTGGCAGTAGTCGGGGCGTGAACAGGTGAGGAGGGGGAGATGCTTTCCCTTTTGAATGGAGCTGCATCTGTATCCAAAAGTTTCTGGACCCACAGTCAGAACCCTTCATCTGAGGACGTTCTCATTCCAACTCCACATGTTTTCACATTCTTCCTCTCTTGAACAAAAAGAGGAAAGGTTCAGAACTCAAAATGAACTTCATGTGTAGCAGCATCCTCTCAGATAAAAACACTGGTCTATCAGCCTCTTCCTGGAACCAGGAAGGAGCTCCCTCCACCTGTCTGCCTCTGGAGGAAACGGTCCAGTCTTTCTATACTGTCAGCAGTGGTGTCCTCCTGGATCTCCAGCCATGGTGTCGATGGATAGATGGATAGATAGATAGATAGATAGATAGATAGATAGATAGATAGATAGATAGATAGATAGATAGATAGATAGATAGATAGATAGATAGATAGATAGATAGATAGATAGATGGATGGATGGATGGATGGATGGATGGATGGATGGATGGTGGATGGTGGATGGATGGATGGATGGATGGATGGATGGATGGATGGATGGATGGTGGATGGATGGATGGATGGATGGATGGATGGAGGATGGATGGATGGTGATGGATGGATGGATGGATGGATGGATGGATGGATGGATGGATGGATGGATGGATGGATGGATGGATGGATGGATGGATGGATGGATAGATAGATAGATAGATAGATAGATAGATAGATAGATAGATAGATAGATAGATAGATAGATAGATAGATAGATAGATAGATAGATAGATAGATAGATAGATAGATAGATAGATAGATAGATAGATAGATAGATAATAGATAGATAGATAGATAGATAGATAGATAGATAGATAGATAGATAGAAGATAGATAGATAGATAGATAGATAGATAGATAGATAGATAGATAGATAGATAGATAGATAGATAGATAGATAGATAGATAGATAGATAGATAGATAGATAGATAGATAGATAGATAGATAGATAGATAGATAGATAGATAGATAGATAGATAGATAGATAGATAGATAGATAGATAGATAGATAGATAGATAGATAGATAGATAGATAGATAGATAGATAGATAGATAGATAGATAGATAGATAGATAGATAGATAGATAGATAGATAGATAGATAGATAGATAGATAGATAGATAGATAGATAGATAGATAGATAGATAGATAGATAGATAGATAGATAGATAGATAGATAGATAGATAGATAGATAGATAGATAGATAGATAGATAGATAGATAGATAGATAGATAGATAGATAGATAGATAGATAGATAGGACTTTATTAATCTCCCAAGGGACAAATTCAGGTGTTCGGCAGCTAGACACACTCAAACACACACAATAAATAGCAATAAAATAAAATAAAATAGAAATAAAAAGCCAGTTTATATCAGGCAGATTCGTTAAACAGCCTGATGGCTGAAGGGACAAATGAGTTTTTGAAGCGCTCAGTCCTGCAGCGCAGTGAAAGGAGCCTGTTACTCCGTGTGCTCCTCTGTGCAGACATTGTGTTGTGGAGAGGATGTCTGGGATTGCTCAGGATGCTTCGGCTTAGAGCCTTCATCCTCTTCTGCAGCACAGTTCCTACAGGGTCCACCCTCCTCCCGATCACGGATGCACACCTCTTCATCAGCAGTGTTATACAGTCTTATTGCAGTGGGTGCAAAGGACCTCCGCTATCTCTCTGTGGAGCTCTGTAGTGAGTGAAGGCGGTTGCTGAAAGATCTCTTCTGAGCAGAGAACAGCGGGTGCAGGGGGTGACTGGTGTTCTCCAGGATTTTCTTTAGCTCCACCAGTGTCCTCCGCTCCACCACAGACTCCACCCACTCCAGGCTCTGCCCCACCACCTTATCTGCCTTTCTTGTAAGGCGGTTTAGTCTTTCCATGTCTTTCCATGTGTGGGAACTTGAATTTGTCTGGTTCAGAGGTCTCCAACCTTTGGCTCCAGATCCACATGAGTCTCTGTTACCTCTCCATTGTGGATCCTCCACCAAACATAAAATAATTCATGGAGACTGTTGATCCAGACATGTCGACCGTCTGAGTCAGCAGATCTCTGATAATGTCTGCTTAACCAAAACTACCTCAAGAAAACAAATAAACAAAGCCAGAAAACTAAGACTACCAAGATCCAACCCCAAACTAAAAGAACAAAACCCAGCAATGGAAGACTGATGAGGAGAAAGAGGAGAAAAGACAAAAAACAATAAAAAAATGAAATAACATTTGTTATATGTAAGGATTTAGATTAGTTATGTTTATAAATTGATGTCTGATGATAAACTCTGTAGGTTTTTCCATCCATGTTGACCTGAAGACGTCTTGTTTGATCAACTCTACCTCCAGAATGAACAGATTTGTATGCAAAGATAAACTTTGGTAAAAAATATGATCTGTTGAGTTAAAAGCACAGATTATCTCATGCTGAACAACATCGTTACTAGCTGTCCAGAGCTGCACTGAGATGATCCTGTTTGGCACAGAGCAGCTTTTATTTTGAATTTAAGTTTAAAAAAAAGAGAAAAAGAAATAAATCATATTTCATTCTTTTCTCCATGTCCAGCACAACATTCTCCATTTGAATTGGTTGCAGGTGTGAAAACGTTACAGTGGGTGGCCATGACCAACCACAGGTGGATCTAAATGATGACAGTTTTACAGAGTCAATATTTCTTATCAATAATGTTCTTACCATTCTAGAGTCCTGTGTGAGTGATTGTTTGGTTGGACTTTTCTTCTGTTTGTTTTGTTCCAGTTCCAAAAACAAACAAACAAACAATACAAGTTGCAGTCACTACAATTTTCTGACAGAACAGTGGAACTGCAGCGGGGACTGGCTGTCCTGCATTTGTTGACAGTTGGCATCAAGAGTCCACAAACACAGTTGGAAGTAAAATATAGACTGAAACAAGAAAAACAGGAGATTGTTCCAAGAAGGAGCTGTCGGACTGTGACCGCCTAAAAACAGCTAGAAACGGTCATGCTGGTTCTGTGAAGTTCTGCGCTCTTCTTACAGAAGCAGCTGTTAGCAGGACATCAGTCCTGAACGATGAGAAGAGAACAGCTTTCAAAGCTTCACTCTGGCCCATCCGATGATGAGACTGTTCCTTCAGAGAGGGTCAGAGGAGGACTCTCTGCAGCTTCTCTTTGAATGTGGAGACAGTTTTACCAAACGGTCATCCCATCCAGTTGTCATGGTCACCATAGAAACAGTCCAACTCAGACAGAATATGAAACCAGAATCCAGGAAATCCTATTGTTTGATTTTTAAAGACTTTATTTGTATGATGGAGCAGAAAGAAGAATATATGAAGTATTTGGTCACAAACAAAAGTCCACCTCAATACTCTGTAATAGATTCAATGACAAAGGTTTCAGAGGTCAAAGGTTTCCTGCAGGTCTCCAGAACACACTTTAGCTGCTGTTTTGGTCCATTCTCCCATGCAGATCTTCTCTACAGCTGTGATGTTTTGAGGCTGATGCTGGGAAATACACTCTAACTCCCTCCATTGGACTGAGATCCAGAGACTGTCTGGAACTCTCCAGAACCCTGAAATGATTTACATTGCCTCTGCTTGGTTACTCAGACGATGTGTTTGGATCTTTGTCCTGCTGGGAGATCCAGCCATGCATCATCCTCCATGTTCTCTCTGATGGAAGGAAGTTTTTGTCCAGAATCTCATCATTCCTCCTTTCCTTAAAACATGTCTGTCGTCTTGCAGAAAATCAGCCCCAAACCATGATGCTTCTACCTCATGCTTCATTCTTCTCCCTCCTAACAGGGTGAAAGAATTCCATTTGGGTTTCGTCTGATCACATGACATCCTAACCTCCTCTGGATCATCCAGAGGATCTCTGGAGAGTTTTAGACATGAGCTGGATTTAGCAGGATGACCTTTGGAGCTCTGCGGGATTTGAATCCATGAAGACATCACGTGTTACATCAGCAATAACTGTTTCTATTATACTTTTGAGGAAACAAAAGAATTAAAATGCTACAGAGAATCAAATGCCTTTAATGGAATTTCTTCCCTTCACTTTATCACTTTTAATGCTTTTCTGTTCTGCATAAACTCTGAGATTACAAACATCTATAATCAAATCACCGGCAGCTCCGAGTCAGGACATTTCTGTGTGAACTCGTCTGTAAGTGAGCTGGTTCAACTTTAAAATTCTTTCTCTACTCAGATGTATAAACACCCCAAAAGCTTCACTAAATCACCTGTGAAACGTTATTACCACATTCTAAAACATTTGCTGTCTGGAAGAATGTCATCCGAGGAAACTTCTGCTCCACTGTGTTCTACCTGACAGCAGGAGAGAACTCTCCCTCAGTGAAGGCATGTGAAAACTCAATCCTAAAACTCTAGTTTGTCCTGCTGAAGGTCTTCCTGTCCCCAGCATGGCTCCGCCCCCTTCAGCCACAGGTGTAAATGAGTGTGTCAGCACACACACTAGAGCTGTGCCTCCCACAGAGTCCATGTGAAGGAGCTACATGAATCCTGGACATGCTAATGCCACGAGCAGCAGAACGAGGGGGGGGCAGGGCAGCGCAGGCTGGCTGGAGCGGACCGTAACCGGCCGGGTGTAGATGTACGGGTGCTCCTGCAGGGACACAGCGAGATGTTCATCATCCTGAAAACACTCCCATAAGCCCACAGCACACAAAAACACAGCAGAGCCTTCACAGAGAGGAGACGTTCTCTTTAGACCCCACAGAGAGAGCAAACTGCTGCAGGTTGGATGAACTTAGACCACACGTGTTTGATACGGGCAGTGAAACTGCATGAAGAAGAACCCATTAACCTGCAAAATCCCCCAGAAGTCATGGCAGAGAGAACACAGAGGTCAACCTACCACAGGAGGGCAGATGAGAGCGATGGGATCAGAAAAACTGCCCACCATCAGCTTTCCTCCCTCGGGCTGAAACTGGGAGCAGGAGCCACATCACCATCAGTCACCCGACATTCTACAGGCCGAGCCAGCGGCTGTGACGCGGCGCTCACCATGTTGTTCCACAGCCCCTTGGCCAGCTCCTCGTGCCCCTTGATGGTGAAGTGGAAGCAGTCGTGAGTGAAGAACGTCATGTCAATCCTCCCGTTCTGCTCAGAGGTCCAAAACAAACATCCTCAGCGCCACGCACACCAGCACCAGCCTTAAGGTCAGAGCGACCACGCCGGACGGGTAACCGGCAGTGAGGTGAGTTACCGGAAGGCGGGGAGGATCTGCAAACTTCAGGAAGGGTTGAAGAACGACCGCAAAGTCACTCCTGAAGAAGCGATGAGAGTGCAGCAGCTTCTCCAGTCTTTTCTGGGAGAAAATCAATCATTCAAGAATGATGGTGTGTCAGAACGACATCACACGGCGAGGTCTTCCAGTTCTGGAGCTCCTCTGTGGAACAGCCTCATGCTTTTAAAGGAAGGCTCAAAACCTTTTAGTTCTAATTTAGAAATGTATTTGATATTTGAATTGTCTCTTTTTATTCAATGGATATTTATTGTTTACTTTGACTGATTTCCGTCTATTATTGTCTGGTTATTTATTCTGTTCATTTATTTGTAATCTATTTTACATTTGGAGCTCCCGTGTGGATCCTCCACATCAGTTACTGACCTTCTCAGTGAACGGGGTCGCTGCGGTGGGATCCCCCGGGACGGGCTCTTAGCCTGGATCTGGGGGGTCCTGTAGTAGCATATTCTGTAAACTTGATTGGGGGGTCACTGGTTTGGACAGGTCCCTAAAACATTGTGTCCTCACTTCAGTAGAAAGCCAGATTTCTACTTTCCATCATTTCAGTTCATTTTTTTAAATCTATTTTTGTTTTTGTATTTGTTTGGGGGGGGGGGGGGGGTTGAATGGGTACTCATTTTTCCATGAGCAATGTCTTGTTCATTGTTTTTAAAATTTGAAGTGATTGTTTTAAGTGCTGTATAAATAAAGTTTGATTTGATTTGTGTTCCACCATCATTTCATTTACTGATAAACTATATTATAAAGCAGCACAGTTACAGGAGGTTCGTGTTTGTACTTTCTTCAGATGGAGCACTCCGACGTTGTTCCAGTTAAACTCTGGAATGATCCGGTTCATACTAAGCCTGAAATACAAAATAGAGGGCAGGGCGGGAACTGAACCTTGTTTTTGCTTTATAATAGAACTTTGTTCATTTAGTTTACAAAACTCTGGTCTTTTTGCTTCTTTGATTGGAAATGTATTTGTATAAAACGCTGCAGTTTTTCTGATGGTGCATCAGGTAAATTGCAGCGTTTTACACATTTTGATACCAAAACTGGGAGTGAGTTAGAATCTGGAAGAATCTGATCTGGAAGGACAGCAGACCAGGATGGAACCACTACTCTAAAATGTCTCAACATTCAGAGATGCAACACAAAGTTATATAAAGTGATAGTAATGCAAAGTAACAAGACTAAAGCTCACCTGGAACTCCAGGTTGACCTCCATTAACTCTTGCAGCTCAGGAGATCCGGCCGCTGGTTCGGTCAGGCATGAGCAGAAAGACCTGAGGTAGAGCACTCATGAGGAGTTCAAGTCAGAAGGAAATGGGAGCACAAAGCAGGACGGGTGCACGAGAAAAAACCCGCCTGCAGATCAGCACGCACAGAACCAGAGCCAGACCCGTATGAGATGCAGTTCAACGTCCCTGTGTGGTGGAGCTCACCTCTGGAGGAGGCAGCCCGGTGTGGGCCTCTGCACCTCCCTCAAAGGGTGCATAGGCAGGATCTGGACCACGTTGACAATCAGACGAGGAACCTGATGCACAGAGACCCCTCATGAGACACCCTGCTCCAAACAACCAGACTCACACGGTCCTGGAGTCTGACCTCGGCCATCAGCATTTCCAGAGAGACAGTCATGTAGTGAATGAAGTTATCCACGGAGAACAAAGTCTGAAGGAGAAGGACCAGCATGAGTGACAGCCGATGACCGGAGCCCACACGTGGTGAGGAATCTGACCTTGTCCTTGCAGTAATCACAGATGTCATTCATGCCCATCAGAATGGTGAGAAGCTTCCAGTCTTCCTCAAAGTTCAAGCCCTGGATGGAGAAAAAGCTCTCAGACGCTCTCAGCAGCATGACTGGCTCTCAGAGGACGGCGTCCTGTACCTCATGTCCTCTCAGCGTGTCGATCAAATGTCTGGTCTGTCCGGGCAGGTTACTGACAACAAAGAACACGACTGTTTAGTCAGGAACCACAGACGGCGTGGGACTCTGGCAGGAGGCGTGGTCTCACAAAGTGTTGTGTCCCGTCACCGCCAGGTTGAAGCCGGTGTCACTGACGTGAGCCTGCATGCCGTGGACAGTCTTTCCAGGAGAGGCTCCCAGGAGGTTTGGGTTGAACAGTTTGATGATATCTACATGATGAACACATTTCAAACCTGCAGGAGCTCTGAACACAAAAACACTCACCACACAGTGGACAGCTTACTTGCCAAAGTTATGACATCTTGAAAAGTTCCATAGCCTCCAATACTTGAAGGAGAACAAACAAGAAGATTATAGAGTGTTTCTGTCCATCTTTACGTCAGGGAGGAAGAAATACTTCACCTCCATGACACATGCCGAAACTCGATAGGGATTCCAAGCACAGTGGTGGCGTTGGCCCCTATGGCCGTCTGAGGAGACAGAACGCCGGTCAGTTCAGCATCACTTCTGAGGAGGTTCAGCTTTGTGGAAGCAGGGAAGTCAAACATTTTAAACTGGGAAGGCAGAAGAGCAGCAAACACCTACAGTCAGAGAATCCCCCAAAGCAGCGATGACTCTCAGGTCTGCCGCCTTCACAAACTCAACTAGAACCAACAGACAGACAGAAGAAGGTCCGGTCAAAACCCACGTCCTGGATTTGAAACGCTTTTGGCTGACGGGGTGCATCCAGAGACCTGAGGAGGGGACAGACGGGGAGGGCTTCATGTCTGGACACTGGAAGACGGGATGCTTGAAGCTGACGGGACGAGTCTTTTCGGGAAACTCCTGAACAGGTAAGAAGAGAAGTCCAACTGCAGCTCAACCAGTTCAACCCCTCTCTCCCTAAAACATTAGTCAAACATCCATTTAAGCTCCTCCCACACTTCCTATCCACCCACCTGCACTAACTGCACATGCTTTTATTCTAATCTGTACCTTTACACGTTCCATGAGTTTATTTTATTCAGTAGTGATGTTTTCTGCTAAAATATTAATGTAAGTTTTTCTTTAAAACAGAAATAGTATCTAATCTTAAAAGCAGAGATGATGACATCTGAAATGATCCTGAAGTGCAGAAGTTCTGGTTGAATCTGAAGTCTGAGCTGCTGATGGTCTCTGGTTACTTTGGTCAGTCTGGCTTTTCAACCAAGTGACCAGATCCTTAAAGCTGCTCTTGGCTGTTGAAGCCGAGCCTCAGACGGAGCTGTACCTTACTGAGGGCCTCCTCACTGTAGTGTCGGATGCCCTCCTCATACTCCAGCCACCAGTCGCTGCCTTTAACAGAAGCGGAGCTCATCAAGGCTCACAAACGTGGAAAAGCAGCAGAAATGTTCAGGTGGGCCGGGGGGGACAAAGCCCCGCGGCCCCCCCAGTGTCCTCTGCCTCCCGCTTGTTCCAGCACTTACCTTTGACAGAGCAGGACCCCAGCACACACGTTGTCACGGCGATGCAAAGCCACTCCATAGTGGTGTGTAAGCAGCAGTCAATGGGTCAGCACAGACAGCACAATGTGAACATTTACAGCTCGGACATGCCCCCCCCCCGTTTAAGAATGAGGGACAACTGCAGGTCCAATCAGAGCCTCTGCTCTGCTTCAATGTTTCAGAAATGTTCAATCTCAGACCCCCCCCCCCACCCCCACACAGCCTGATGCTTCAAAGCGTCACAAACAGCTGAACTGCAGGATCGTTTCATTCACTCGTTTATTAGAAACCCGTAACTGTGATGGTAAAAATGCAACCAGAGCGGCGGCGCAGCACAGTCCAGTGCTCCGCGTTCACACATCCAGCACCTCTACAGCAACAAACTAAAAACACATGGAACGAGGAGGACACACTCTCCCAGCAGCTCTGGATCAGCTGAAGCGTCGCTCTGGTCGTCTCCTCGGTCTGACACGTGTCCGTCAGAGTCCTCATTCACATTTCAGCAGGATCAGACTCCACTGTGGGCGGGGGCGGGGCTTCAGCAGATCCCAGCTCTGAAAGCAACTGAACAAGGGGAACCAAAAACAGGGAAGAAGCTTGAACTAAAAGTCTGAAATGATGAGGAGACGTGCTGAGCGTCCAGCCCATCATGCTCTGCATCTGCCACGGCCGTTTCCATGGTGACGAGGTTGTCGCAGCCCCCTCTGCACAGCTTGCAGGCAGTCTGGTGTCTTTAGAACAGTCTGATCCTGCAGGGGGGGCAGAGCAGTTTTTGGGTGAGGAGCAGCTCTCCGGCTCTCAGTGCTGCTCCTCGTCCTCCTGAACCGGGCCTTGGGCCGGCATCTCCTCCTGAGCCGCATCCGCAGGCTGCGCTGGCTGTTGGTCCTGCACTGCTGCAGGGGCAGCTGGGGGGGCCGGGGGCCGGGGCAGCAGAAGGATCTGGTGCTGCCGCTGGCGGTAGGCGATGACTGTACCCAGCAGTAGTGCAATGACCGTCATCAGGTAGAGATCCCACTCTGGGCCTAGAAGCTGGTCCAGGTCCACCTGAGTGATGACCTCCTTCACCTTTAGGGGGGAGGAGGGAAACAAAGGATGACTGATGAGGGTTACATTGCTACTTGATCACGTGCAGAGAGACGGTCTCACGTTGAGGTCCTGCAGGTACTGAAGGGTGTACACAAGGCCCAGTTTACACAGAGCCAGGAAGACCGGGACCTGAGCCTCAGGACTGGCTTCAGCGGCCATGTCGTAGAAACGCTTGGCTAAGTGGATGTCCTGCAGGAGCAAACACAGCCCGATTGAGACCACAAACAGAGTCTGCCTGCAGCTTCCCTCCCACAGAGCGGCCCGGACCCACCCGTTTGATCCCCAGGCCCTTCTCATGCATGTAGCCCAGGTTAAACATGGCCTGGGCGCCGTTCTGCTGCTCTGAGGCCAGTCTGTAGTGAATGACTGCCGTCTCATAGTCCACATCCGTCCCGAAGCCGTAGAAGTGGTAGTCCCCCAGCTTGATCCTCGCCACAGTGTACCCTGGGAAGAGGAAGAAGGTAAGGCTGGGAACAGGAAGCTGCAGGTCTGAGCGGCCTGCATCGGTGTTTCCAGAAGAGAAGACAATCAGATCACACGAGGAGCATAAGAGCATCTGCCCCTCCCCTTCAGTTTTCAGCTGCAGTAAATGGTGTTTTGGGACTATCAGCATCAGAACATGAATCTTAAAATGAGGTTTCTGAGTGTGTCTGTGAATCAGATGTAAATATGCAGTTTAAAAAAGCTCTTTGCGATGCAGAAACTCTGCTCCATTCTGATGCATCCAGTTGCAGACAAATGGATCCATGAACGTCTTTGTTTTCCTGCTCTGAGCTGGAATAGAACCTGTTGATCACCGCTTTTGTTGTTGGGGGTGTGAGGGGCTGTAAGGTAGCAGGAGAGACAGAACAAAGGGATGATGGGAAATGGGGGCAGGCTTACTCAGCGCCAACAGCCCCCCCCCACAACTCAGATAAATTTAAAATGAGCTCCTGCTGCTCTGCAGAAACTAGGTCCTAGATAATGACAGGTTTTGATGATTTGGGCAAAAATCATCATCCTCATCATCATCATCGTCATCATCGTCATCGTCATCATCCTGATCATCAACACAGTCTGCTTCAGCTGAATCAAAGAAGCGTGTGGTGTGCAGGGCAGGCTCAGTTCTCTTTCAGCAGAAACTAGGAACCAGCTGAGAAGAGGCTCACCTTGTGCAGCAGCTCTGGTCCAGTGGAGCAAAGCTCGAGGGTACGTCTCATTCTCACTGAACATCTTAGCTCCTTCTGTTGCAATCAAGGAAGAAAATGACTGAACAAGTGCTCGAAGTGTCTGTCAGAGACCCAAAGGTTTCTCACTTTGCTCCAGAATGAAGGCCACGTTGCTCTGCGCCACCTCGTAACCCTGCTCAGCCAGCAGCAGGTACTGCACCAGCGCAGACTCCGCATCCCCGTCCCTGAAGCTGCTGTAGGCCGTCATCAGGCGCTCCGACCAGCGGCCGCGCTCACACACGTTCTTAAAAAGCTGCCAGACACAAGACACTGCTTAGAGAACACGCCTGCTCCGTCAGCAGAGGGTTCGGGACGGCCCTCTTACCTCCACTGCAGTGTGGCACGAGCGCATCACCCCAGTCCCAGTGGCATGCATCTGTGCCAGGTTAAAGAAAGCCAGGATGTGACCGGCCTGAGAGGCCAGGTTGAAGAACTTCAGGGCCTGCTTGTAATCCCGCTTCACGCCGATACCATCTGTGAGAGCAGAGCAGAAAGGACTACATGAAGCAGAAATCATGCATGATGCAGCATCAAACCCATTTAAAACTAAAGAACTGCAATCCTAACAGGAAGGATCTGAACAGGAACGTCTAACAAACCCACAGAGCTGAAATGAAGTTCACACATTCAGGTTAGATGTAAAAAAAAAAAAAAGGAGAAACCCATAAACCAAGACGAGTGCTTTCTAAATCCGAGTGATGCAGTCTGGTGGTTCGTCTGCCAGTCAGCTCCTACATTTCAGGGAGGAGCAGAGGTCAGAGCACTTGACTCACTGTAGTACATGGTGCCCAGCTGCAGCTGCCCGTCCACCCAGCCCTGCTCCGCCGCCTTCTGGAAGTATTTCAGAGCCAGCTCATAGTTCTGAAGCCAGAGAAACTCCAATGATCATTTGATCCAAGAGCTGTGAGAAACTGAGAAACAATGAAGCCTCTTACCACCGGGACTCCTCTTCCATACAGGTAGGCCATGCCCAGACCGCTCTGTCCCACCGGGTTACCCTGCAGACAACAGCTCTGTCCGTCAGACAATTCAAGACGAGAAGGAAGAGAAATCACACCGTCTGCATTTACCAAATCAGACGCCTTCTTGAAGTACTGCAGGGCCGTCTCGTTGTTCTGAGGGAGGAAGGTGCTGCCCTCTGAATACATCTGCACAAAACAAACTGCAGTTATGAAGGAGCTCCATGACAGACGTTCACCCCACCATTAGCAGCAGGCAAAGCCAGGAGAGACTAGTTTCACTCTGGCTTTGAACTAAGCATGAAAGTCGCAGTAATCTTCTGCTGTTTTAGCGCTTTTATGAGATAAGATGGTCACATGTAAGAGCAGTGTTTGCTAAAGCTCTTCCTCTGACCCACCTTGCCCAGGAAAGCCATAGCATGCGTGTTTCCTGCATTGGCAGCCTGGGTGAAGTAGTCAAACGCCCTCTGGTGGACAGACAAAGAAAAACACTCAGTAGAAAACTCCAAAAAGGACAGCAGAGACCGGACAGGAACTCTACCTGGTGATTCTGCTCCACCCCACGGCCTCCATGCAGGTGAAGCTGACCCAGACCCACCTGGAAAAGAGAAGCTGGAGCTCAAAGCTAACAGCCCAAACTACACCCTCAGACTCTTTTTTTGTCCTTTTCCTGCGCCTCATTTACATGTTCTAGTTTGTTTTCCTATCATCAAGATAAAGATGAAGACTCCTCTCATGATCTCTCAGAAGAACCCAGCGCTGCACTGACAAACAGCCCAACATTCACCTGGGCCTGCACGTCTCCTTTCTCTGCCAGAAACTGATAGTACTGGATGAGATCCTCCTCCAGCATCCCACTGGTCGAGCCCGGGTTCTCCACCTCATCCAGCAATCGGATCCTCTGCACTGCTGACCCCCCCGTCAGCGACACATCGTTGGCCACTGCAGGGCACAGAGGGAACCGTCTCTTTTAGGCTGCTGGGTTTCGTGAACACGAGACTCTGACGTCGCACTGAACGCTACCTTGGTTTGCCACCAGCCTGTAATGCGTTAGAGCCGACTCGCAGCTTTGGGGAACGCCCACGCCGGCCCAGTACCGGTACCCCTGATGAGAAACACCAACAAACCAATGTCCCAAACCTTCAGAGGGAAGAGGCACTCTGGAGAACACAGATCCTCACCAGAATCATATGGGCCAACAAGTTCCCCCCCAGTGCGCCAAAGGTGTAGTAAACCAGAGCCTGAAAAACAAGCATGAGGTTAGTCTCCGCCCACCTGTGCAGCGCCACTCAAGGAACAACAATTCTACAGCAGGTTGTAAAGCTTCTAATGACCTTAGCTTGACTGGAGTTGACCCCGAGTCCTGCTGCGTACAGAAACCCAAGAGCCTGAAAAAGCAAAGCAGAATGAGGGAGAGTTCTCACCACACGCCATCAACAGCCTTCAAGACCAAACAATGAGAGACCAACCATCTGAGCTTTAGGAGAGCCGTCGATGGCGAGCTTCTCAAACAGCTCTCTGGCTTTGGTGACATTTTGGTTGATGTAGTCTCCAAACAGCATGGCATACGCAATCTTCTCCGTGGCCTTCTGGTGACCTTTCTCTGTGATCTTCAGCAGCTTCTCATAAAGTCTGAGTGAGGAGGGAGAGAAGACCTGAACATGAAGCAACAGAAGACCCTTCAAAATCTGTCATTTGCTGTTCAAAGAGAAGAGCAGTTTCCTTGATGTTCATTGTGAAGCTGCTAAATATTCTTCCTGACAGGAGAGTGCAGCGTGAAGCAGACAGCAGAACTCACTCCCTCTTCTGAGCCTTCCTGCTGGTTCCGTTCAGCATGCGCAGGACGGTCTGGTACTGCTCCTCTGCCTCCTCAGCCTGCAGCCTCTGCTGGACCTGCTCCTCAGCTGAGGACGGAGAGCACAAAGACCACGTTTCAAAGCACTGACGGCTGGGGGAGGGGGTCCAAACGGAGTTTAGGCTCACATTCAAACATAAAGAAACTGAAAACATACTTTCACAGAAACCCCACTTCTTATCGTTGTCATAGTCATAGGTCGTGGCGCACCACAGGCGCCCGTCCCGCCGTCCGTCAGTGGTGCAGTCAGAGTACTCCCTCCCCTGGAAGAAGAAGGGGAAGATGCAGGGCTCGCCGTGGGCGGTCCCCCCGTTCACCACGGGAACTGGAAGGAGAGAAGAATAGAAGCAGAAGCTCACAAACTGAACTTTGACAGAAATGTCAGAACTCAAACCAAAGAAAAACAGTTCTTAGGCACATCTCTGCTCGATTTTATCACGGAGTGTTAGGGCCTTCAGAAAAGAAAAAAATAACAATATGAGAATAAAGTCGTAAAATTACAAGAAAAAAAAAGTCACAAGTTACATGAGTAAAGTAGTAGAATTGAGAGAAAAAAGTTTTACAATTTTGAACAAATATTAAACCATTTGCAAGAATTAGATCATGAGTTAATGCTTTAAAAAGAGGAAATATTCTTTTTGGTTTTTGAAAACAAAAACTTTGCTTTTAGCTTTTAAAAGGCATCAACAAGACAACTGAACATGAATTATGTAGCAGAAAATCATTGGAAATCCTCGATAAACATCTAATTTTTTTAAACATAAAACTTTATTTACATTCAATAAAACATGTATTTTTTTGAAAAGCGGAGCTTTTTCTCTACAACTCTTTTCTCATCCGAGTTTTCACATTTTATCTGTTGAAGGCGTCTTTTTTTGTTCAAGACTCGCTCTAATGAAAATGGTCTTTTTCCTTTTGTTCATGTTGTTGTGACATTTCTCTCTGCTCTGATATTGCTTTTAGATCTAAAAAATTACAATTAAAATGGTGTTCCTGGAGTATTTTTTTATTTCAAATTGAGCCACATGTTCCCTGCTCTGCTCCATTCTGATGCATCCACCTGAAGACAAATAGATCCATGAACGTCTTTGTTTTTCTCGTCTGAGCTGGAATCTGGATCAGAACTGTACAGCTGGATAGAAACGATATTGATCACCAATTTTGTTGCACCGCTGATGTTAGCTTGAGGTGCACTTTTGCTGTGAATGAAGGCATGATGGGAAAAGAAAACTGGACCCACAAGAACGAGGTGAATTTCTGATGAACTGCTGCCGCTCTGACTGTCTTAGAAATGGACACAGGTTTTGGAATCTTGCTAAAAACAGGAAAATCCTCATTAAAAGAAGACTGACAACACTTTGATACAGATCAAAAGATGATCAGGGGAATAGTCATTTTGTAACTTTTCTTCATACTACTGAAACTTTATTCTTATATATTTACTCTATTTTGTTGAGAATTTCCCAACAGGAGCAGCAAAGCACAAATGTTTCCTGAGAAAAATGATGCAACCGACTGCAAGAGACCCAGGTGCAAAGAGCTGCTGAATTCTCAGAGGGGAGGGGCGTCAGAAACCACAGAAGTCTCAGAAAGAAACTCATGTTGAACAGATGGCTCCTTCCTGAAGCTACTCGCAAAACGTTTGAGGTCATAATATATTCAAGAAGGCAGAAACTGCAGCTTTCCTGCCGTCTCACAGACATGCATGTGGAGCTTGACCCTGTAAGGCGACCTTTGACATGACCCCACAGCGTCAGACCTTCAGACAAGGTTTCAAACACCTTCCTGCAGTCACTCCCACCCATGAAATCAGTCATTAGCGAGGGATCACATCCTTTTACAAGTCTGACTCATTCTTTTCAAATGAGTCTATATGTAAAGTGTCTATCAGGATGAAACATGCTGCTTGACAAAGCTTGTTATGTCCAAACTATCAGCTCTCTGCTCCGCTCCGTCTTTGTTTGGATCTGAGCTGTACGGCTGATAGCTCTGACATTGCTGCCATTATTGTTGAAACGGTAAAGTTAGCTTGGAGGTGTGAGGAGCTGTAAGCTAGCAGGAGAGAGTGTAAGCAGGATGGTGATGGTTGTGGGGGCGGGCTTACACCAACGGTCCCGCCTCCAGCTCACAGATGAATTACTAATGAACTCCTGCAGCAGCTGCAGCTCTTTATGTCCTAGAGAACAACGGGGTTTTGGATTTGGGCGTCATCATGATTAAAAGACCACTGAGAAGGATTTTACAACAGATTAAAAGATGATCAAATGGGTGTAAAACAAAAGTAGAGTCTCACTTTCTTTGACTCTTTCTTGAACAGGAGCAGGGGGGTCAGGGAGGCTCTCCTCCTCCACTCCCTCCACAGATGACTGCTTGTTCTCTTCAGAGTGAGAAGGGGAGGAGCCTGCCGTGGCGAGGACGTCCTCCTCCTCGGAGTCTGGATCATGGTAGGACTGTATTAAAACACAGGTTAGTGATTGATTGATTCATCAAACTCATTCCATAAATGATTAAATGCGTTGATTAAAAAAAACAAAGAAAAAATGTACTTAACTAAAGTCAAGTAGAGTGACTGATTGCTTGAAAAGCAGTGGCGACGTGAGCTTCTACACTCCCACTTCTACTTAGTTACTTCATTTTACAGTTTTGCAGAGTTTTCATAATCTGGTTCTGATTGGCTCTAGAGCAGATTTCTTTCCAAGTAACAACGTTGAGTCCTTATTGGTTGATCTTAGAAAACATTCTTTCATGATTTCAGTAAACAGTGACATGAATTGTGTATCAGATATGTAATACTTCTTGAATATCATCAGCAAACATTTTCAAATGAATCCAGAAATCCTCATTTCTCATTTCAGATCTAATTTTCAGGTAACAATCATTATTGCATATTACACAGTGTAAAAGTCGTTGGTTGAGCTTTGATTATTTGACCACACTCAAGTCAACATGTTCACCTATTTGGAATTATTCAGACACCATTTGATCTTTAACTCATCTTATATTCATATTGTGACACTTCTTTCCTCATACATTTTCTTGAATGTATGGATGTTTGAGCTCAGTGCTAAAGGACAGAGTGACCACAGTAACAACAGTGAACAGTGTTTCTACTGATGTGAAAACATCAGTAGAAACGTGTGTCGACCCTCACACATCTCAACACCCAGAACCTGAAGCTACTGCAACCAAACACCCGGGGGTCAAAGGTCAGCAGAGCTTTCTGTGTGGTGAACTAACTGGACTGCAGTGAATGTGTAAACACGACAAACACATGTAAGAAGTGGAAGAGCTCAGAACCTTCAGCTCCTCTTCCTCCTTCTGGTGCTGCTCTTCATCTGCAAGGGAAGAGGAGGAGATTGAAAAGCTCCGACAGAGGGCTGCACGAGTCCGCTCCGAGGCTCGGTACCCACCGGCACACACCAGCTGGACCGAGACGATGAGGAGTAGGGTGAGAGCCCGGAGCCTCCGGGTGGTCACGGCTCTCCACGGCCCCATGGTCAGCTAGCTGCTGCTGTTCCCGCCACACATGCAGCAGAGGACGGCGGCCCGCTCCCGCAGCTCCGGGGCTCTCTCTGATCATTCAAAAGCTCCGAGCTCCTAACAGAAATCCCCGTGCTAAGCTAGCATGGTGACCCCTCCGACATGACGCAAAGCTCAGCGAAATGCGTTTCCAAACCCGCTAAAACAACCGCTAACATCCGCCAGAGTCCCGGAAACCACGTCCCGAACAGCCGTGACGGCGCCAAACCCGCGAATCCTGCGAGCAACAGCTGAGAGTCCAGACTGTTGTTATCCTGACAGGACTCCAGCTAGCTGGCCATGTTAACCCTCACAAGGAAGCGACGCTTCCTGACCAGTGCACCAATCAGAGCGCGTCAGCCCCGACAAGCAACCAATCTGCATGCAGTAAAAATCTCCCAGCCAATCGCATACAAACACAGTGTTCTTTCCAGTGAACGTGTTTGTCCACGACAGAGCATGACGTCAGACGGAAGAAGGCTCTCTTTAATCCTAACGTCATTAATTCAAATACAGAAAAAGTATATATTACTGGCTTAAACATAAAAATAAAAAGACACAAAAAGGACAAGAACCTTCAGCCGCTACTGATCAAGTTGATAAAATTCCATCCAGAAATATCGAACCTATTTTCCATTTGGCCAATCACGTGCGAGGACAGACGTGGGTTCTACCATTATGCCATATGAATGGGGGCAGACGCCTCTAAGACAGCGACTATAGTGGTACAGTCCAGTTCCACAGATGATGGGGCTGGGCGATGCCGATCGATACCGATCAGTATCGCCGATATCAATAACAATATCGATATGCAGCATAAATGTGGTGGATGTGAACCTCAAAATCTCAATTGTTTTTTATCGCTGTGAATGTTTTTTTGTAAGTTTCCCTTTTTAAAAATTACTTGATACACACAAAAACAGAATTAGGACAATATTTTCAATTCAAAGGAGAATAGTTTATTCAAACTAGATTTGCAATTCCCTCAAGAAATTGCGTCTGATTGCTGAAACACCGATCTGAAATATCCTCTAGCTGCAAGCGTTAAAGATTTTCCATACGACGTCCACAACAAGTTTCGTCCGCGTGGGTCAAGCACTTTTTGAGATATCAGAGAAAACGACAGGAATTGGCAGTAGCGCCACCTACAGGAGCACCGTTGTGAAAGTCGTCGCACTTGCTCATCTTACATTGTGGAAGTAGTCTTGAAAATTTTGCGAAGTTATGTGAAACTGTCAAGGAGCTGCAGCGTTGCAAACATTACAATCTCCGCCTGTCTAATTTGCACGACGTGTTTAGCAAAAGCCGTACCGAACTACGCAAAACGGATATTACCATTGGATTTGTGGTAGTCCAAAAAGGGTATGTGTAGAAAACTGCAAAGATTTGTCAAAGTATGTGACACAGGGAGTCAAAAAAGTGTTTTGCGAAAAAGTCTTACACAATAGAGATCCCTGTACTCCCGTAAGTGCAGCCAGGATTCGAACCAGTGACTTTCTACTGCTAGGCCTGAACGCTAACCACTGCGCCACAGGACCTACAAGGCCAGATAGGTTTTTATGTCTTTAAAATCCAGTAGGTCCAGTAGGTCAGCTTTATCATCTTTACTTTAATATGTCTTCTGGAAATTGGCTCACAGGCAAAGTGCAATTAAATATAAAGTGTAAAAATGTTTATAGAACAATGCAGCAGATGTTTTGTGAGCTGCTGCTAGCTTAAAAATCCTAGAAAGAGAAGAAATAAAATCAATCAGCAGAACACTTTTGGTAAGAACAGCCTTCAAATTGATGTTGCTATTTGTGGTTTGATGCTCCAAGGTTAAAGTTACAACCGCAGTGACTAAAATCTAGTTTTTGTCTGGAGGAAAAAAAAAAAATCATAACAAATTTTTGTTACTAAGGAAGTTATTACGCATTTTTACTGTACTATTGTTGGTGCATCTTATTCCCTAGCTGGGATTTGAACTGGGGACTTCTCACTGCAAAGCCAGAGCACTAACCACTGCTCCACAGGACTTACAGGGCTAGAAAGGTTTTTATGTCTTTAAAATCCTCTCCGACTAAAGTTCTGGTCCAGTAGGTTTTTAAAAGAACATTACCACTCCCTCCAATGAAAGAGTCCTGAAGATCATCTTCAGCTATCAGCTTTATCATCTTTACTTTAAAATGTCTTCTGGAAATTGGCTCATGTACAAACATGTACAACTCTGTTTAAAATTAAAATTTTAATATTATGCCTTCCTATTGACCTGAAACTTTACTGTATGTCATCACAGTTTCGCTTTAAAAATCTGAATCACCTGTGTGAAGTCAGTCACTTTACATGAAGATATTGTGGTGTAACTGTAGCATCTCTGAATCCCGCCCTTATATATCGTGACTTTAATAAACTGCTTGAGTCCAGTTTCTATCCATCAACAGAATACACATTTTTAATGATCATGCACCAAATAAATAAAGTAGAATAAGTAAGAAGTGCATACAGGGAAGTCAAAAATACACTAAAATCATTTCAGTGAAATTATAACAATCAAAATGAAATCACATTCTTTAACCTTTAACCTTGAAGAAAGGCTCAAGGTGCTCACTTCTTTAAAACGACCCACATTAAGAAGTCTTTAGGGCAAAAAGTGCCTCAGGGTCAAAGGTGATTCCATTCATGAGAATGATCTGCTCAGCATCTGGCTGGAAATCCAAGAATTCTATCTGCAACCTGCATGACAACACCGCTGGACACCAGGTTCAAGGCAGTTGTCTTCTTCACTCCAAGTAACTATAGCTGTCAAGACGTTGGAGTGCACTGCTGAGAGGAGGAGCCATGAGCCTGATCTAGCTGAAGAACATGGATCCAAACCCAGTGGTACCTTTTTCTAAGGCAGGGTAACTGAACAGAAATCACCTTGGAGGAAATATATCACAAAAAAATTGTTTCTCAAGAAATGTCTCTTATCTCATATGATTAAAAACTAAAGTAAAAAAAAATGAATATAGAAATATTTGCTATATATCACATACCATTTAGAATTTACACAAACAAGATTTGAATCAAACTTTCTGCTTTTCTCATAAACAACTCAACCAACAAATTGAGCAAATCAAATCCCACAAGGATGAGGTCAGACTTTCAGAGTCATTTCAGGGGCTGATGTGTGTCGAATAGAAACTTGTGCATCCTGTTTTTATTTTGTTCTCCTGCAATACCCTCAGATTTACTGCAGAGGTCACTACTGAGCAGGCAGCACTGTTTCAATACAGTTTGGTTAATGTGTCATTCCTTCAGGGGTCTTCTTTCTATCCCTGGTCAACAGGTGGGGCTAGAGCAACAGCAGCCGACTCACTGATGAGGAACGCAGGAACAAGCCCCCCCCCAGAGGAAACAGTGGCTGACCGCTCTGGCACAGCACTCTCCTGACACACGACTTCCTCCCCAAATACCCTGAGTCAGCAGGTGTGCTCTCCAGTCCCAGCTCAGTCTCTCCTCGTGACAGCAGGAACTAAAAGCTGTGGTTCCTCCAGCGCTGTGAGCAGGGCAGCTCCACGGGGCAGGAGGAGAGGACCAGCTGTCCTCCCCGTAGCTGTTTGAACTTTCCCTGTTGTTTTCCAGCAGGAGCTGGGACGTGGTTGTCTCAGAGTGGAGCTCCTGCATGAGGTTAAGAGGCCTCCTCTTGTCTAAGAGTGGTGTCTGGTGTCTGCAGTGAGGTTAGTACAGTATTGGCACACCAGCTGCAGGGCTGGGGGAGCAGCTGTTAGATACGGAACATTCAGATGATAAATTGTCTTTGGGTGAGACACTGAGCCCTGAACCCACCACATCTTAATAGAAGAATTGAAAAACTTTATTGTCCTTGTACATGATACAACAATTTGAGTGCAGTCCTCTTCTGGTGGTAAAATAAATAACTACAATAAAATACCAACAGATAAATTCAAACACGCATCCAAACAACCATACAAAGAAGATAAAACATTACACTAAAAAAGCACTCAGTTCCTAGCAGCATTTAAAAATGTAATCGTTCTGGGATAAAAACTGTAAACAGAGAATGTCGGGGTGGGATGTGTAGGGGTGGGATGAATCCAGCTAAATGTCTTCAGCTTTCCTGAGGCAGCTGGAGCTGTACGGTTCTTCCAGAGATGGGAGAGGGGGACAGGTGATCCTCTGGGCTGTGGAGACGACCTTCTGGAGTGCTTTTCTGTCTGCTGCTGTGCAGCTGGAGAACCAGGCACAAACACAATATCTCAGAATGTTTTCAATGGAGCAGTGGTAGAAGGACACCAGCAGTTCCTCGCCCAGGTTCTTCTTCAACAGTCAGAGAAAGTCCATTCTCTGCTGGGCCTTTTTCACCAGAGAAGGTGTTAGTGCTCCAGGTCAAGTCCTGCTGGACAGTGAAGTCCAGGAACTTGAATGCAGCCCCCCTCCCCACCATGTCCCCGCCCATGTACAGGGGCTGGATGTCCGTTTTCTTCCTCCTATATCCACCACCAGTTCCTTGGTCTTATTGATGTTTAGGAGCAGGTTGTTGTCCCCGCACCAGATGCAGAGTCGCTCCACCTCGTCCCGATAGGCGGACAGTGGTATCTTTACCATGGTGTGGGTGGAGGTGCAGTCATGGGTGTGAGAGTGTAGAGCAGGGGGCAGAGCACACACTCCCATGGGACCCTGTTGACGGCTGTAGACATGTGGGCCCCTACTCTCACCCTTTGAGAGCGGCCTGTCAGGAAGTCCAGGATCCAGAGACAGATTGAATCTGAGAGTCCAAGGGCCTCCAGTTTGGATACCAGTCTGTGGGAGGATGGTGTTAAAAGCGGAGCTGAAATCCACAGAGAGCTCCCTGACTGCCCCAGGTGTGACAGAGCTGTGTGGAGAGTGGTGGTGATGGCGTCCTCCATGGATCTGTCTGCCCTGTATGCAAACTGGTGACTGTCCAATGTTGGTGGGAGCGGGAGACCATGTGACTGCGTACCAGTTTTTCAAAGCACTTCATGATGACTGAAGTGCGTGCAACTGGTCAATTGTCATTTATGCTGCTGATCGTGGATTTATTGGGTAGAGGAATAATGACAATAATAACCCCTAAAGAACATCAACATCTTATTCCAACACGACATCCAGCCCTCACTGCATAAGATCCTCTGTCCCCGACCAGGTCAGGGGATCATTTGGATCTCCTGCTGTGCCTAAACCCAGATACATGGGTGGGTCTGGGGGGATCTGGAGGGTTGGTGCCCCTGTGGGGCAGATTCCAGTCCTATAGATTCCTACAAACAATAAAAGCTCAGAGAGAGTGACTACTGCAAAGAAAACACAATAAAACACATGGTTTTAAGAAATACATTTATTAAAAGAACGTTAGTGAAATACAGTGCTCATTTCTGCTTATTTGCATTCTAAATTATAAATTTGAGTGAATTGAAATACAAAAAGCAGAAGAATCAGTGTTGATCCACAAATTAACCTGAATTATGAATTAATATGAAAACGTATGGAGTTCTTCTGATGTGGTTTTTTAGTAATAACAGTTAAAGCAGAAACTAAGTAATGTGTCACTAAGATAAGAATCCAAAGTCACATTTTCGAAAATTGAAACATGCTAAACTGCAAACAAAATGTGAAGTTTTGAAAATATAACTTTCTAAAATGTAAAAGGAAATATTCAAATCTCTTTCTTCGGTAGAATTTTCTAAGTTTGAACTTCTTCACTTCAAAGTCTGACTTTTGTTCTCATTTTAGTGGCACAAAGATGAGTTGATACTCTCGTACCTGCAGATGCAGCTGCTCTCCGACTGCATGCTCATTCACAGGCAGAGAGGCTCATTTTAGAGGCAGAAATGGGCAGATTTACATTCAACAGCATTCATTTCATCCAGAACAGGTGCAGCTACCATGAGCACATCAGTGCACTGCCTCCTTTACAGACTTCAGTGATTCTTTTAACACACTCAAACAATGTTCCCATGTTGGGTTTAGAAAGCACCTTCAAAGGTACATGTCGTCACTGTGTGTTGGAGAAGACGGCATGTGTTCATGATTTGTAAAATAACACTAAAACAGTGGATACATCCAGAGACAGATTCACCTGTTCACATATCAAAAAGTCTTTGGACAGGACGTTTTCTCTTACCTGGGACCCCCTTGAATTAGGACTAGTGGTTTTGACCTCTAAACTTCCATTAAGGCGCATTAGGCAGCTTGTTTCAGGTTACATGAATGGAGTTTGCATTTCAAGATTGTTTTAGCAGCTTTGATATCCCTGAAGCATGTGGCGGCGTTCTACACCTGACCCACAAACATTCCCTTAGTTCCAGTAAGGTAAACTGCAGTTCAGTACGTGTTAGAATTAGACGGCTGTGTCCGTGACGGTCTGTCGTCAGATCTTATTTCCATGTGGGATTTGGAGCCACACAGCATCCACGGTGGTGTTTATGTTATTGTTTAGAGTTGACCACCTCTAGTGTGTTGCTTATCTCTGTACGAGCTTGATGACCCACTCTGCTGTGGGGTTTAGATGGTAGAGGTCCTTCATGAATGTTTCTCCATCCAGACATCTCTCCTCTGAAACGTAGGAAGAGACGGCGTGACTATCGGAGATCCTTCCTCCGACCAGCAGGGATGAGAACTTCACATTATTATTGAGTGATTTTCAGGGGATACTCACTGATGTTTCCACCAATCTCAAAGAGACACAAATCTTCTTTTTTCACTGTCACCAACCTGAGAGACAAGCACAGAAAGACACATTTGGAAAGACAGTAAAAAATGAGACAGTTGACAAAACTCTAAGCACAGCAGGTGTGCAGTGGAGGAGCTGCTTCACCTGTCCTGGCTGAGAAAGCGTGTCAGCACGTCGACAGCCTGCAGCTCCTCCGTCAGCTGGACTGCCATGGAGACTTTACTGAATTGCGGAGCCTGAACCCGAATAAATCCATGTGAGCTCTCCTGCACATGAAGACAGAGGGATTTGGTGGATGGATTTCCAGTAAAACTTCCCACCAGCTTCACTGCAGAAGAACAAGAGCGTCCTGCTCCCAACAGTTCTTCAGAGAAGCAGGAGATTCAGAGAGTTCATAACATCTGCAGACTGAGGACAATAGTTCATCCACTGATCCTGCATCATGGTAACCAAGGTAACTATGCTTCAACTGCTCTAAGACTTGCAGCAGTATCACAGTCAAAATGGACTTATTTAGTGGATAAAAGGGATCACATTTCATCTGTTTGTTAAGTTTAATGTCCAGTTGGGAATAAAAGCAAAAATCAATATAAGATAAACCACTGCCACCTTTCTGTTGAAGTGTCCTTGAGCTAGACACTCAACCCCACGTTGTTCCTGGTGGTCCTAGTTTCCTTGCATGGCAAACAGGACTTATAACTGAGAAGTGCTGTGGGCCTTCAGGAAGGTAGAAAATCATCACTGATATTGGTCATGACATGTGTGGCGTTTGGGAGTGTGGCAGTTGAGTCATACTATCTGGATGTAAAGTTGACATTTTTCACACATTTCCCCACTGATCAGGATAACTAAGAACCTTCACCACCTTTATGTAGGTTCTCGACTCTTCCAGCTTTGCTTCGAGAGCCTTCAGTTTGCTTTAGGAACAGCAACATTGAAGAAAAGGACACACCTGCAGGTAGGAGGGTTTCACTGAATACCTGACAGGTGGAGGGCACATCTTTAGACCTGTTGGACCTGTGCTTGATTCTAAGCCTCAGAGACGCTGGTGATGACAGCCATGATGTTGTCCTGTAGTGGAAGCACTTCCATGCTTGTGTAACAAACACTGTGACTTTTAGATAAGAGACTTTGTTACTTTCTTGAATGATAGGTTTTGGATTTTATGCCATCAACAAAGTTTAAAGACTTGATGTAAAAAGCATGTAGTGCTTTACTACCTTCATCAAGGCCTTCACAGTCCCATTCATCCGTGCACACACACATTCACACACTGATGGCTGCTCTCCACATTATAACGTGGTTTGCTCAAGGACACATCAACACATGGGCGAGAAAGGCAGGAACCAAACTTGTAATCCTCAGATCAAAGGTCGACCGCTCTACCTCTGCACTATTTTGACTTTAAATATCCATTATAACTCAGCAGGAGCTTCATTGCTGTAATTTTAGGGGAAGCCTGTCACCAAAGGTTACCCTGCTGGTTTGGGTGTTGCCTAAGATGCAGAGCTTCACGCTGAGTGTTGAGAGACTGGAAAAGATCACACTATTCAAGCCAGCTCCCATTCCAGGTGTCCACTGATTTACAATCTACACAAATCTATGCGATCAGCAGAAAAATCTCCAGTCTCCCCGTAAACTACAGAGACTCCCCATCGTCGATGCTAAACTGACATGATGCAGGGCTCGTCTCCTCGTCTCTCCACTGCTGCAGCAGGCATCATTTCTCATCTTTCTATTTTTTCCAAATGTCGCATAGGTTTAAGCTATTACAAGAAAAGCTAAATGGATTAGCAACAGCCGAAGATCCCAGTAAAATCAGAAACCCCAGTTGTCCTACCTCAGGGATGGATTTCTCTGAGGGCTTGTCTGTGGTTATCTTCTTCAGCAGCTTCCGAACAGCCCTCTGATTGTTTTGCTTCCTTTGACTTTCCATGTTGTGCTGTCTCACCTGGTTTAAAATAAACTTTGGGATCTAAAGGAAACAGAAAAGAACACTAATCCAGCCATCCAGTAAGGACACATTTGAGGATGGAGGAACCGTCTTGGTCTTACTGTCCATAGAAGATTCTGATATCTGATCAGCAGCCTGACAATGTTGGCAGTACTGGTTGCCATGGAGATTTCCTTCTGTTCTGAGACTTTAGACCTGAAACCTTTAAACATGAAGATGTTGGGCGCCATGACAACAGAAACGTTGTTGAGAGTCATTTTATTCTGGGCCTGATGGTCGATCACATGTTGAAAAAACTCCAGCAACGCCTGCAAACACAAACCTCACGTGTTAAGAACGAAACCAGAACCAAGTCCTCGTCAGGACATGCTGACATGAGAATGACAGCTACCTTCAGTGTGTTCCGATTGGCTTCAGGTAACAGCAGAACCAGCAGGGTCATATTCAGGGCCTGTAACTGCTGCTTCTTGGTGGGGAACTCTGTCACAGAACACAGCAACTCATCACGACACAGCACTACACCCCCACTCCCACAGGAGGATACCTACTGTTGACTGCTATGAAAGCATTGAGGTACTCCACAGTCAGTAGAGGATGAGGCAGCTCTCTGATGAAGAGTTTCAAAAGGCTGGCAGCATCGTGCTGTTTCACCTGTTGCCATGGAAATGTCCCGTCACAGACAGAAGACTCAAGCTCCTGGCACAGAGCCTGGATGCAGGTAGATGGACAAAGACAGGTGTGGGTTGGAGGGTGGGGTGAAGATGTCTTTATTTTGCTCCCTGGAGGAGAACTACCTTGACTCTGGTGGCTGCTCCAGGAATGCGCAGCAGCCCCTCCGTGTCTAAGCCCTCCTCCTTAATATGACTGATGAGCTGATGAGAAGAGAAAAGCTGTCAGTCACATGATCAAGTGTACTCTGGATCCTTTAGGGTGCTCTGATGAGACATGGATCCTGTGAGAAGCATTTCTATCATCAGTCTTCTGTTCAGGCCTTACTTTCTGCAGGATTAAAGGCACTTTGGTTCCAGGAGCCCGTCTCTGGTCCTGATCCAATAACGTGTTGAGAGGAACGCCAAACAAACCGCTATCTACAAAGACAGATGAATAAAGGTCTTAGTTCAAACATTGTTCCTCTTTAGTAAGCCATATGTAAGGCTAATGCACCAAATGACTTGTTGGTCTGAAAATCCACGTCTGTGTTCATCACTGCTCCTCTGAAACCAAGCCCTCTCCTACCTCTGGTCTTGACTTTGACGGGTTTGTGGGTCTTCAGGTCGATCCCGGCCGTGTCGAACAGAGCCATCATTTCCACTAGCACCAGCCTGCGCACCTGAAACAGCATCCACCCACGTCTGAATGCACCTGCTTACCTGAGGACACCTGCCTTCTCTCACTTCTGATCTGATGAAAGCAGTGAGACGTTTGCTTAAAACTACTGTCTGAAGAAGGTTCAAACCAGAGACATTTCCATGGGAGTCAGTTCAGACAGAATCAGAAACATGATGGTGTCTGTCCTTAATGTGCGAAAAAACAAGAAATCCTCTAATTATGAATCGGAATTCTTAAATATTCTCTCAGAGTTCAAATGAACCTGCCGCTAGGATGACAGACTGTCAGTTTCCTTTGAAATGGAAAAAGCTACAAAATCAAAGACGTATTTCCTCCTGTAACTGCTGAGCGTTTGGACGTCAGCGTGACCCAGAGATGGGCTGCGTTCCTCTCTGAGAGACGTGGTACAAAGGCCCAGAACCTTGGCACGTGTTCGGGAGGTATCTTACCTTCATCATGTCCAGAGCAGACAGGTCCTCAGCTCTGGTCTGACCCGTTTTATCTCGAAGAACCTTGAAGTTCTGAAAAAAAAGTTTTAAAACAAATGAAAGTAATACCCAACCTTTCTTTTTATTTACCAACATTTCAAGGGATAAAAATTTACAGGCAAATTCATTCACTTTACGTTAAAATTCTGTTGTCTTGATGATGTCTTTTTTATTATTCTAACATCAATGGATTAGGAGAGTAACCATGTAACCAGTGGAATGTGTAGCTGGGGATTCATTCTCAAAGTTCAGCAGAAATTTTTATTCAAGGATTTCATGAATTAATGTTTCATCTTGCAAGTGAAGACAAGTTTAAATCAAACAACAGAATTGTCAGCCTCAAAATGATAACACTCTAAATGATCTTAATGTCAACAGCCTGTGAGAACAGTGGGTGAAGAGCTAATTCTAGAAATATCAGCCCTCTCATCTCCTAAATCAAAGCCCTTCTACAGAGAAGCAGCAGTTCATCATTCTTCCCAACAGAAACAACTCAACTAAATAAAGTTCAAGTATTCACAGAAAATCAACTAGTATTGACAGTCACAAGCTACACGAGTCTTGCACAGTCAGCTCTAGATCCTCTGCAGGTCAAAGAGAATGTTCTCATTTACAGAGTTTCTCAGCTTCTATCAGGTAAACATGTTGGATTTATTCTAATGATACTAAAACTCAGCAAATGAAAGTATTCGATCAGGAGTGTGATGCCATCAGCACACGCAGCCTTCAGCAGGGAGGGGGCAGGACTCACCGGGAGTTTGTCGTCGGGGCCGTTCAGGTTGGTGCTCGCCTTTACTTTGTGCTGGTTGTCCCAGTAAGAGAGGGCCTGCTCAGAAAAGGCCACTTCCACGTTAAGCTCCGTCTCCGTTTCTATGGAGACGCAAACACATGAACAACGGTCTTCACAAGCAGCTGATCCGACTGAGCAACAGCAGGAGAGAGACACGCTCATACAGATCACTGGATGATGCATTTTTACAGAGGCTGAGTCATGCTGAGTCACACATACCAGCTGCTGAGGCATCTCTTGGTCCATTCTCACTTCTCCTTTGCTTCTCCTCGTCCTGGAACAGAGAAACATCTCTCAGCTCAGCCTCAGCTCTGCTGGTTTTCTGTGACTGGTATGTCGTCGGATTTATTCAGTTGAAGAGTCAAAGAGAGTTCTGAGAAGACAGCACTAAAGTCTCTCATGTGTTTCCTCTCAGACTAAGACAGGATTTGTGATGATGTTGAGGAGTTTCAGAGGGACCTTTGGTCCACATGTGGACAGCTGTGGTCTCCAGGCCTTTTTCAGCCACAGATGGGTTTAATGTCAGACTGTATTGTACGAGGCCGAGGAGAACATCACATTTTTCATTTTCCTTCTTCTTAACTTCTGAGGATAAAGGTTTTTTCATCCTTAGAGGCCAACTTTGACTTTGAAGGTGCAACAGATAACACCAGGTTGTCAGGACATCATTTCCATAAATAGAGATGAAGGTCATGTGACACGGGATGTTTAGACTAATTTTATGAAGCGTGATGAACTCATGTAGTTGCTGCTGGAGACAGCATCAGGGAGGGCTCGAGTGCTTTGTCCCAGCTGGACCTCAGTCCATCCTCGCAGCGTCAGGAGCTGGTTTGGAAGGTCCTGTGTGTGAATGCAGTGTTGATTTGTGGAACCTGATCTCAGCACCTTCTCTGGAGGCCTGAATATGTCCCGAACGTCAGGGAGGTGCTGCCGGTTGCGTCGGCGTAACAGTGTCTGCTGCACGCGGCGCTCCACGGCTGCGACCTGTGTTCTGGTCAGTGTGGACAGGAAGACGGCACTGTCTTCTTCCTGTCAGAAAATCTTTCATTTAGCGTTCCTCCTGCGCAGCTGTCACTGCAGCAGACAGAAGAATGAAGAAGGTGAAACGATCACACAACAGACAAAAGATGGACACCTGATCCTGGTCATCAGCTGCAAGCGAGTCATCAAACAGACGTGCTAGCCCCGCCTCTGTAAGCCACGCCTCCTCCTGCTCTCCCTCTAGAACAAGACAACACAGACATGACTGAGTGGCGTTTGGGTTAGGACCATCTGACTGCAGGAAGGAGAAGGCACAAGTGGTTTCAAACATCCAGGAATGGAAAGCTTGGTCCACAGAACAAGGATCTTCTCAAACACGCAACCATCTACTGCCGTGTTTGTCAAACAGAGCGCCGTGGCACACCAGTGTGGCGTGAGAGATGTTCAGGTGAAGAAATTTCTCATTTTCACTGATCTGGAAACGTTTTTTATCACCAGGAGATCAGCTCTGTTTTTGATCCAAACAGGCCCAGATAAAACCATAAAATACTTTTCTTTGTGTTTATTTGATTCAATAAAGACTTTTTTGATAAGAATGACGGTGCCACGATTTAGCCACGGCTAGCCGTTTCTTGGAAAAGTTCCGCCCCTCCAACTGTCTCAGCTGCCAATCGTTCTTGGAGGCTTAATCTTGTCATGAGTCTGACCAATCAGAAGTTGTTCACATCTTCACTTTTTGTTGTGAATTGGCTCATAAAGTCTCACAGTTCCAACAAAAATAACAGCTAAAGCTCGTGTTTGGCGGTGTCAGACTGTGGAAAAAGTGATCAAAATAATGAAGCTGAGTGAGTTTGTCCAGCATCAGTCAGTTTTTGAACTGCATCTCCCATAATGCATTGGGTTAAAGTGACAGCACTTCAACACTATGCTACTAAAATAAAACGATTTATTCACCCAAAAATTAATAAAACATTTTTTGTTAAAGTTACATTTTGTATTAAGACTAAATGAAAAATAATAAAACTTCAAAATGTTCACTTTTTGTGTTGTTACAATAGAACATAAACATGAATATAATGTGTTTGTGTGTGTGTGTGTAGAAAAACAAGAATGTTGTGATCATATAATTGTTAAAAAAATTACAGTTGCTCTGGTACAAACATATAAAGAAATATTTTTTTAAAAATCACTCTTTGGAAAAAATATATTATTGTTAGTTTTTGGTGAGGTAACATAAAAATGCATAATAATAAAGTTATATATATTGGGAAAAACAACTACTTCACCAAATTTTAAAATAATTAAGTTGAAAATTATTATTGAAAATGATCACAACTAATATTACAACATTTTGGAAAAACAGCTGCAACTTCCAGCTTTTCTGCCTGAATTATTACAAACAAATTGTCACAAGACTGTGAGGAACTGTACCTCAATACAGACTATGGAGTTTCTCTTGTTTTACATATTTGGATGCTGGTCTGACACAGAATTTTTGTCAAGTAAATAGTGCATCTTCACCCAACAAAGGTTGAAAAACACTGAACTACTGGACCGAACCCAAATCCTGATGAGTGGAAGGATGAAGGAAGTCTACACATATCTGAAGAGGCAGAGATGTTTCTCAGTTTTTGTTCCTCTCTTTTGCTTCAGTGTCTAAACTAAACAAGTCTGTGTATCTAGAGTTCAAGTGTGCAGCTGCATCTCCATCAGACTACAGCTCCATCCCTTTCACCACAGGTCTTTATATCTAGAATGTTTTCATACCTTCAGGAATTTTCTGATGTTCCTCCTCTGGAGGCTCTCCTTCTCCTTTGGCTGCACCTCCTCCGGAGCAGGTGATGTTCTCCACTTCCTTCCAGTAATCATCCATCTGCAGCTCATCTAGAGAGTCCTGCAGGACAGTGTCTGTGGCATTAATGCGCCTCTCTCTCATTCCATCCTCTCTGTTGTGACCTGCAGTCTCTGCATGCGTGTTCTCATTAGTGGTATGCATGCAGTGATCTTACAGCCTGTAGGAACACGTCTAAACCTCCACAACAAATCATGAACTTCATGCGTTTCTTCCCTTTTTTCTCCAGTTTTCTACTAAAGCTTTATAAACAAAATGTTCTTATTTGCCATTCTGAAGCAGATGAAAAACAAGTCTGAGATTGAAACCCCCCAGCAGAATTCACTGAATTCGCTGCACATCCACACCTACCTGAGAGCTGCTGCGCTGACATGTGGGCCGCGCTCGGATGTTGGGACTGTGCCGGGGGCTGGTGGCGGGCTGAGACTTGGAGCTGGGGGCAGAGTTTGGCTTTGGGAGCAGTGATGACTCAATGCTGATGGAGGTGTCGTGTTTGTCTCTGTGCTGTGGGTTGGGGTCCTGCTGCAGAGTGTAGTGTCCCATTTTGCGGCTGCAGAGGAAACGCAGACATGAGTCCAAACCTGCAGCGTTTGTGCAGACGGCGAGTTAGACATCCCTGAAATCTGGGGTCATGAGCAGCACAGTGGTGGCTAACGCTAACGCTTCACAGCAAGAAGAGACTCCTGGTTCCAACCCCAGTGGCTCCATCCACTCTGGGGTCAGCATGTTGTGTCTTTGTGGGTGGGTTTCTCCCACAGTCCAAATCCATGTTTCCTGTGTCTGTGGGCGGTTCTGCTGAACCAGAATGGAACTCATGACAGAGCAGCTGTGGGATGGATAGCAGCTGAAACAAAAGCTGACGTGGCTCGGGTCAGAACCATAGACACAATCAGAGCCGCGATCCGGGTCAGCCCAATGACCTTTGGGAAAGCTTTATTACTGCTGCCATAACTGAGAACAAGAAACAGGAAATGTGCTGCAGCAAAACAAGGATGATTTCTGAAAACGTTCTCGTGATGTTATGATGTCAACATCATATTCCTGTATGAATATTATTACAAAGCATGTTGATACTGCAGCAGCGCCCCCTGTCTGCCTCCAAGTCTGAGTCAAACACACTGAACCAACAAAGACCAGGTGAATTTCAGTCAAGCGTCTAATGAGGACAACATCCAGCTGAACTAAGAATAGCAACTGTGTGAACTTTGAGCTCCACTCTGCAAGATAACGAAACAACAGTTCCCTATCAGCTTGAGCAGAGAGAGTAAACCACAAGTGATAAATACCAACAGTTCTAAGTCTTACAACGACATGTTCTCTGCGAGATCCAAGAAATCCAGCCTTTCCAAACAGGTAAACGGTGTATATGTATATATTATGTGTATGTATTTATTTACTGATTTAAACTGAGATAGGAGGATAAACCCCTAGAGATGAGACATCTCGTTTTCAAGGGGGTCCTCCATTTCAAGAAATAATAACAGATGACAGATCAAACATGATGGTAAAAACAAATATTAAATACACATAATAAACACACATAACCGGACAGGCTCTCAGCATCCACCCCTACCCAACATAACATGTCAGAATGTTCAAATAAACACATTTGCAAAGGTCACACAAAAAAAAAAAAAACTGAACTGATAAAAGAAAAAGCAAGTCATAGATAGTTAAAGCTAAAGCAAAGACAACAGGACACTGATTAAAAAAAATCAGAAATTAAAAGCAAACACAAATATGTTTGAGATGGATTAACAGAACTTTCTTAAACGATGGCAGAGATTAAATGGAACGTAGAGATAAAGGGAGGTTGTTCCAGTCATTAGACACGAAAAACATTTTTCCCAGATAGTTTTTTGTGTCTTGGAACACAGAAGAATACCTGATTATTATGGCGTAAATCATGTTGGGAACTAAAAGGAACAAGGTACTGTTTCAAATAAAAAGGAAGATCAAGATGAATACATTTGAAAATAAATTGAAGCCAGTGAAATTGTCTTCTAGCTGATAATGAAAACCAACCCAGTGGTTCAAACAGTACGCAGGGATGAGCAGTATAGTGACAGCCGGAGCAACGCTTGAGAGTAATTAGAATGTAATTGTTTACATGTCTATATGGATGTGTGCATACATATATATATTTTCCAATCGATTCATGACAGTTTATCCTCAGTTTGATTGACCTTTAGATTACTCGCGATAACATTTCTCCTCTCTAAAGGACTTTTCTAAACCTAATCATCTCCCAGTCGCTGCATCCAGCTGAATTAAGGCTGAACAGACATCAGGTGAGTCGGGCTTTAGCTGTGTCTCACTGTAGAGGCCGCAGGTGGTTGCTAATAAAATTCAGTAAGAGTCTATTATTTCATGTTTTGCTTTGACTGACTAAAAATATAGTGAATACAATATTATTAAAAAACATCTTAAAGTTGGACTTTTGACCAGAACGCGAAGTTATAAATAATGGACGATCAATGCTGGACCAACACATCTTTACTGAGATTGAGAGACTTCTAAAGCTAAACGATAAGGAGGACTTTGATGCTAAAGTCAGAGATTTTTGTCTAGAAGGAGAGCCGTGTAGACTTCATTTAGAAGTAAAGGTTAGACAAATGAGTGAATTTGGAGTGTGCACGCGAGCATGTGTGTGACAAGTGTCCATGGTTGGAGTCTGTCTCCAGCATTCACCTTGGTGGGTTGTTTTGGGAGTCAAACTGATTTGCTATACATTTACATTCTAGTTCTAATTGTCTGATTGCTGAAAGCAATCAGAGTATGTTATCCTATAAATTTATTGTCTGATTGCTGAAAGCAATCAGAGTATGTTATCCTAATTCTTTATTATATTTTATTATTATTATTGTCTGATTGCTGAAAGCAATCAGAGTATGTTATCCTACTGCTTTATTGTCTGATTGCTGAAAGCAATCAGAGTATGTTGTTGTAATTCTTTATTATTATTATTGTCTGATTGCTGAAAGCAATCAGAGTATGTTATCCTATAAATTTATTATTCTTGATCTCTATTGTGTAAGACTTTTTCTCAATTTACGATTTTTCGCAAAACACTTTTTTGACTCCCTTTGTCACGTACTTTGACTAACCTTTACAGTTTTCTGCACGTGCATACCCTATTTGGGCTACCACAATCCAATGGTAACATCCGTTTTCCATAGTTCCGTACGGTTTTTGCGTAACACGTCACGCAAATTAGACAAGCTGAGATTGTAATGTTTACAACGCTGCAGCTCCTTAACAGTTTCACATAACTTCACCAAACTTACAAGACTTCTTCCACAGTGTAAGATGAGCAAGCACAACAACTTTCGCGATGATGCTCCCGTAGGTGGCGCTACAGTCAATTCCTGTCGTTTTCTTAATATCTCCAAAGTATTTGACCTACGCGGACGAACTCGTCGTGCGTGTCCAACGGAAGGTCTTTAACATGCTGCGGCTGTGCAGTATTTTAAATCGGTATTGCTTTCAGCAATCAGACGCAATTTCTTCAGGGAATTGCAAATCTAGTTGTCTGATTGCTGAAAGCAATCAGAGTATGTTGTTGTAATTCTTTATTATTATTATATTTTATTATTTTTATATTTTATTCCGTCAAAATTTTAAAGTGCTTCTTGTCCTACAGTTTTAAAGATATTAAAAAAATTCCAAAAGTAGTTTGTGACGTTCCATTGGGATCGGTGTGCTATTACTTTTTGTAGTGATCGGAATTATGAATGATTTTATATTAATATTTTTATGAGTTTTTTTTGAATGGGAAGTCAATGGGAAGCATTTTTGAATGCTAATAGCTCAAAAAGTACTAAAGATATTTGTACAAGACTTTCTGACATATAATGTTCCCAAAAGTTCTATAAGCTGTAAAAAATTTGGTACAATAGCGCCACCATGTGGTCAATAGTAGTTAAAAACGCGTTTGGGTTGGCATTTGCATACCGTGTGACGAAAAATTTTTCTGACTTTTCCCAGAGGTTCCTTGGATGGTCAAAAAAAAAGTTGCCTCAAGGACCGCCCACTTCCGTCTACTTAGATTTTTCACAATTTTCGATTTTTTGTAAAACACGTTTTTGGCTCCCTATTCAACATAGTTTGACCAAACTCGACAAAAATTGGTATATACCCTATTTGGACTACCCCGAATTCAATGGTACCACTCAATTGACCATATTCCTTACCGTTTTTGAGATAATCGCAATGCTAATGAAGTGGGTGTGGTCACAGATTTTAACATGCTCTAAATCCTACAAAGATAGTCAAAACTTCACAAGTTTTACAACATAGCTTCATCCTACAGTGATAAAGAAGTATGAAAAGTTTCATGAAAAATATCCAATAGGTGGCGCTATAATTAAGAAATTGTGTTTAAGGGCTCTATCTCAAAAACTTCTAAACTTAGCTGCATAAAAATCAGCACATATGTTGTCAGAGGGAACCTGTATAACATACTAGAAAAAGGGCTCTGCTGCGCCACCTAGTGGTGACTTATGAATGATAAGCTAAAATTGGAAATGGTGTCTTATCTTCCAAATATTTGTAGATATGAACATGCAACCACTTGTAGTTTGTTAAGCTGTCCATAAAGATGTTTGGCCGAAGATTTCGTACCATTTGGAGTCACGGTTGATTTTATATGATTTTTTAAAAATGTTTGCTTCCCCTATCAAAATACATGAGACCTATTAAAAAACCCTATTATCTTGAAAAGTAGTTGATCAACTGGTATGAAACTTTGTAGTAGATACTTCAGACCAATCTTTAAATGCTCAATCAATTTTGGCTCTATTGCGCCACCTGGTGGTCAGTTGGATTACTAAAGTGGATAGGCCTTATTCTTTATGAGCAATTGTCCCAAGCACTACCTTTAACTCCTTTGTGATTCATTGGATAGTAATATAATAGCTTATATTCATCAGCGATCTTTATTGTGTAAGACTTTTTCGCAATTTACGATTTTTCGCAAAACACATTTTTGACTCCCTGTGTCACGTACTTTGACTAATCTTTGCAGTTTTCTACTCATACACTATTTGGACTACCACAAATTCAATGGTAATATCCGTTTTGCGTAGTTCCGTACGGTTTTTGCATGACACGTTATGCAAATAAGACAGAATGAGATTGTAATGTTTGCAACGCTGCAGCTCCTTGAAAGTTTCACATAACTTCACCAAACTTTCAAAACTTCTTCCACAGTGTAAGATAAGTAAGCGCAACAACTTTCACAACAGTGCTCCCGTAGGTGGCGCTACAGCCAATTCCTGACGTTTCCTCTAATATCTCCAAAAGTCCTTGACCTATGCGCACGAAACTTGGTGCGTGCGTCGTAAAGGAAGGTCTTTAACGCTTGCAGCTAGAAGATATTTCAGATCGGTCTTGCTTTCAGCAATCAGACGCAATTTCTTCAGGGAATTGCAAATCTAGTTGTCTGATTGCTGAAAGCAATCAGAGTATGTTGTTGTAATTCTTATTATTATTATTATATTTTATTATTATTTTTATATTTTATTCCGTCAAAATTTTAAAGTGCTTCTTGTCCTAGAGTTTTAAAGATATTTAAAAAATTCCAAAAGTAGTTTGTGACGTTCCATTGGGATCGGTGTGCTATTACTTTTTGTAGTGATCGAATTATGAATGATTTTATATTAATATTTTTATGATTTTTTTTTTGAATGGAAGTCAATGGGAAGCATTTTTAAATGCTAATAGCTCAAAAAGTACTAAAGATATTTGTACAAGACTTTCTGACATATAATGTTCCTAAAAGTTCTATAAGCTGTAAAAACTTTGGTAAATAGCGCCACCATGTGGTCAATGGTAGTAAAAAACGCGTTTGGGTGGCATTTGCATGCCGTGTGACGAAAAATTTTCTGACTTTTCCCAGAGTTCCTTGGATGCTCAAAAAAAAAGTTGCCTCAAGGACCGCCCACTTCCGTCTACTTAGATTTTTCACAATTTTCGATTTTTTGTAAAACACGTTTTTGGCTCCCTATTCAACATAGTTTGACCAAACTCGACAAAAATTGGTACATACCCTATTTAGACTACCCCGAATTCAATGGTACCACTCAATTGACCATATTCTTTACCGTTTTTGAGATAATCGCAATGCTAATGAAGTGGGTGTGGTCACAGATTTTTAACATGCTCTAAATCCCACAAAGATTGTCAAAACTTCACAAGTTTTACAACATAGCTTCATCCTACAGTGATAAAGAAGTATGAAAAGTTTCATGAAAATATTCCAATAGGTGGCGCTATAATTAAGGAAATGGTGTTTAAGGCCTCTATCTCAAAAACTCCTAAACTTAGCTGCATAAAAAATCAGCACATATGGTGTCAGAGGGAACCTATATAACATACTAGAAAAAGGGCTCTGCTGCGCCACCTAGTGGTGACTTATGAATGATGAGCTAAAATTGGAAATGGTGTCTTATCTTCCAAATAGTTGTAGCTATGAACATGCAACCACTTGTAGTTTGTTAAGCTGTCCATAAAGATGTTTGGCCGAAGATTTCGTACCATTTAGAGTCACAGTTGATTTTATATGATTTTTTAAAAATGTTTGCTTCCCCTATCAAAATACATGAGACCTATTAAAAAACCCTATTATCTTGAAAAGTAGTTGATCAACTGGTATGAAACTTTGTAGGTAGATACTTCAGACCAATCTTTAAATGCTCAATCAATTTTGGCTCTATTGCGCCACCAGGTGGTCAGTTGGATTACTAAAGTGGATAGGCCTTATTCTGCATGAGCATTTGTCCCAAGCACTACCTTTAACTCCTTTGTGATTCATTGGATAGCAATATAATAGCTTATATTCATCAGCGGTCTCTATTGTGTAAGACTTTTTCTCAATTTACGGTTTTTCGCAAAACACGTTTTTGACTCCCTGTGTCACGTACTTTGACGAATGTTTGCAGTTTTCTGCTCATACACTAATTGGACTACCCCAAATCCAATGGTAATATCCGTTTGCGTAGTTCCGTATGGTTTTTGCATGACACGTTATGCAAATAAGACAGAATGAGATTGTAATGTTTGCAACGCTGCAGCTCCTTGAAAGTTTCACATGACTTCACCAAACTTTCAAAACTTCTTCCACAGTGTAAGATAAGTAAGCGCAACAACTTTCACAACAGTGCTCCCGTAGGTGGCGCTACAGCCAATTCCTGTCGTTTCCTCTAATATCTCCAAAAGTCCTTGACCTATGCGCACGAAACTTGGTGCGTGCGTCGTAAGGAAGGTCTTTAACGCTTGCAGCTAGAAGATATTTCAATCGGTCTTGCTTTCAGCAATCAGACGCAATTTCTTCAGGGAATTGCAAATCTAGTTCTTACTTCTTCTCTTTTCTTATTCCGCCAAAAGTTTGCCGTGTATCTCCTCCTACAGTTTAGCAGCTACAATGTTGATAGTTATACAGTTTGTAGAGTTTGCTTGTGTGACCTGTGCTATTACTTTGTTTAGCCATTGACCTATGGTTGATTTTATATTAATATTTTTATGAATTATTTTTCCCATTGACTTAACATTGGGAGCACCTTTAAATGTTATATCTTCAAAAGTACTAAAGATAATTTTATGAAACTTTCCAGTATCATAGGGTATGGTAAACTACACATTCTATTAAATTGTAGGTCAATCGATCTCTGTAGCGCCACCAGGTGGTCGTTTGAAAAATGTTTTTGTTTTTGCCTCTATCTTGAATACCGTAAGTCAGAAAAATTTATGCTTTATTTTCTGTGTGTCTTGGATGCTAATGAACGTTTTTCAAATTGGGACTATGGACTTCCGTCTAACTAGATTTTTCGCTATTTGCGATTTTTCGTAAAACACGTTTTTGGCTCCCTATTCAACATAGTTTGACCAAAGTCGACAAAAATTGGTACATACCCTATTTAGACTACCCCGAATCCAATGGTACCACTCAATCCGCGAAATTCCTTACCGTTTTTGAGATAATCGCAATGCTAATGAGGTGGGTGTGGTCCAGATTTTAACATGCTCTAGATCCTACAAAGATAGTCAAAACTTCACAAGTTTTGAAATATAACTTCATCCCACAGTGATAAAGAAGTATGAAAAGTTTTATGAAAATATTCCAATAGGTGGCGCTATAATTTAGGAAATTGTGTTTAAGCCTCTATCTCAAAAAACTACTCAACCTAGCTAAATAAAATTCAACACATATGTTGAAAGAGGGGACTTATATAACATACTAGAACAAGGCTCTGCTGCCGCCACCTAGTGCTGACTTAAGAACGATAAGCTATCTCTGGATGGGTCCTGTTATCTTCCAAAATTGCATGTATCAATATGCAACCACTTTAGTTTGTTAAGCTGATCAAGGAGATGTTTGGTTTAAAATTTCTTACCATTTGGAATTATGGTTGATTTTAAATGAATTTTTAAAAATATTTTTTTTTCCTTTTCAAAATACATGGGACAAACTTTAAATCCCTATTATCTTGAAAAGTAGTTGATCAACTGGTATGAAACTTTGTAATACATACTACAGACCAATCTTTAAATGCTCAATCAATTTTGGCTCTATTGCGCCACCAGGTGGTCAGTTGGAGCACTAAAGTGTATAGGCCTTATTCTCCAAGAGCATTTGTCTTCAGCCCTACCTTTTACCCCTTTGTGATTCATTGGATAGTAAAATAATAGCTTATATTCATCACGATCTCTATTTGTTAAGACTTTTTCGCATTTACGATTTTTTGCAAAAACACTTTTTTGACTCCCTGTGTCACGTACTTTGACTAATCTTTACAGTTTTCTACACACACCCTATTTTGCCTACCACAAATCCAATGGTGATATCCGTTTTGCGTAGATCCGTACGGTTTTGTGTTACACATTATGCAAATTAAGACAAGCTGAGATTGTAATGTTTGCAACGCTGCAGCTCCTTAACAGTTTCACATAACTTCACCAAAATTACAAGACTTCTTCCACAGTGAAAGATGAGCAAGCGTCAACAACTTTCACAACGGTGCTCCCGTAGGTGCGCTACAGCCAATTCCTGACGTTTCCTCTAATATCTCCAAAAGTACTTGACCTACGCAGACGAAACTTGGCGCGCGTCGTACAGAAGGTCTTTAACACTTGCAGCTAGAGGATGTTTCAGATCGGTCTTGCTTTCAGCAATCAGACGCAATTTCTTCAGGAATGCAAATCTAGTTGTCTGATTGCTGAAAGCAATCAGAAGTATGTTATTGTAATTCTTTATTATTATTTTATTATATTTTATATTTTTATATTTATTCCGTCAAAAATTTTAAAGTGCTTCTTGTCTACAGTTTAAAGATATTAAAAAATTCCAAAAGTAGTTGTGACGTTCCATTGGGATCGGTGTGCTATTACTTTTTGTAGTGATCGGAATTATGAATGATTTTATATTAATATTTTTATGCCTTTTTTTTTGAATGGGAAGTCAATGGGAAGCACTTTTGAAAGCTTATAGCTCAAAAAGTACTAAAGATATTTGTACAAGACTTTCTGACATATAATGTCCCCAAAAGTTCTATAAGCTGTAAAAACGTTGGTACAATAGCGCCACCCATGTGGTCAATGGTAGTAAAAACGCGTTTTAGGTTGGCATTTGCATGCCGTGTGACGAAAATTTTTTCTGTTTTTCCCAGAGGTTCCTTTGGATGCTCAAAAAAAAGTAATGCCTCAAGGACCGCCCACTTCCGTCTACTTAGATTTTTCACAATTTTCGATTTTTTGTAAAAACACGTTTTTGGCCCTATCAACATAGTTTGACCAAACTCGACAAAAATTGGTACATACCCTATTTTAGAGTACCCCGAATTCAATGGTACCACTCAATTGGCCAAATTCCTTACCGTTTTTGAGATAATTGCAATGCTAATGAGATGGTGTGGTCACAGATTTTTTAACATGCTCTAAATCCTACAAA